>JARHVA010008281.1:32500-147500 GCA_037957365.1 Torreya grandis | reverse complement strand
ACTCATCACTACAGTTTATATTAATCAAGGTAGAGTCCTCCATAGATTGGGGGATAACCCTTGAACCTTATATATCATTATGTTTCTCCTATTCTTTATATTTTACACTAGTCAAGGCCATAAATATCTAAAGCATATGTAAACCCTCCACTACCTATTCCTCTTTATTAATCTTCTTAACCATTTTATCACCCCTAGGATGACTATCACTGAACTAATTTACCCCTACAATAGGTCCCTATCTCATGTTGCTTAGTGAGCTTATCAACCTATAATTAATGATAACTAAGAGGAAATCCCTATTGACCTAGGATGAGAAGCAACCTAGTCTCAAATTCATCCCCTTAAAATATTTTCTGATCATGAAAATGACTACTTGATGTAGTGGATGTTTCTTCTTTACCCTTATAACATCGATGATGGATGTCTCAAATGAGTTAAACATGTATAAAGGTAAAATTATAGGGATTAAGTGGAAAAAATAATTCAGGAACTTAAAATGAGACCACCTCACTATTTTTTATCTTTTCCCAACATTATGTATAACATCAACTACTTTTTTATCTCATTATATGAATGAGGAAAATCTTCCATTGAAAAACCACTATGTATGGGATAATGTTCTTCCCCTTCCAAAATTATTTTTTTATTTCCATATTTATATTCCCTACCAATTTTATAAACCTTTGTCACTTCAAATTTTAGGAATCTTACTTGAGTAATGATGTGGTATGTGATATCTATAGTCACTCTATTTAACTTGATCATATGATTATTCAAATCCATAAAAAAAAAATTATCTAATAGGTGTGGATCATGCCCCTTGAATATTTTCATGAAATATTACATCCCACCTACCAATATCATGTCCCATACCTCCTTGTCTTCCATTAGATAATTTTTAAGAACATGATTGATTATAACTGGTTCCCCACCCATCTCAAGTGACTTGAGGAAAAATACTACAATGTGAAACCTATACAAAACTCCTGATTTAATAACAATATTTCAAAGCCCATTCACATGAATTTAATCTTGCTTAAAATTTATGATTCATTAGATATGTAACTTAATTTCCTTTCCATATCATGATTAATATTCACATTAGATTTATTCATATTGATAATAGAGTAATCATTCTTAAACATCACCACACAAAGAAATAAAAAGGCTAAAGAGGACTTTAATCATTGAAAGAGCTTATGAATTTTGTGAGGTCTTTGAATCTATAAAATTAAAAGCTTGTATAGTTAAAAATTATAAGTAAATCCATAATTGAAGTTCCATCAAAGAAACTACAACATTAGAGAACTAGTCGGTAGCTGAATTGTCTTATCTATATACATGTTAGATTGTGACTTCTTACAAGGATTGAATAATCAATAAAGCTTCCTCAATAATTTGGATAACTCTACAACTTAAAATAATTATTTTAAAGATTAAATTAATAATATTTATTGAGTCATCTTCAATCACTATTTTCCTTACTCCTAATTCTTTCGCTAGTCTCATACCCCATAAGGCTGTAAAAGACTCAATCTAGTGACTAGTTTAATTTCCCATGCCTCCTACATAATAAACCACTATGATGAGATTTTTAATATGCCATTATAAAAACATATTGTTTTCCACCACCACATTCCATTTTTTTGTTAATTATTTTTTAAGTAAAAATTGTGTTTCAATAGTTTTGAAACTCAAAGGAAGCTATCATTTTTGGCTAAGAGGACATTAATTTTACCTATTATCTATGAATTGAGGGTATATTATTCAATAATCAAGACATTATATAGAATTTATTACTTGTTTGAGTATGAGGGATCAGAGTATCCATTTAAATTTGAGATACCAATACATTCTCGGGATCATATGATTGACATGTTGAGTACAAACTCATTTCCTATTCTACCTATTTTAAAATTAAAAAAATTCATGAAATAAGATAATAAATTAATAATAAACTAATTAATATGAATATTTTAAAATATAAATCAAGATATGATGTTAAATAATTACTATAAATATCTAATTAAAAGTCTAGATGAGTATACTAGTCACCCATACTAAAGGGAAGACTCCTATTATAAATTGATCCCACATATTTATATTAATAAAATATTTTATATTGTCTTATTTTGGATAAAATTTATAGATATAATACAAATAATTGTATCCATAAATGAAGAACTAATTATGGGCATGACTTTGATTCAAACATAGACAAGTGTTTTTATCAAACAACACATTGACATGACTAAAGGCCAAGATGAAAGTCATGAAGCCATGAAAATAGTGGTGAAATAAATATTAGACACATAAAATAACTCACCATAAATTTCCACTATTGTCTCAAGTAGTTATTAAAATATTATTACTAATTGACAAACCTTCATTATTTTCTTATCATATTGTTTACTAGATTGTTATACATATTGCTTCCAATATATTCATATTGACTTAATTTGAGTCTTAAATATAAGTTTTTAAATATTATTTTCAATTAATTTATACATTACAGATTAAATTTATCTCTATCTAAATCTCAATATTATTATTCTATGGATTGCTTCCAAAAAAGGCATGTTTATTATTTATTTAAATGGATTTATAATACAAAACGTTATATCAAAAAAAAATTCCAAATAAGAAATGAGAAAATTCAAAAATGAGGAATGGTAATTTTTTTTAATCATGTCTATACTTTGAAATTGGATTTTGGTGTCCATCTAATATTGTTATCAATGTAGGAATGAAATGAACAAAACTACTACAAGATAAAGTGGAGGAGTATCCTCTATTTTGTCATGGTGTGTATAACTATGATAAAACATAACAAATTTGTATTAATAGTCTGGATAAAACTTTAATGCTTTATCAATTTACTTATAACACTATAGTAAGTATTATAGTTGATCTTGTCAAGAAAGGAATTCCTGAAGAAATTTTTATTGTATCTGTGAAAGTATTTTCAGGTCAAGAATTCAAAAAGTAAAAATGGATTATGATGACATGATTTACACATCCTAAATTATTAATTAATAAGGTGAAATAAATTTTCTAATGCATCCTAGTCTATCTCTCTACTAATCTTATCTTATAAGTAGTGATTAAGCTTTATGACATGATTAGAAAATTAAGTTTCCAATGTTTATATTTAAGTATCTCATAACATATTTAAAATTGATTTTATATATATGAATAAAATGTTAAATAAATTTTTATTTTTAAATAAATTTTATATATTTTCCTTTAATATTGAATATGATTGGATATTTCCATTGATACATGTGTAAATATTTAATATTTAATTAAATTACTTCTAACATTTCTAGTGGACTGGCACTTTAATTGATAATGTTATCCTATAGTGTTAACTACCGATTAGATATTTCCATTCTTACATATGTGAATATTCAATAATTAATTAATATGATTATGACATTTCTAGTGGATTGAAATGTTAACTAAAAACTAGATATTTTTAGTCACATTAGTTTGAAATGGCAATGCTAAAGGATAAATTAAATTTGAGCATTAATTAAATATTATTTTCCTAATACAAACTTTTTTATTTACAAATGGAGGTTTTCATTCATATTATTTTAAATATTTGATCTATCTATAAATGATTATGACATTTCTAGTGGATTGGAATGTTAATTAACAACTACATATTTTCAATCATAATGGTTTGAAATTTCAATCTAAATACAATCAATAATGACAAATATAGAGGGAAAGTTCAATATTATTCGCCTAATTTTATTTTAAAAATATATATTTTCAATCATGATAGTTCATATTTTCAATCTAAATACACAATAATGAAAAAACTAGAGGGTAAATTCAATATTATTAACCTATTTCAAAAAAATTGATCACCAAATATATGTTTCCTAATATAAACTTTTTTATTTCCAAATAAATGCTTACTTTGATAGTTTTAATAATTATATAATTAATTTAGACACATAAATTTTATCATAAGTACTTGAAAATTATAATTTTCTACACATTCAAACTTACATGACTTGCATAATATTACATGAAAAGAATCACTGCTCATCTAATAATTTTATCTATATGTGGGTTCATCCCTTTGTTTGACATTTTCATTACACAAAACTCTCATTTTTAAATTTGTAATTTATCTAAAATAACCTTTATATTTTTCCATGAAATGTCCATATTTATTTGATCCTTCTAAGAAATTATATACAAAGTAAATAAGATGTATTTACCTTCTCTCCTCTTAGGTTGGCCACATTCCATGCCAAATAATTGCTAGTTTCTAAAATTCAAATAATCCTTTCAGATATTTCCAAATATTTCACATGGCTAGATAAATGAGTTTTTATAAAAATCACCTATAAATACACATCAAGTTCACTCATATTATCCACTTGGAATTCACTACCATCAATCTTACATACTTATACACATTATGAAAATATCCCCTATTTTCCACAAATTTTGAATCTTTCGCAAGGACTAAATATAATCCAAGTCATGGTCCATTCAAATAAAGTCAAGAGTTATCATTGTAAAGTATCATATACATTTTTAGATACATATATATAATCAAAGGATTAAAAATGTACATTCACTTTAAATGGGATAAATACATGGGCTTGATTTACCTCCTTAGAATGTGTAATATATGGACAATGATCCATCATCAAGGGAGTGATTGAGTTCAACTCCATATAGTACACTACACTATTTATGTTCAAAATTTTCAATCTACCAAAGTGACCAAATGTTTTAATGACAAGAGAAGGAAAATAATGTTTTTTATGTAGCCAAATCCTACCTATGATATCATAGATTTATCATCATTTATAGATGCATCAAATGCAAAAATAATTTATTACTAGAGTCAACTAGGACAAATCCATATTAAAGAAAATTAGGTGCACTATGAAACCATTCAGTTACAACACTCATGTCCATAAAAGTTTTTGTGTTATAACTTTGATTTGTCATTTCCATATTTATACTTTCTCAATCTATCCTTATCAATAGTCTATCACAATCAATTTATATAATTCCATAGTAAATGAAATAGAATGAAATGTGTTATTTTCCACCTACAATGGACTTGTGTGTATGTGTGTGTTTATATATATATATATATACATATATATATATATATATATATATATATATATATATATATATATATATATATATATATATATATATATATATATATATATATATATATATACATATATATATATACACATATATGTATATATATATATATACATATATGTATATATATATATATATATATATACACACACACACACACAAATACACACACACACACACACAGATATATATATATATATATATATATATATATATATATATATATATATATATATATATATATATATAATTCTATTCTTGATCCTATACAATCACTTTTTCTCCTATTTTTTACTCTTAGATAGTCATAATAGTCATTGGGTATCTATGTGTAAGCTACATTTTATTATTATTATTAATGATTTAAATAATTACTATACTTTGTATTTAATATATTTTCAAAACTAAAATAGTTTAATATTTTATGTATTTACTATTTTAATATTCTTTAGTTCAACACATATAATTAAAATTCATTTCATTTTTATTTTATTAAAAATAGGGTAAAATGTTTTGGTGAACCCAAACATTTATTTTCAAGATTTTACATTTATATTTCCTTCTTTCAAAATTACTTTTGTATTTTCTCTTAATTTTCCTAAAAAATATTTTCTTATAGTTTAAAACTGATATGATTTATCATTCAAGGAAAATTTGTCATCATTTTTCCCTTATCCCTGGTGTGAGGGTTATGGACCCAATTATCAAGCCAATAGACACACACACACACACACACACACACACCATGAGGTATATGGATGCTATAATATATATATATATATATATATATATATATATATATATATATATATATATATATATATATATATATATATATATATATATATATATATATATATATATATATATTATAGCATCCATATACCTCATGGTATATCAAAAATTACTATGGTTAAATTTTGAACAATGACAAGCCTTCAAATCATTATTCTTGTAGTGTGTTAGTGATCGGTTATCCCTAAAAAGTTACTCTCAAAGTACCATAGAGAGAAGATAATGTGGCTATGAGAATGGTGAAATAATATTTATTTAGATCCTTCATGTTTGTGTTAACTACTTGCAACTCAAATTAGTATATCTATGAGCTTATAAATCAAACACACCATGTCTAGAAGCACCAATTTTACATTTTATTTTGTACCTTTGCATGTTGCCTAATAAGGTTAATTATTGTTTCTATCTAAGTCATAGTGATATATTTAATATAAATCCTATATATAATTTATTTTAATCTCTTCTCTACTAGATAATATAAACACTATTTTTTTACTATGTTAATGTAAGCCCTAAAAATTATCATCCTCATCTTTTATTTAGGTCATAAAATTTTAAATTAATGCTAAAAAGGATAAATTAAATAGTGTGAAATCTGAATCCTTAATCAACTCACATTTTTTTAATAATACTCTCATAATAATTCACCATTAAGCTTATTATTTGTAAAATATATCATGACTTGAGAATAAGATAAATTATATATTAGGAATGTTATAAGGAATACCATGCACCCTATTTATGTACTAATCATGACTATAAATGTTGATAAATATAATACACATTTAATCAGAGCAGCTTAATGAAAAGTAATTCATTGAATATCTCAATGCAAACTCGCATGAGATTGATGCTTTTTTATACATTGCATGAGATATAAAAATAAATTATCCTCCAATTCCACTTCTAATTTATATGCTCTAGTTATAGATATTTTTATTATTTTTGTATCAATCTATGCAATGACATATATGCCAAAATATATGTATGGGGGTATAGCTTGGTTGAAAATAGATTACCATGCCTATTTCAATAAGGGGATCGTCTACACCTACTATTATTATTACCCATGGTCCACCACCAACTTACCCTAATGCACATTGTATTGGGAAAATTATTTTTAGCTTACATGGAAAAGTGTTTTAGTTATATCAAGGTGTATCTAAAGCTACTAACTCAATGTATTATAATAATTTATTTCATATTCCTTTATAATTTGAAACATCCTTTTACCCACTAATAATAGGATTTTTATCTCTTCGACAATCACTTTATGAAGGTAAGGGTGATCCTAAGAAACATATTTAATTATTCCACTTAGCATTCTTGGAATATGCCTATAATGATAATTTATTTTGAAAGTTCTTTCTAAAAAATCTTAAATATGATGGTTTAAAATTGTTCTATGATATATTCATATGAAATTAGTTAGATAATTTAAACCTTTTACGTATTAAATTTTAGCGCACTTTTATATAAAAATAAATGAAAAGCTATCTCATGAAAAAAAATCTCAACTCAAATCAGGGTCAAATTATAAAATCAGTGACTATACGATTTGGTACAATACATTTCTAGATAAAATGAAAAATTATATGGAAAATAATGAACTAAAAGGTATATTTAGTCAAATCATGCTATCACCACTACTTGAGTCCATCATGTTTGATAAATTCAAATGTTTTGATCAGTTATTACATACATTAAAATAAAGATAAGTCATGGTTATATATTTGAATAAGATAGAATATGCCCAAGTTCTCCATCTACTTAAAATTTCAAATTTTGATAAATAAAAATTACAATGTCAAATATAATAATTCAAAAATGATAAAAACATAATAGTTAATGAAATATCACAACCATCAAAATTGATTCAAATGACATATCCAATAAGGAGGCAATTTACAAGGTTACCAAAATCTCCTCATATCTTGTTACAAAAATTAATTTTTTTCACTCTAATTTCTCTACCTTCTCCATTTGAACTTGATTTGAACAAACCTTAACTAATTCTATTTGATATTAATGCATATTATGGCTACCATGTATGCATTTTGAATTCTATGAAAAAGTGTTAGAGCTTATGTCCTAAGACACAAGACCCTATTGATTATAATACTGTTGAGGTAATCACACCCATAAATTAATTTACACCACATCAAAATTATCATGAAAACTTAAAAATATTTAGTAATATTTTTAAAAATCATGGTTTAACAAATAATACACATGATTAAAAAGTGTTCCATGATTAAATTCACACCCTAATTTTAAGTCATATGGGCATCTATTGGATGGAGTTATTGATATGTTTATAGAAACATAAAACCATCTACTGATAACATTTTATGACAATAAAATCAATGATGATGATTCAAGTATTCATGCTCTTTTTAATATGCATACATCAATAATTAAACCATACATGGTGTTATGATTTGTAATGAAATAATCAAAAATGAATGTACAATGGCTTTATTTTATAGCCTTGGGTACACTAAGAAAGATTTACAAAATACATTTAGATTAGTCAAAGTATTTTATGGCCATACACATAATACTTTGGAGCATATAGTGAAACCTATCCAAGCTGGTTTAGAAATAGTGGAAAATCCATTTTTAGTCTTACCAAACACATGGGTATATGTTATTAGTATGCCTTTGGATATAGAAACTTTATGTAGTACCCATACATAATAAATATATGCATCAAGTAATTACATAATTTTAACCAATTGGTAAATTTTCAATGGATTTAGTATGATTATCCTCTAAAATTAGTGATAATTCCTCTTCCCCACTACAAAAATTAGTTGAGAGGCATATTCAATAACACAGTTAAAAGATAGTTGTGATACCTACTAAAAACAAAATGCAAATATAATCAGTGCACCTAATCAATACCATAATGGATATTCAATTAGGGAACCTATAAATAATATTTCTATATAACTAGTTAAATGGAAAAGGATATAATTTGCTAATAAATTATATTTTTATAAAAAAATCTAGGTGTGGTTCAAATAAATATAAATATCCTATAATTCATCCTAAGGTTATACCTCAGATAGTTCAACATATTTTAAAGTAAACAAAAATAGTGAATTATTCCCCTATTATACAAAAAAATAATCAATTTAAGCACCTTATCAAGATACACATGTGGAAATAGATTCTATAATTAGTGATTAGGGTAGTTACACTAAAATACTTGATGGATTTTCTATTCACATACATGTACATGTAGCACTTTTCATCTTTGAAAAGTCACTCTCAAACTCTATGATTCAATCACACTTGATGGTCCTCATATTGATGGGATCATAGGATAGTTTCCATATAAAAATAATTTTAATAAATGTAAAATAAAATTAAATATTACAATAATTGAAATAATTAAAATATGGGAAAAATAAAAAAATATTTTCAAAAAATAAACCATTAGGTCTTGAGCATGACAGTAATTTCTAGTTTAATTTTTTACATATGTTATTTATCAAATATTTTTTATAGATAACACATTATGTTTTATATACACATATATATTTATTAATGTATATAAGTGTTATTAAGGGAATAGACTATGTATACATTCTTATATGTTAGGATCCCTTATACCTAGTACAATGCCTATGATTGGGGCACCTAATTATACATGATACATGATAATAGATCATTCATATATATGACCTCAAAAGAGATATTGAGATAAATATATTACAAGTGTATTTATAATCACTCATATTTTACATTTTAATACATGAATATGTTAATTTTAGAACAACATGACATGCTTATATAGGGATGTACTATATCAGTATTCACTTGTTCTATGATCCTTCGATGTTGTTTACATTTTTGCATGATTATATATAAATTTCATGATTATTATGTGTGACCTTTTCCCCTTGTCTAAAAATTTATTAAACATTTGTGTGAGATATTTGTGTGGCATGTGTGACCTTTGAACATATCCATTGCTTGTGGCCCTTGGGTTTGTGAGTGAATTTTTTTATGTGACCGTTGGTCTTATTATATGACATTGTATGAAATTATTATATATTATCATTAGGGGTTTGTTGAGATTGATTGGTGGTACCATGATACATATAATGAATTATTATTATGCAATTAAAAAAAATATGGCTACTTATTTCATGTTTCAATGAAAATTGCATTTCTATTATGGTATGCTCTCCACATATTGACATTATACTATATGATTAAATCATTATCAAATGATAAAATTAACTCTTATGTTGATATGTGTGAAGTATATGTTACATCCCTCATCTCAAAATGGTGGCATTATAATGGGATTGTCTTAGAGTTCCAAACCTCCATGAATAAATTTTCGAAAGAATATAGGCTCAAAAAATATATAATAAAGAATTTAAAAGATTCAAAGAGATTCCAAAATTAGATATTTTATAGATATTATTCAACTTCATATATATATATATATTATGGGGGTATTTCATATAATTATTCAAGCAATCTTAAAATATTCAAAGTAATAAATGATAGAGACTACAATGCATATGCATGGGTATGTGTAAAAAATTACGAGATCAAAGCTGTATGTCACAAATAAAGTTACAGTCATAAATATAGGTGCATATAATTATATAACATTTTGGCACAATTTATGAGGCATGATACTCATTCATGTTCAATATTATTAAAAGATTCAAAATTTTAAATCAAAAATTAAAAATCATAGTATTCAGTTGAAATGAAATTCTATGTGCATTGTAGTTATGATCGGGCGTGAATATTAATTATTCTCATTTGATCATGTAAATAAATAATATAGGTCCATTTGAAGTGGTGGGATTTGAATCTATGTGGGTAGTTTATGTTTAATTTTATTTAGATTCAATTCTATTGACATCACTTATATTAAACACACCATGGTTCCTCCTTTTTTATATTAGTGCATTACAAAATACTCCTTTTTCATGTGAGAGTTATGATAATTCATATTTCCAAATTAAGAGCTTGATTGATTATTTAAATTGGGACATGATTTTTTTTATTTCACCATTGTTTTAAATAATTTAAGTGATTCAATGAGGGTGCACGATTATGCATTATTATATATAGGTTACATGGTAATTTGGTTTCACCTACATAAAGTGTATTCCTTTCTTTTAAAATTTTCAAATATTAAAGTTATTATTTTCCAAAAAAAGACAAATGAAAAATATGACTACTTTATGAGATATTTTTGGGTTTGGTAAAATTGAATGCCTTACATAATTAAAGTATGTGTTTAAATATAAAGTGTGTTGTATACACTTACGTTTAATTATTTATCATTTAATATAGTAATTTAATTACTAGAATAAATGTTGGGAAAATATAGACATATAAATTTAGACATAGGTACTTGAAAATGTTATTTAACACATTCAGAACCACATGGCTTGTAGATAACTAGAGGAATATTATTTTTCATTACTCTAAGACTTTTATCTATATTTGGGTTGGACCCATTTTTCCATTATCATTACACAAAACTATGAATGTCTAATGCTAAATATGTCTATAATAACATTTATACTATTCCTTAAAAAAATATAGTTGTCTTTGATCCTTCTTAATAAGTTTATGCTAATTAAAATAGGTGTTGTGTGTCATTGTTTACTTAGGCTAGATGTATCCCATGCCAAATAATGGATAGTTATAAAAATTAAAAACATTTTTTTGAGTCTCCCCATACATTTTAAATGTTACACTAAAATAAATTATCAAAATATTATCTTATAAATTAAAATAAAGTCACTCATTTTCACCACTTGGAATTCACTATTTTCAAGTTTAAGAACTTCTACACATTGATTAAATCTACATTATTTTTAGAAAATTTATAATCAATCATAAGGAGCAGCCATAAGCCAAGTCAATATCCCTTCAATGCATGTCAAGAAATATCATTCTCAATTATAAAATCCATTTTATAGCTTCATACATAGAGTCAAATGATAAAAATTACACATTCATTATATGTCAAAGAACTACATGGGATTTATTTCCCTCCTTTAAGTATTAGATACATAGGTAATGGGAAAAAATAAAGGGAGTGATTGGGGAAATAACAACCAGTTACACTCCAATTTATCTTAATGGGTTTTAAGATATCAAAACACCATAATGGTTTGAAATATAAGAGAAGATAAATACTGATTTATGTGTGACCAAATTCTAGCTATGGAATCTAATGGTTTTGATCATTTATATTTTCAACAGGTGAAATAATCATTTTGTACATAGATTCAACCAAGATAGGTATAAAATTAATAAACTTAGGTGCATTAAGCCTCTGTCCATCTATAGTGCTCATGTTCATATATATATATATATATATATATATATATATATATATATATATATATATATATATATAAATGGTAAATCATAGGTAGAAGTTACATATATATATATATATATATATATATATATATATATATATATATATATATATATATATATATATATATATATATATATATATATAAAACTTCTACCTAAATCTACCATTTACATAATTCTACTTTATTTCTTTTATTCTTTTTAAAACAATATCATAGTTAATTAAGACAAGTCCATAGTCAATAAATGGAATGCATTACACCACTGTCCAATTATAGTGAACCCATTTTCTTCCTATTTTTGATTCTAGTCTTACTTTTTCATAGTCACATTTTCTCCTTTCTTCATTTTTAGGTAGTCATAATAGTCATTGAGTCTCTTGGTGAAAGATAAGTTTATATTCTTCTTAGTGCTTTGCAAAAATATTAGTTTTTATTTTTTACATACTTTTAAAAATTAGAATAGTTGAATATTGTACATTTTTAGCATTCTAATATTCTCTAGTTTTAAAACCATTTATTATTATTATTATTATTATTATTATTATTATTATTATTATTATTATTATTATTATTTTATATGATTAACAAATAGGTTTTAAGGAATCCTATGACAAGTATAAATATAAATTACATACAACAAAGAGGTAACAAAATAAATAAGAGACAATAACCCTTAGGACTAAAATATAGACTAGGTAAATTTCATGTGTTTTACACCTAGTATCAGAAATAATTCTTTGGTTTATGAAAATAGGGATGTTTTGTTTAATATTAAATCTAAATGGATGTGATAATGAAATTTTTATGAAAATACATACAATAATGACAAATCTAGAGGATAAATTCAATATTATTCACTTGATTAAAGCTTCTTGATTTCTAACTAGCTGTTCTCTAATTAATTTTGTTTCACTTACCAACTAAATGTTTTCATTCATATTTGTTTGAATAATTAATTAGTTTGAATATTAAATCCAAAAATTAGATGATTATGACATTTTTAATGGTATTCAATGTTAATTATAAATATGATTTGGTTAAAATTTATAATTATATGAAACTATTTTGAGATATTTAAATGATTAATTTAATGAGATTTTCTTCAATATTTAAAATGAATTTCATTACTTAGATGGAGTTAATCTCAATGAATCAACATAAAATAATTTATTGTCTATATATTATAAATTACACCAATCAATGTTCATTGTGTTGGACTTGAATGATGTTTCAATCCACACAATTCATACAAAGGAAGTAATTGAAAATAAGTTAGGCACAATATGGTATATTGATATTATAAAAAAATACCGATTCCAGCCAAATTTAATGGAATTATTTTGTAAGTTTTTATGAATGTTTAAAATGTGTATATGGACATCAACTAATTCCAAAGGTGTAAAAAACTTAATCAATTTATTCCTTCAATAAATAATATTGAAGTCAAATAAATTTAAGTTTATATAACCTAGGAAAGAACATGAATCAATTTATTTAGAGGTTTTAGAAATCATGTTATTTTTGTCAAACCACTAGAATTAGTTTAGAAATGTAACATGGGTCTATGAAAACAATTCAATATATTTATTCAAATAGTAGGGGTTATTGAGCTAAAAAAATATTACTTCTTCATTGAACCAAGCTTAAGGGATTTATTGAAATTTTTTATCTATATTGAAAATTGGGATATGGAAATCAGATAATTTCATACATATATATGATTTAATGAGTTCATTTCTTCAACAAACAACATTGAAACAAAATAATTTAGAGTTTATAAAAATCAATAATAATTAAAATTAGTCTATATAAAGGTTTGGGAAAAACTATAATATTGTTCTAACCATTGGATTAGTTTTTAAATGCAATAGGGTCTATATAATTGGTTCAATACAATGCTAATTGATGACTCTTATGAGAAACTTATTCTTAACTATAAGGGTAATTATATCATGGAAAATCATTTTAATAATTATTTATCTAAATATATTTACTTGCTACATGATTTATGGCTAGTTTTGCAATGCATGAAAGATTTTGTGGATGTAATGCAAGTTTTAATTATATTACTCTTTGTTTAATAGATAGATTATTTGTGATAAGTTATAATACTTCATATATTTATGGATTTTTTTTCATGATTTGTGATAATAATTCAAAACATAATATATTTTTGGTAACTTATGCAAGCTCATATTTATTGTATTAACAAATTAATATGTGCAAAATTATATATAAACTATTTGTAATCAATTAGACTCTCATTAATTATATGTATGATATTTTTTAAGTTTAAATTGTTACATGAATTAATTTCACATAAATTCTCTACACTAAATGATAAAAATATAAAAGTGATAATTTTGAAACACTAAATATTATAAAGATATATGTGATATTTTGATCACACTTATATTTGTCTTAATTTGTCCACACTAAATGTTACATAGCTATTTGGGGTAATTTAACCACACTAAATGTTACATGGATATTTGTGATGTTTTCAAAGAAATTATAAGTAAAGTAATAAACATGAAAAATTGTGGTAAATGTTAGATGGATATAAGTGATATTTTTATTACACTTATAGGTAAGGTAATAAAAAATAATTGTGATAAATGTGTTGTAATTTATCCTGTAAATTTTTGAATATATCGCATCAAAATGTCATATGAATTAATTTTTTTATTTGATAGGTAAAATATGGGTTGAAGGGGCCTATACCCAGTATAAAATAGAATTTAAAGATAAGTAGGAAAAAGCAAAACAACCTAGCAAGATAAAAGGATTCAAAATAAGTGACCAATAGGTAGTGGGAGAAATAGAGTTAGTCTGATTCAAAATAAGTGACCAGTTGCTTGGTCTCTACATTGTATTTTTCATTGAATTTGCCTCTGATCCAACTTTTGATGAATTAATATCATGATTTTAAATTTGAAATTTAATTTATTCAACAAAATAAAATCAATAATCTAGTTTATTAACACAAAATTATAATAAACTTTGAATTAGAATCTATAAATATGATATTGAATTCCAAAAATTTCTAAATTAGAAAAAAAATTAAATTAAAATTGAATTTATATATTTGATATTATGAAATCTATTAAATATAGTTTTGTGGTTTAATTTAGAATAGAATATATCCAAATTTAATGAAATGATGGTTATAAAAATAATGTATAGATTCATGACTATGTGTAATATGGTTTGTGAATTAAAAAATGAAAGTTATAAACTCTAGGTTTTACTATAATATGCCAAGTAGAGACCTATATTATGGTATTCGATAACTTATGAAATTATTTTATATTTAAAAGAGGTTAGATGAATGAATTAAACACATTATCATGCAACTACTAATCTCTTTCCTAGATAAAGTCCACAAACTTAGGTCTATGTGAATATAGTTATTAAGACAATTAGAATATGAGTTATTATTTACAAAATGGATATTTTTAAAATTTTGGTAGTGTATGTTTTTCCTGCATTCAATTTTACCTAAAAGGTTGTTATTAAACTTGATTGGGTTTGTTAAAGTCATGAGGTAAAATACATTTAATGTGTTTTCCAATAGTGTACTCTAACCTAATATCTCTCTATATAATGTACCTTATTTATACTTTTTTTCTAATAAATTAATGAAGCTTTTGATGCATTTGATGCAACTTGTGTTGTGGCAATCTAGATCTCACCTAATCCTAGGATTTTTGTGAAATCTTAGACATTGAGGGATCTTAGATTAATCTAAAATTCTATTAAATATCAAATATTATGGTTTTTTCTCCATTTATAAAAATTCTTGGTGAGATATTTCTTTCATGCATCTTACAGGTTTTCTTGATTTATTATTTTTTCATAGCTTTAGTGGGATTTCAATAAAATTCATACAAACTATTTATATGCAACCCTAAATCATAAAACAAATAATTCCATCAAATTCATAAGGTGAAAAAACCTTAGGATTGGCTATAAACATGACCTAGTTTTTTAACAATCAATTTTATCCATTTTGGAGTATTTTTGGGCTTTTTTGGTGATTTTGAGTAAATCCATATGGTCAATGTCTCCAAGGGAAAATAAAATTATAAATTTTTATATGTTTTTAGAGATCCTTGATGGGTGTTTAGAATAATTTTCATACCCTTAATAAATTTAAATATTTTGGACATGGTGAAAAATGTATCCCTACATGCTAAATTGATGTTTCATGCCTATTTTGTGTATGCCATAACTTTTGAGTGTTTTCATAGTCTACATCCCATACATTATAGATTTGGAGAGTTCCTATAACCCATAATTCTAGAAATTGATGAGGTAAGCTACAATCCCAATGAAATTTTTTGGAATCAAGATTTATATTTGTGGGATAAGTTGACATTTATGGCATCAAATTTTTTGACTCTGGGAGTAGTCAACATTCTCAGCACTACTAGAACATAAAAAAATCTTAACACTATCAGAACATCATCCCATACTAAAATTGTCATAAATTCTAATAATACCTAAAATAATATAAATATCAACATCTCTATCACTTTGATAAACTCTTATAGCCCTAACACTTGTCAAAAGTCTTCATAGCTCTGATAGTTGCATCTAATCCCACTTTCTTTGACATAGGAAGTTTTAGTACCAAAACTCATTGAATCTCTATCACTAATAGAACTCAAAAGGTATTGACAACTATAATAATGTCATGCATATCTTATGTGAAAACTTGATGCCATATTTTATAGGTACAAAAGTAGCCAACAACCTTGATAACTACTAAAGAGGGTGAAAACTTTGAAAATGGCCATACAGACATCAAATCTAATGGCGTGAAGTGTGACACTATTCATTTAAAAAAATTATACATTTTTTGGATGATATCACTCACACATAAATTAAATCAATCAAAAGGGTAAGGGTATATCACCCATGTTAGACCTTATCCCTTATTCTTATGGGAGTTAATCCATTGGTTGCTTCCAATGCAAAAGTGCTTAACTTTTATTCCAAAGGACCTTAAGTTTTTTTATGAGGAAATTGATTCAAAAAAATTTCAAATTTTTTCTCCAAGGGGCCTCAAACTTTTATATGGTAATTTGATTCAAAATATTTCTTCCACTATTAGGCCTAAATTCTTCATGTGAGCTTGGACATTCAAACAACTATAACTTCTTATTGGTAACTCACATTTGAGTGTCATCTTCTTCAAAAGTGATATTTTATTACAATATACACATTGGAGGTAATATATATTGCATTAAATCTCCATTAAAATAAACTATTTTACATTCTTGGATGCATTATCTATTAATCCTAGTATCCCTCTGATTCATTCATATTTATGCACAAATTATTCAAGGTGCATTCTTGACTAAGTCTGATGTCTATATGAGTATGCTTGTATTTGAAAATTTAAGTGGGTCACTTTTATAGTTATAAGGGGTTATTGTGTGGTAATTTTTATTATATGGTGTCTTTTATACACATTCTCATTTTTTCATTGTGTTCGTTCATATATTTACTACTCATTTGGATGCATTCTCAGTTGTGCTTGATTTCTTCTTCATGAGTTTGCATTAATCTTTTAAATAGGGGTTAATAAAGTTTTTTTCTATAGTTGTGAACTTATTTGGTGTCTTCTCTCAATCATGTAAACATCACTTGAGTGATACTATTTGATGAATGTTGATTTTACACTAGTGGTTCTTGGAAAGAACAACTATGCTTCTATGAGTCCTTATATTGAACATTTATTCAAAAAAAGGGAAAGAATCATATTCCATTCTTATATGGATGTATTCCTACTCCCACTGATTCTAACAAGTACATTAAGTTGGATAAAACTTGTGATAAGGTTTGTGGTACCTTATTTCTACACATTTTGTGGGATCTACATCACCATGTGTAGCTCACCATGTGCCTCAAAACTGTTTGGAGCATCTTCAATCTATTTTTAGAGATCCTAATAATATTTATTTCACTCTTAATCCTCCTCTTATCATCACTTTAGAGATTATTTTAATCTTTCCTCCTACTCTTATTTCATGTTATGACACATCCATGATATATAATGCTCTTCTTTCTATCAAGCCACCACTATAAGATGAGATTATACCTTACCTAGACCATCCCGTTATAGATTCTACTTCCATTCATGTGAATGATGTTGTTCTTCTAGAGTCATGTTATATTGGTACTTCAAAGGATTCTACTATTTCTATTGATATTAAACCTTATGAGAGCATCAATGACTCTTCTTTTCTTATGAATATTGAGTATATAGATCTATATTATTCATTTTTAGTATCTTCTCTAGTTTTGAGGGTTTTTTATCCATGTTCTCTACTTCACATGGACATTCCTTTAATGAATACTCCATGTCATTTTTCTTCATCAAACTCACTTGTGCATGATGACACTTATAATCTTGAGCACATCTCTAATATTGGTTACTCTTCATAAATCATATATGAGTATTATAGTGATGGGGACACAACCCCACTATTTCCTTATCACCTTCCTAATTTCTAAG
This sequence comes from Torreya grandis, assembly GCA_037957365.1. NCBI lineage: Eukaryota > Viridiplantae > Streptophyta > Pinopsida > Cupressales > Taxaceae > Torreya > Torreya grandis. The sequence goes on along the minus strand of JARHVA010008281.1, from coordinate 128,642 downwards.
AGTAATTTATTCATTGACCTATGTTTGGTCTACTTAAGCCATTACAGAGAATATGTATATTGATCGAGGATGCATTATATAATAGGTAGTCTATCCCACCATTTTAGGGTAGTCAATAGTATTTTATTACATATTCTCCCATTACACCATAATTGCATATAGTAGTTAGCCCTCCTACCTTTCATGAGGAGAATAGTTCTTTGTATAGTAATTGCACCTTAGTTTAAGATCCATTAAGAACATGGTAGAGACATTCACTATTATAGGGTGATCCACTCTTCACTACATCTACTTTTGATCCAAAGTAACTCTAAGAAACTATATTATAGGATACTAGATAGATATAGGTAGTTATAGACTCTAGTGGGGCTTTTTATCTCCATTCTCTTCTTTGATATCTTTTAGGGAAGCAATTTTATCCTATGATTTTTCTCAAATTCTCCTCTTTATGGGATTTGAATTTTACTTAGGTACCTCATCATGCCTCATTGTTGGGACTCAATTATTCTACCCACCTAAGTTACACTTCAAGGGGAGTTAGTGTAGTATTTTTCATACTTTTAATTTTACTTGCATGGTTGTTAGTCAACTTGATTAGGGTTATTAAGTTCATTATGTAAAATACACTTAATGTGTTTTCTAATAATCAGTCAAGTTTTTACCTTTTTGGTGGCCTAATCTCTCCCTATATAATGTACCTCCATTATACTTTAGGGCTAATTATTTAATGATGTTTTTGATACGTTTGATAAAAATTGTGTTGTGGAAATCTTGACCTCACCTAATCCTAGGGTTTTCATGCAAACTTAGACATTCAAGTATCATGGAGTAATTTTAAAAATTTGATATATATTGGTTATTTCAATATTCATAGTGTTTTTATGTGATTTCCCTATGTTTTAAGAACTCAATACATTGTTGACACATTTTATATGGTTTAGTAAACTTAGTGAATAAATTTTAATTCATATAAATTAAATTATAAACATTGAATTTATTAACTTTATTTAATGGAATATAATGAACGCCTTAACAATAAATATTATGTTCCTTTAAGAAAGAACTAGGATTGATTTTTTAAAGGTTCTAATTATGGGTTGTGTTTGTGAACTTTATTTATGAGTATATATAGACTTTGTTTATTAGGGATACTTTGTTGAGATATGAAGGAATTATACTGACTATAAATTAGTTAATTACTTTGATTATATGGTGATATATTGTAATAAAGGTTTATATTTTAGATATGTACTTTTATATAGTATATGATAATTTTATACCTTACTAAGTTACACTTTCACTGAGAATAATTTAGAATGCATTTGGTGTGTTATGGAAAACATAATTTTACCAATGGAGTTACTTGAAAATTTTTTTATCTTTTAATGATCATATTTGAACTAACCATGCTCTTATTCATATTATTAGTAATATGTTTACATATGATTTTATACTATGTTATAATTACACGTCTTGTTTTAAATAGTTTAAATAGTGTGCTTGTAACTTAACTCTTTGAAATTTTTATTATGAGGTGATTTATTGTCTCATTCTCTTTATTGTGTCTAAGGAAACTTAATTATAATTAGTTATTTTAATTGTGTATTATACTTGCATTATTTTCATATGATTTCAAATGCATGAATAAGGTTCTCACTAAAAAATTTGGGTGGAAAGTAATGAAATAAGACAACTTTTGGACCAATATTATCAAATAAAAGTACTTGGAGGGTAGGGAAGAAGATACCCTTATTTGGGAAGAACCCTCTTAGATGGATTTTCCTTATAGAAATCCATCTCAAGTTCAAAATCCCTACTTAATAAGGAGAGTAGATGATAGGTTGATAATGGCAAAAAGGCTAACTTCTTAGAAGATTCATGGCTCACACTCTCTCCCCTATCTTCCTATCCTTCATGGAACATCCTAATGGAAACCATAAAATCCTCCATAGACCACAATATTAAGGACTACTGGATAAGCTCAAAAGGAAGAAAAAAGTGGAAGTCACTATTTTTTGAGATAGATGATGAAAAAATTTCCAAAGAAATTTAAAAAATCAATTCTTAACTTCACCAAATCCATATTGAATTTTTTTTAAAGGAAGACACTCGTATATGCATGGTAGAATATAGTGGGGAGTACATAGTGAAGTCAGGTTTCTTGGTTAACTTAGATAAGGAGGAATATTGGACTTACTATAGAAACTTTTGTATTAAGTACCTCATCCCTAAGGTCAACATTTTTTTGGGATCGTATCTCAAGATAGAATATTTACTATCTAAAACTTGGACAAATATGGAATGACTATCCCCAACATGTGTGTCCTCTATAAATCTATGTTGGAATCTATGACCCATATTTTCCTTGATTACCCATTTTGGGACTTAATATATAATCTCCTACTTCAAATATTCAACATGTCTTGGGTGAAGAATAAATCCATTTTTATCTCATCATAAAAAATAATCCCCCTAGAAGTTCCCCTCCCTAGTCTTACTTTGGTCCCTGGCCTTCCGTCACATATTCTATCAAATTTAGTCCACTAAGAAAACCCATATCTTTGATCATAAAAGTTACAAACCTTTGATATATTTTCATAGGTTATAAGGTACTATTATTTAGAATTGGCATGTGATGAAACCAAATGACATGTTGGGTGCATCTAAGGCTAAACAAGTTATCCTAAAAAACTAGAACCTCTTACCCCCTCCCTTAGGAATAATGTGGATATAAGCCCCATGAAATGGGAATGCCCTCTAGGATGGATGAAGATAAAATCCTATGGTACATCCAAAGGTAATACAATAAAATTAGGTAGAGGTGATGTTATCAAGGATGAGTCAAGGGCTATTATTGTAGCCTATGTGGGGTTGATGGGGGTTTAAACCAACCACATAGTTGAGATGAAAAATACCTTATGGGGCCTCCATTTGGAAATCTAACTAAACAACATCGAGTTGGCAATCTAAGGGGCTTCACTTAACATACTCAACTCCCTTCTGGAAAATGTGAACCCTTCCCACTCTATTAGTCAAACCATTGTTGATGCCAACATTTTCCTTTGGTTAACTAATGAAAACTTGATCACCCACATTTATCGAGAGGGTAATGAAGTTGTTGATGTTATTTCAAACATTAGAGTATTTAGCCCATATTTATCTAAGTAGATTATATCCTCAAATATTTCTCCCCTTATCACTCATGATTTTCAAATTTAAGAATTTCAGTCAATCAGCATAGACACATATGAAAGAGGTGATCATGCCTAATTAAATCTTGATCCACAATATGTTTCATGATTATGAAGCTTACATAGGCATTTTTTAAGATGAATTTTGTGTTTCAAACTAACAAAAAGGGATTCCCTAGGGTCGACCTTCCAAGGAGATGGATGATATATGCCTTCAAGTAATGCAATATCTAACCTTGGAAGGAAAATTTCCATGTATATTCTTGCATTATTTTTTGTCATTAAATCATTTCAAATTTCATCATATATTCCTCCTATACTATCTTCCTATGTCTATAGGATCCTATGTTTTATCCTTCAAAGACAAACCCTCATATGACTTAATCCACCAAGGGTTGATTTTATTACTAATCAAGAAATGGACACTTGTGAGGAACATTGAGATAAATCTTGAGGATAATAGTAAGTAAAATAGATATAGGGAGGCCCAAATAACTTGATCAAAGATGGGAATGATGAATCTTCTCCTTCCTCTACCTAATTATTCACACCTAAGTGGTTGGGAATAAATGAAAAAATAAGTCCCATGATTCTCCTACTTAGGAGAAGAGTGTGAAAATAAGGTAAGAAGTAGCCTATAGTTCTCTCAGGGTATTTAAAACCTCAATTTTGAAATTTATGAAATGAAAATAGTGGAAGTTTTGAAGAGGGATGAATATAGTGAAATAACACACTTCTCAGATGGATCTAGGTAGAAACTAGCATACTTTCATGAAAACTTGCATAAAATGGGAAGACATTTGGTACCATTGATGGAGTAATGAAATAACCTAAAGTACAAAGTGGATAAAATGAGGGAATTTTTGGGAAACCTAAATATGGAATAAGGCATCAGACTGAGGCTAGAGGAAACCCTTAATAAGGAATTAAAGTACATCCTCACTGTCACCCCAAGAATTTCTAATGCCTAGAAATAAAAATCAAGATCTAAGAAGGAAAAAGGGTCAACAGAGTATAGAATAAATTTTGAAAAAATCCAAGACACTCAAAATAAAGGTATGCCTAATAGTGCCAAGAATAAGGTTGGAGGCAATAATAAAGGGGATCCCTATGAAGAAATATAGCATGTGTTTTAGTTTGTATTATTGTTTTCTCTAAGGTCATATTATTTGCTATAATTTTGTCAATGTTTAACATCTATTAGGTTGGTATGTCTTGGTACTACTTTACATATTTTTATTCATTTTATTTGATACTAAACTATGGGTTTAAGGCCCTATAAAAATTTACTTTTACCAATAAAATAAAAAATTGAAGGCATATAAAATTAATTTCACATTCTAGAATGAAATATAAAAATACAATACATTAGGTTTTAAGCCTTATAAATTATTTTTTATACTTGGAAAATAATAATTATAGTTTAAATTATTTATAAATACATTTTTTTAATTATGATAGAGTGATTTTAGTAAGTGGTTGTGAAATTTTTTTGTTACTTTGGATATTTTTAAGGAATACCATTATGTTCAGGAGAATAGACACATCTTATTAATCATAGATATATGAAGAACATTATTTTAATGAATTTAATAAATTATATTAGAATATTATTTTTATTTAGATTTAACCTAAAAAATTATTTTTATTATAGGTAAAATATCTTATGTTGAAGTGTATATTAAAGGATGACTTTTAGGAAACCCCATATAATATTATACTAATTGAGTTAAATTATGGATAAATATTTAACCCTAATTCACCCAAATAAATGTAAGGGTAGCTTGTACTATGAGAAGGCTTAAATTATAAGTTTTCCTTGACATTCTCTTTGAAACAAATTATAACATTGAAATAATCTAGATCAAGTTGTTTGAGAATGGTCATGGACCTAGCTCATTTATGCATATATATTTCTTACATTCTTGTAGTAGTATAAATGTTGTTCTTAAAGCATGATGAATAATAAAAAACTATCCAATGTATATATAATATATGTTAAATATAATTTTGGATCTAGATGAATAAATGATGGAAAAAATCAACATAGGTCAATTAAACATAGAGATAATAATTACTATGGGAAAACCTCAGCAAGGTAAAAAATGCACAAAGTGATACTCATTTATTGAGAAATAAAATTACCCAAACACATAAATTCTCTTCTCACTTCCTCTCTTCCAAAATAACCTTCAAAAAACCTTAGTGAATTCAAATGAATAATCAATAGGGCTAAACCTTTTTTATAGTGAAATTTGAATGTAGGTGACCATTGTAAATAACAAGTCTATCCATCCCAAAAGGGCATTTAATAAAAAATCAATAATCTATTAAATAAATATAATATTATTATTTACTCACATGAGGTTTCCACCTCATGTTAATAAATAATATATTATTATTATTTAATAAATTACTAATATAAGCTAAGGGTTAAATAATCACTACTTAGGCACTAAAGGCTCTAACAATCCCCCTTAATGATAAGTGGGGATAACAATCATATTCACCATAAAGAAATTATAATGTGTAAAATTAAAGGATTTAAAAACATTCATCATGCCAAAAGTCATCTTTTGAAAGAAAAGTAATTATAATCTATAAACTACTTGAAAGTAAGTTTAGGATATCATGATTTTAAGATTACATCTCACTATTTATCATGAATAATCACTAAACATATGTGGAGCCTTTTATAACATAAGGACCTCCATCACAAATTATGATTTTAATTTATTGGGGCATAAAAGAAAAACTTCCACATGAAGTTTAATTAAATCACATAACTTACATACCATGTTTACAATGATTTACAATGAGGATACATATAGAGAAGAATAGGTAACATATGGCCATTAGAAAGTGACATTATAATGCACACTCCCCCTCAATAGAAACTCTGATAGGCCCAACATTACATGTAACTAACAAAACTTGGTAGAAATAAGTGTCTTTGTGAAGATATCTACCACTTGTTCATTTGTAGGAAAAAACTACAAATTAATATCACCATTGAGGAATTTCTCTCAGACAAAGTGCACATGAACTTCAATGTGTTTAGTTCTTTGGTGTTGAACTATATTTTTTTACAAATATTTACAACTTTGCTTATCATAATGAAAGATGGTAATATGATAAACATACAAATGAAGTTCTTCGAATAACCTTTATATCCACATGTCCTATTTAACATCTTACATAACACTTTTGTACTCTACTTATGTATAAGAGAGATAGATATTAGGTTTCTTCTTATTTCTCCAAGTGATAACACCTACAACAAATTTAAAGATATATCTAGAAGTAGATTTGTGATCTAAATTATCACCAGCATGGTTAACATCATAATAATGATATAAATTAACATTATTAATAGATGAATAAAATAAAACATATTTTACATTTCCTTTGATATACCTAATTATTATCTTTACTAATTTCCAATTATTCAAATAAGGATCCTACATAAATAAAGAAGCAACACTAACAACATATGAAATATCTAGCCTAGTAATAGTTAGATAAATCAAACTTCCAATAAGTTGTCTATATAAATTAGGGTTATATTTTTCACATGTAGGTTTAGGATCAAGTTTAATACCAACTTCAATATCAGTATAAGATCATAATCAAGCATATTATATCCTTCTATAAGGTTATGAGCATACTAAGATTGTGATACAACAATATAATGTTTATCATAAGATATAACCATTCCTAAAAAAAATATGTAGAATTCTTAAATGAGTCATTTCAAACATTTGACTTGGTTTATCCTTATATTTATGAATCAAACTAGTTAGATTACCAGTAATCAACAAATCATCAACATATAACAAAATTTGAATGAAATGACCATTTTTAAACTTTAACAAAGAGATAATTATCTAAGTAGTAGTTATAGAAACCTATTTATTTAAAAAAGAAATAGAGAAACTAATAGATATAAATTCAATGGCAAACCATGGGGTGTCTTTAGGGGAAAGGAAATCATAAGAAATCAAGAGGAGGTGAAGATTTTGATGGATATTAACCAAATCATTCTTCAAGATGTTAAAAACCTTAAGGGGAAAATGGTTTAACAATTTAATGTTGATGAGGGAAAATGGAATCAATATTTCAGAAGATGGTAATGTTATTAAATGCTCAAGCAAAGTATTTTTTAATTGTAAATTTTTTAAGATGTTATAGGAGGCCCAAGGGACATTTCAAAAAAAATGAGATGGAGGAAGAGATGAGATTTCATGAGAAATTGTGTGAAATTTTTTCTCATCTTTTTTAATCTCTTCAACCTTCCCTACCTTACTCAATTTTTCAAATAATGGATAAATTTTCCAAGGGTGACATCGATCTCTATCCATCATGCATTTAAGGACATTTTTTTTCAATTTATATTAAAATTCAAATTTGTTTTGTGATCATTAGGGTCTCCCAAGCTCATGATAGATAAGGAAAGCAGTTGCATGTGGTGTAGAAGACCCTTCTGTTTGGCTGAAATTCATAGCATGATTTAAGTGCAGTTTGATTTTATGCTGGCATTTTGTTTGATGCAACTTTTATGGGTTGTATTTTATTATTTTATGTTTAGTCAAGGCACGTTGATTTCCCTCATGGTTAGGTGTGGTTTTCCTTTGTAGGATTTTGTCCATTCCCTCATCAATGGAGGGAGTCAGTAGATGGGTGTCAAACAAATGTGGTGCTTATAGTTTTCTAGATTTGGCTTGGATTATGTCTGGAAGTGTAATCTAATCAACAATAAAGAATATTTAAGTGTTTTTGGTAATTTTAGAAATATTAATTTCATACTTAATTATGTCAAAGGTATATTTATTTGTAGACCACTTCCACCATTTCTCATTTAACAATGATATTTCAAGTCACATGAAATAAAGTGATTAGGCATCAACTAGTAATAAATTTTGTATCACCTACTTTTGTTATAAAATTGATACTTGATTGATTAATAAGATAACCCAATTACTTATTTAAATGGCCTCTTTATAAAATTGGAATAGGTCAAGCCCAAAAAAATCTCAAATAAATTTATAGAATTCATAATGGAATCCATTAATTACCAAGGCTTTGTCATTTCCCATGATATGAGTGGTATGGGAGATCTCATTAAATGAAAAGGGGACATCATTTAATCTTCATTATATAGGATAGAGTTTTCATGAAACCACATCAAGGCATTCTTAAGAGCCCTAAACCCTTTCATTTATTTCTTCCTAGAAGTGAATCACTAATTTGTAGTGCTCCAAAAAAGAAGAGGAGATGTTACGAACATAAATGAGTTTAAAATGTGTTGAATTGATGGCCTTGATTTGGTCTCAATCTCATTTCCATTGAAACCTAATCTCAACCTTTTATCTAATGAAGGCAAGCATGAAGTTGTGCCCCTCTATTTTATAAGGTGATGGTCATAATTTACACAGTTTCCATGACCCATGATAAAATTTTCCACATAAAGGTCAAATTTGTTAGGAATTTAGGTGCTTGAAATGAAGGAATTTATAAATATAATGATTCCTAAATGTATTGTTTCACATCAGAAAATAAAACCCATCCTCAAACATAAAATGGTTTGTCATTTCTCTTCAAGCTAATTGTATCCATTGATACGTAAGCATACAAATAATTTGTTAGATCTCAAACACTCCATTTACATTTAATATTTATAATAAAATTAATATTTTCATACATTAGACTAAGATCCATAGATTCGAACCCTTGATTTCTATTCATGTTAATCATAAATTAAATATGTAGTGTCTATTTCATTACTCATGGATTCCATGGGGCATATAATTCTAAATGTTTAAATTTCTTCTCTATAGTTTCAGATGGAAAATATATTGTTTTTTTATCATAATAATGATATAAATTAACATTATTAATAGATGAATAAAATAAAACATAGTTTACATTTCCTTTGATATACCTAATTATTATCTTTACTAATTTCCAATTATTCAAATAAGGATCCTACATAAATATAGAAGCAACAGTAACAACATATGAAATATCTAGCCTAGTAATAGTTAGATAAATCAAACTTCCAATAAGTTGTCTATATAAATTAGGGTTATATTTTTCACATGTAGGTTTAGGATCAAGTTTAATACTAACTTCAATATGAGTATAAGATCACAATCAAGCATATTAAATCCTTTTATAAGGTTATGAGCATACTGAGATTGTGATACAACATTATAATGTTTATCATAAGATATAACCATTCCTAAAAAAATATGTAGAATTCTTAAATGAGTCATTTCAAACATTTGACTTGGTTTATCCTTATATTTATGAATCAAACTAGCTAGATTACTAGTAATCAACAAATCATCAACATATAATAAAATTCGAATGAAATGACCATTTTTAAACTTTAACAAAGAGATAATTATCTAAGTAGTAGTTATAAAAACCTATTTATTTGAAAAAAGAAACAATTTTAGAATACGAAGCTTGAGGAGATAGTGTTAAACATTATAAATATTTTTTTAGCTTGCATACACAATTTTAATTATTAGGTACAATGAACCTTTAGGCTAATTCATAAATATTTATTCTTCTAAAGAACCATTTATAAATGCATTCTTGACATCCATTTGGTGGATAACCCAACCATTTTGGGCTACAAGAGGAATAAGAAGTCTAACAATACTCATTTTTTTTATAGTATCAAATATTTATACATAGTCATTCCTAAGTTTTTGAGTAAACCTGTGAGTAAATAATCTATCTTTAAACTTATCAATTTTACCAATTGATTTATATTTGACCTTATACATCACCTACAACTAAAAATATACCTTTTAGGTAGAGGAAGGGCAAGATTGCAAGTCAGGTTTTTAATTAAGGCATTATATTTAGCTTGCATATAAACATTACATCTATCATATTAAGTGGCTTCCTTAAATTATTAAGGTTCAAATTCATACATATTCATTAATGCATGACAATAATGTTGACTTCTACTTAATTTATTAAGGTTATAAACATTAGAAGATTGAATTAAGGATTCTAGCCATATAGGTCTTTTAGCTTGAATGTAAAACTTAGGTAGCTCGTTAGACTCTAAGTTATCCAGAGTTGTATAAAATTTTTCAAGGGCATATATTTCATTAAAAAGAGAAACATGAGATTTAGATTCATCAACAAAATAACACTGAGGAGGTTCCATGTATTTTTTAAGAATAAAAATATTTTTATTTTAAATGATCTTACATTTATAAGGATCATACACTCTTAAACCTTTTGTATTTTCTATATAACTTACAAAAATGAAATAATAGGAATTAGAATCAAGCTTATTTATCTTAACTTTATGAACAAAGAGAAAAGTAGGAATACCAAAGATCTTGAGATGAACCGCACTAGGTTTATTTTTAGACCACATTTATAATGGGATATAAAGATGAAATGATTTGGTAGTGGATTTATTTGTAATATGAGTAATAGTATTCATGGATTGAATCCATGAAAACTTAGGAACATTTGTAGATTGCAACATTGTTCTAGCCATTTCTATGATGGTGTGATTTTTCCTTTTAGCAATACCATTTTGTTGAGGGTAATAGAGAGTTGTTAGTTCCATTCAAATACCATAACTATTGCAAAAATCAAATTATTTACTAACATATTCACTACCATTATTATTTCTTAATCTTTTAAAATAAAATCAAATGCATTTTCAACATTAACTTTAAATTCTCTAAATTTAGATAACACATTAGATTTATTTTTAATAAAAAAAGACCAGATCATTTTAGTGTAATCATCAATAAAAGTAAAATAATACAAAGATATGTTAAGAAATAAAAATTCAATAGGTCTTACAACATCACTATGAATCAATTATAAGGGATGTGACGAATTCACATCATGGTTCTTGTGAAATGGGTTAGTATGTTGCTTACCACATAAGCAACCTTCATAAATTTTATGATGAGAGGGGATAGAAGGAAGTCCAACAACAATTTTTTTCATAGACATATCATGTAAACATATAAAATTAACATGTCATAATATTTCATTCCATAACTGAGATTCATTCTTATTATGTGATGAAAGTAAGCTTGCAAAAGGAGAAAAAGGATATAAACCATTCTTTTGAACACCTTCAACAATCAAGAAACCAAATTGATTTAAAATGGACTGAGCTTCTTTAAGATATGTTACAATGAAATTATCATTTTTAAATTGAGAACAAGATATAAAATAATTTTTAAGCTTAAGTACATATAAAACACCATTTATAGTAACATTTGAAAACATTTCTTTTCTCAGATTAGTTGCTTCTAAAATAGAATTATCTCCTAAATAAATTATTTTAGATATATGTATAAAATCACACAAAATATCATATAATCATTTCATACGGTGTGATGAACCACTATATAAGATCCACTAATTTTCATTTGAAGAAAATAAAGTAGCATATAAAGTAATAACATTTGAATCCTAAATGTTATTTCAGTTAAGGTTTCGATTTTTTTTCTTATTTTGATTAGATTTTTTCCCTCTATTATTTTTACTAGTTTGATTTTTATTTCTATTTTATTTTTATAATAGGTTTCCATCCTATGACTAAATTTACCATACAAATTGTAATTTCTATTAAACTAGGTATATGATTCTTATTACCAAATTTCTTATTATCAATTTGTCTTTAGCAAAATTAGGGTTAGATTTATGGTTTTTATTATTATCAAAAAAATCATTTAATGTGAGAAGTGTCTAAGCATAATCGTCTTTAGAATCAATTTTTTTTATAACTCAATCTTCTTGAATCATGAGAGAAGACAAGGTGCAAAGGTCAGGGATATATTGCTTAGTTTGATGCTTATAATTCAAAATTGAAGTGAAATTTCTAAAATTTTCATAAATATTTAACTTAATGATAAAATAAATCAATTTATCTTAAATAAAATTTAATTACATCCATCTAATTGAGCTTTAATGTTTTTAATTTTAGTAATAAAAATCACAACTTTCCCATCACCTTTCATAGGTGTAGTTATCCATTCAAGGATTAACTTAATAATATTTGAGAGATTAATGTCTTTGTGCATGGATTTAAGGAGTTTTAAAGAATCACTAAGAGATTCTTTATTATCAATATGGATAAGAAATTCATCCTTAGCACTCTATAAGATAATGGACATAGCTTCTTGTGATTTCTATTAAAATGCATTGGTAAGCTCAAAGGTCACATGGTGTCTACAAGGGGATTTATTAGTCCTAATAACAACATTATATAACTTGTCGGCTATAAATTTAGATTTAATACAAATTTTCCATTTATTATAGTTATTTTGATTAAGCATTTGATATTTATCTAAGTAAAAATAAGGTGAAGCCATACCTTCCCTTTAAACAAGATAGTAAATAAATTCTTAAAATAAAATTTTTAGTGTGAATTTTAACTTAATTTGATAGTAAAACAATTTTTAAAGTGTAAACACAATTATTTTTCAATTTGATGCTATATAAAGTAAGAAATTTGTGAAATATTATGACAAAATAGTGTCTCAAGTGTCATAAAAATATGCTAAAAATAAGAACAAATTAAAAAATTTACCTTTTTTAAATGAATTTTTGAAGTATTTTTATAAATAAAATGAATTTCACATACAACTATACTTAATTACACAATTTAGATTCTAAATAATGAAAAAAGTTGAATTAAAGGTTCCCTAATCTAAGTGTCAAAAGAGTCACACTCAAAATGACCACTTAACACTATTATTTAAAAAGGTGTAAAAACTACAATGAGAGGCTTAAAAAAAATTAATCACTCTAATGCACATAAAATGTGTCAAGGCCTAGATATCAACTCGTTACATGACTATGTTAAAATATTCACTAGGTCAAAATTTGAAGAACTGGATGATAGGTCAGGGGTTTAGCATGTGAGAAAAGTTGGTACATTAACCCAAAAATGGATTTCAAATTAAAATAAAATTGAAAAAGTTTTTTTACCAAGTCAAAAAGGATTGATTTAGGGGATTTTAATTTGGGACATCTTTAGTTGTAAGTTCTAGCAAAAATATAGACCACCACATCTTCTAAGAAGTTTTTCAAATCATTACATGCATTAATCTATATTTCAACCTTTTTAAATATTGATTTTATTTTCATTTTAAAATATAAACAATAATTAATATGTGCATGTAAAAATAAATAATAAAAAAATATATCAATCATTTTAAGATTTTTTTGATAAAAAAAGGTTTTAATGAAAGGTAGGGTCCACCCACATTTTCATGGAATATCTGAATTAAAAAATAAATTATTTTTTAAATATGTTAATTAAATTATATACTTACCTGCTACTACCTTTAGGTGATAATGACGTAGGGAAGGAATCAAGGGAGAAGCTGGAGGATGACATAGGCTTTTTGAGGCCCTCAATATTTGTAAATCAACATGAAATTTCCTTGTAATGCCAACCAAGATTTCAAGATTTGATTTTGGTGCTAGAATGAAATAATCCAACCTCCTAAGCCATAATATGGTGCATAGGTGAGAGAAAAAAATGGCTTAGATAGCCTCATCGGCTCTAAAGGAGAGTTTATAGACTAGATATTTCAATTTTTAGCTACTTGAAGGGAGATTACCAACAACCAGATCAAGAATAATAAATTTTAATATGTTTTTAGCTTGCCTAAGGCATACATGGGCCATACATTCATGCCAAAGGAAGATTTATAATGCTTAAAAAATTGAGTTGATTTAACAGAGTTTTGATAACTAAATGGAGATAAAAAACATTAAAATTTGATGAAGGATATCTACACTATAAAATAATCTCCCTCTTATAGCTATATAAGACCATCCTAGGCTTGACAACATAAAAATACTTGTTTTGACAATGTTTTTTATATAGATTGAATCTTCCAAAAACTTCTTGCCAATCATCGAATCATATCATGGCTCTGATTTCATGACAAACTATCCAATGTATATATAATATATATCCAATATAATGCTAGATACAGATGAGTAAATGATGGAAAATATCAACACATGTCAATTGAACATAGAGACAAGAATTACTATGGGAAAACCTCAATGATTTAAAAAACCTAAAAAGTGATATTCGTATATTGAGAAACAAATATTACCCCAACACGTAACTTATCTTCTCACTTCCTCTCTTCTAAAATAACCTTCACAAAACCTTAGTGAATTTGAATGAATAATCAATGGGGTAAACCCTTTTTATAATTAAATTTGAGGGGAGGTGACTGTTGTGAATAATGGGTCCAACCATCCCAAAAAAACATTTACTAAAAAATTGGTAATTTATTTAATAGATATAATATTTTTATTTATTCACACAAGCTTTCCACCTCATGTTAATAAATAATATATTATTATTTAATAAATTAATAATATAATTTAAGGGTTAAATAACCACCACTTAGGCATTAAATGCTCTAACAAATAAAACTATATTGAGATAGTTGTGATATAATGTCATGAATGATGTAAGATAAATATCACTTAGTGTTCACTTAAGACATGAAAATATACAATATATGATTACATATTTTAAGAAATAGTTTTAATTTTTAAGGATATGATAGTGGTATCAAATCACAAGTTTATACACTATGGATATTTGGGGAAAATTTCATGCCTACTTTTGGATTATGTATCTTAGGATGGTGATAAAATTAACCAATAGAGGCATGGGTGCAAAAAAATATAAGAGATAATATAGTGGGAATGAGAAAAAAACAAAAATAAGTGAAGGGATGACCCCTCCCAATGATGTAGAAAAACATGGTAAGGATAACTATGATAATGCTAATCCTATAACATGGAATGATGAAGTTATGTATGGTGTTCTTGGTGTAATCACCAGTGCATATATGCTCAATAAAAATATTTGGATAATATTCAAGGTCTTAAAAATATTAATAATAATCAGCTAAGAACAAACTATGTTGAAGTACAAAATGATATTTTGGAACCTTGAGCTACACACGATCATTTTATAAAGGATCTCAAGAATATTCATCTTCTTAAATTTTATGGATAATAATATATTGATTTTGTTGAAGCATGGGTGCTGAAATTGAAGAGTTATTTTTCCATGCACAACATGAACTCTAATGTTAAAGTTATTATTGGAGCTTATTAGTGGATAGGTTATTTCACCTTATAATACAATAATATTTTTTCCCAAAATATGTATAAACCCTTGATGCTCACCTAGGAAACATTTGAGATCAAGATTAGGAATATATATTTGAATTATAAATAAAAAGGGAATAAAATTAATGATTTTAATATTCTCAAACATAAAAACATGACTACAATTGAAAATGATAATGTGTTTCTTAGTCTACTACATTATGTTAATTCCATTCATGATGATTATTAAAAAAGTCACTAAGTTAAAATTGGGATTATTTGATCTTTTGATGCATGATAAAAACATGAAAAACCTCTTAACCTTGTTACCACAATTTAATCTACCCATTGGGATGAGTAAAAACAAAAGTCTTACCTTAAGGCTAGAGAAGAGCTCAAAAGTAAAAGAATAAAGTCTAAGTCTAAATATGTTTCACCCATTGGAAAAAAATTATAAAGGTAGGACCATAAAAAAATTATAGGAAAGAATTGTAATATATTTTATAATTAGATTAGCATTTTAAAAATTAATAACTTGCCAAAATATTATAATGTGTATATAAATTAGCTTCTTATCAGTTATCATGGTCTAGTAATTAGTGATGACTTAATATATTTCACTCATCGAGGAGCTATTGATTTATATGAATGTGGTGATAAACACTATAAAAAATATTTCTTGAACATTTTGTATGAAGTGGTTTATGATTGGAATAGTGAAAAAATAGGGTGATTTTTTTAAAAATCTATTAGTCTTGTGCTCATTATTTACTAATCTCCCTAGATTTCCATCAACCTTTGAGAGTCTTTATTTTAATAAACTTGAGATATAATTTCTAGTTTTTCCTTAGATGTTATGATTGATTTTCAAGAAACACAACATAATTTTCCTTCTATTGTAAATAAATGTAAATTTAAACCTACTATAATTAGAGAATCATGGGAGGTAAATTTTTCATGAGAATGAGAGTTCTAATTTCAAAATGCATGGAATGAATTGAACTTTAATTAGTCATTTTTAAGACAATTGTGAACCTATTTTTGGCACCTTTAAGTTCATACAACTTGATTATTAACATGTATTGGCTAAAAAATCATCAACTTAGGTTTGATTATCTTATAAAAAATGAAAAATGCCTTGATGAGTTTGGTAACTTGGTATAAATCCAAAGTATCTTGAAACTAGTAGCTTGCATGATCCATCTAGAATTGTAGCTAAATAAAGCTATCTAGAAATGCTAAAATCTATTTACTCTTAAATTTAAATAAATTTATAAAGAGATAATATATTGCAAGATATTTTATATTATTAATATAATTAAATAATTTATTCACTTGTAAAGATTTTAGTTTACCAATGTAAGATAGTTTCACATTGCAATAGATATTATTCTTATATTTGTACCTACATCTAAAGCACCATATATGATGAATGTGGTAGATTTTTAAGATCTCATGGTGAAATAATAGTATCTAATGATTAAGGGACTGATCAAACTAAATATTTATCCTTAGGAATCTACCATTAACTTAACTTTGATGGTACCTCTAAAGGAAATCCAAGACCATCAGGAGGAGGTGGGATCATTTGAGATCACTTAGGCAATCAAATTGTTGCCTATGTGGGTCCTATGGGTATTCAATACAACCATTATACTGAGGAACTTGATGTTCTCTAGGGGATTAGGTTGGCAAGAAATTATCATATCAAAAATATTATCATTGAAAGGGACTATTTGAATATTACTAATCACCTTAAGGGTTCTCATCTAGCCAGTTAGACTATTAAAGAATTCATTCATGAGGCTATCAACATTTGTGGGGTCTTTTCAAGTTATAATATTTTTCATATGTATAGAGAGGGTAACCATGTGGTAAAATATTTTGCTAACATAGGGGTGTCTAATAACCAACTTCAATTTTGGTATGCTCATGATAAAATTCCTCATAACACTATATCAATCATTATAAAAATGGGGTAACCAATTAAGTTTAGCTAGATTATGGATGAATTGATCTCTCATTTAAATGATAATAATTCTTTAGATCACACTTAATTTCATAAATATTTTATTTATTTTTAGTTTTGGGTTGAGTAGAGGTAGTGTGAGGGTGATCTGTTAACTACTCTTTATGTGACCTTGACCCAAAATCCTACTATTATCATCATCGATGGATCTCCTTGTCCTGTTGAGCCAATCTGTGACCCAAATTATAGGGAAAATGAATACCTTTGGAATATTTTAAATGTGTAAGGATTCTCTAGTTTCATTCAAAGGATTAAAGGGCATGATAATCACATTTTGGTCATGTTTGAAAACAACTGGAAGAACAAAAAATTCATTTATAGAGGTAAGAATCTCTCTATCATGAAAGAGCTCATTGCCTCTATTACAGGTCTTAATAGGCATGGTATAAATTTTATAGAAATAAATTTGACAAGGATATATAAGAGAGAAGGCTCTTGGAGGGTTTTATGGTTAAAACCTTGGAATTTGTTAAAGCTGACATTGTTTGTTCCTCTCTCCTTCATCCTTTTGATGAGGTGGCCTGCATGTTGGTTAGGTTTGTCATGTTGGAAGGTAGGTACAAAACACTACTGCTTCATCACATTGTCATCTTGAACCATATCCACAAAGGCCCTAGATTTAGTTTTCCTTATTACATATTGAAATATTTGGAGGCTTTAATTCTTGATTTTGATGCTCACAAGTGTGCCCTACCCCTTCATGAAGGGGTTATCTTTCTCTTACATCACCATTGCAACATTATCCCTACTCACAGTTTTGTTCCCCTTCCCCTATCTTAGCATCCTTCTCAGAGTAGGGTTAGGTCTAAGAACCCAAACCTTCATTATTCACTTCCTTCCTCTCCTAATAAGGTTTTCAAGAGTAGAAACAAAGATAAGGGTTCAGAGCCTCATTCTCATAGGGGTAAATATATTGGCATAGTTGAGAGTCTTCTTCATATGAGGTATGATGATATGGAATCTAGTCCCTCCCATCTCAAGGATCCTAGGAAAAATGGTCAAATTACATATCTTGAGGAATAAATCAGTGATCTCAAGAAGGAGATCACTTAGATCAACAAGTTTAGTGGAAAGGGAAAGAAGAAAATGGATAACTCTGAGACCAAAATAGAAAACATTCTCAAGAGAATGAAATACATGGAGGACACCATGAACCATATGAGGAGTAGGTAGATGGATAATTTAGCCATTCACCAAGCCTTTCTAGAGTTTATTTAATTTTAGGTGAAACAAGTGTGCACCATCAACAAATTACATCTAGTTTTATGCAAGGGAGGTAACAAAAAGACTCTGACTCTAGCCACCATGGACAAGATAGACCCTTCTCAAAATAAACTCAATTTATTTAACACTTTGGAGGGATTTAATAATATTTTTAACACATTCCCTAAGTGATTCGACTCATTATAACTCCCTATTTTTGTTGATCTATTGTTACTCAGGTGTTACTTTAGTTTTATGGAGTTGTTTTTAAATTGTTGCTTTGGTACCCTTCACTGGTAAGTTAATCCATGTTGTTGTTATCTTTTGTTTCTTCTAGTTTTTGGACTTTTTTGAAACAAGGGAGATATTCTCTCTTTTATTTATGTATTAGATTGTACTCTTTCTTTATCTAGATTTTGAGCCTTCTTGTGTCTTGAATCTTCATTTATTTTCTATCTCTTTAGCCTCTTGTTCTAGGTATGGTCCCTTCAAAACCATTTACCTATAATTAAAAACATAAGCAAAAAACACTAAATATCTATATTGACTACCAATAGATAATAATATCATTATCAATAATAAATATTAAAGTGCATGGAATTGGCTGGCCAAAATGGGGTCTTAGGTTGACTTATTTTTATTTAAAAATAAGAAACCTTAATTTATACATATTATTTGAGATACTTACATTTAAAATTTGAAGATGTCATATGAAAATGAATTGTATAATTTTGAGTCTAGTTTCTAAACTACTATTAATTTTGATATGGTCTAGTATAATTAGGTCAAACATAAAAAAATCAAAGAGGTAGTAACATTTTTTGTAAAAATTAGAGTAAATAGCTTTCTATGTGGCTCATCACTTTTTGAGCATCATTTTTTTTTTAAAACCCTTTAGTGTAAAGTGATATAAGATAATCTAATTTGCAACCTATATTTTATTAAAATTAATTAATGAATATTTATTTTTCATTAATTTCACAAGTAAATAGACCATGAAATATTATCAATAAAGTATAGTTGACCGTGAGGTCCCCTAACTACCTTTAAAAATATTTAAAATTAGATTATTATTTTTTGATTGTGTATAGAATTTGGTCTAGTTTACACCATGTATTATTTTTTGGTTTGAGTTGATGAATCAAAAGATACATAAACAAAGATGAACATATATAGTTGTATAAAATTATAAAAAAATAAATTAGAAGCAAATATAGATAACAACCTTAAATTAATAAAAATATAAAAAAATTATATATTTAGAAAGAAGAGAGTGTAGTCTATGTTGTAGTAATATTTTTAATAAAAAATTATTTAAAATGTATAGTGTTTAGCATGGACAAAGTTTCATTTTGTTGTTTTTAGTAAAAAACATGCATCCATCTATCTATTTTTAGGTCCATGCCTCAAGATCAAAAATCCAATCCATCCCTGATCTTTTAGGCATGTGTTTAAAAAGAAAAATATAATAATTTCATACATGTAACTACCATTTACTTAGAATACTTTACTATTAGTTATTAAAACCATGCATGCATTTTTAGTCTTTAAAAATGTGTATGTGGTATTTTTGTTATAAAAATACATACATGGAATAATTTACTATCACATTGGCATGCATAGTATATAAATAAAATAAATATTTAAATATATGTTTACATTTAGATAGCGATATATATTTTCTTATAATTTTATTTATATACTTTTAGGATGTTTGAGAGTGGTTTCAGACCTCTAGGAGTTATAATTTAAAATATAGGTTTTGGAGGATTCTATCATATTTCAAAATTAGTTAGATTCTAGGGTTTAAGGGTTTTAAACTTATTCATATTTTAGGGTTTAAATATTTTAAAGAGATATCATACGAGGTATGAAGGATACATCAAGGGATTTAGGTATGAGAACATCTATCACAAAGTCCCACAAGTTGATCCCACACCATTCCCTTTCTACTCCTTAAGGCATAAACTTTGGGAGAAATTCGTTAGTGAGCCCTAAATGCATATAATAACCATATAATGCATAAAGGCATACACAACATGATTTATAGTTATGGGGTACATTTCTAAAAAAATTACTAAAAATAATACACATGCATCACTTCTTTCATTTTATATATCTTGGATATTTTAGCTATATTTTGATAAATACATTAGTCAATTAGGGTAATTAATGATTTTATTTGGGCAAAATTGAGCCTTGTGAACCTATTTCTTAGCCTAAATTATGTTAATTAGGGCTAATATTATTGGTTTAGGATTTAAAGAGTTTACTATTTAAGGTTTTTGGTTTAGGCCTTATGACATAGGGTTTAAGGTATATGGTTTAGGGATAGGGTACATGGTCTCATTGCAAAGGCATTTAGGGCTAATTTGATCTTGTTAAACATATTTGTGATTATAGAATGTGATTTTGGGCATAATTATTTCCAATATAATCACAAGTTGAGCCAATTAGTCAATTGAGGTATTAAATTGAGCCCTATGAAAATAATTATTACTCTAAAGGATGTTAATTGGGGTTAAATCAATTGATTTAGGGTTATGGGTTTAAGATTTAGGGATTAGGGTTTACAATTTAGGGATTAGGTTATATAATACATGATTTAGGTTTTAGGATATAGGGTCCAATCACAAAGTAAATTGGTGATAATTTGAGCTCATTGAACCTATTTGTGATTTTGGGTTCAATTAGCTGGAATGCCATCATAGATTGAACTAATTAGTTAATTTGGGCAATCAATTATGCAATTTAGACCAAATTGAGCCCCGTAAACTTAAATTATTCCATAAAGGATGTTAATTTGGGTTAATTCATTAGTTTAAGGTTTAGGGTTTATGTTTTAGGGTTTGAGGCTTATGCTTAGGGTTTAGTGTATATGGTATATGGTTTATGGTATAGGGTCCAATTTCAAAGGAAATTAGGGATAATTTAAGATTATTCAACATATTTATGACTATAAAATATGATTTTGGGCTAAATTAACCCACATATCATCAAATATTTAACCAAATAGTAAATTGGAGCAATTAGTGATGTTATTTTGGCCAGATTGAGCCTTCTGAGTCTAATTCTTACTCTAAATGATGTTCTTTATGGCTAAAATGATTGGTTTAGGGCTTAAAGAGTTTACGATTTGGGGTTTATTATTTAGGGATTAATGTTTAAGTTATATGGTTTTGGGTATAAGGTATAGGGTCTAATCACGAAGGTAATGGGTTCAATTTGAGCTTGTTAAACCTACTTTTGACTATAGAATGTGATTTTATTAACATGAATGTCATTAATAGATTGAGCCAATTAGTTAATTGGGGAAATAAGTGATGTGATTTGGGTTAAATTGAGTTTTTTGAAAATAATAATTACTTTAAAGTATGTTAATTGGGGATAAATCTATTGATTTGTGGTTTAGGGTTTATAATTTAGGGTTTAAGTTTTAAGGTTTAGGGTTTAAGGTATATGGTATAAGGTTTAGGTTCTAGGGTATATGGTCCACTCACAAAGATAATTGGGGAAAATTTAAGCTCACTTAACCTTTTTGTGACTACATAATGTGATTTTGGGGTCATTTAGATCCAATTTCATCACAGATTGGGCTAATTAGTCAATTGGGCAATTAGTGATGTAATTTAGGCTAAATCAAGCCTTGTGAACCTAATTACTACTATAAAGGATATTATTTTGAGATAAATATAATGGCTTAAGGTTTAGAATTTAAGGTTTAGGGTTTAATTATTAGGGTATATTATTTATGGTATAATGTATAGGGTATAGGGTCTAACTACAAAGGCAATTGGGGATAATTTGAGCTTATTCAACCTATTTATGACTATATAATGTGATTTTGGGCTCAATTAGCCTTGATGCCATCATATATTAAGCCAACTAATCAATTATATAAATTAGTGATGTAATTTAAGTGAAAATAAGCCCTATAAACATAATTCTTAGTTAAGTTATGTTAATATAAGCCAAAATCATTATTTTAGCATTTAAAGAGTTTACAATTTAGGGCTTAGGATTTAAGGTAAATGGTTTATGTTTTAAGGTATAGGGTCCATTTTTAAAGGTAATTAAGGCCAATTTTAGCTCAATGAACTTACATGTGACTATAGAATTCTATTTTGGTCATAATTAGCCATAATTTCATCACATGTTGAGCCAATTTGTCAGTTAGGGTAATAAGTGATGTGATTTGGGCCAAATTGAGCCCTATGAAAATAATTAGTATTTTAAAATATGTTAATTTGTGATAAATTTGTTAATTTAGGGTTTAGGGTTTAGTGCTAAGGGTATAGGGTATAAGGTTTAGTTTTTGGTGTATAGGGTTAAATTACAAATGTAATTGGGGCCTATTTGATCTTGTTGAACCTATTTGTGACTTAAATATGTGATTTTGAGCTCAATTATTCCCAATTAAATCTTAAATTGATCTAATTATTCAATTATGCTAATTAGTGATTTTATCTAGGATAAATTTATCTTTGTGAACCTAATTCCTATTCTAAAGGATGTTAATTTTGGATAAAGTGATTGGTTTAAGGTTTAAGGTTTAAATATTAGGGTGTAGGGTTTAAGGTATTAGTTATAAGGTTTAGGGTTTAAGGTATAGGGTCCAATCCTAGTGGAAGGTTTTTTTTATCAAGATTATAATTTATATGGGTGTTTGATTAATTGAAAATAAGTGATAAAGTAAAAAATGCTTAAATTTATCAAAAATTGGTAGAAATATCCATGATGTATGGAATGAAAGAAGAAAGGTGTGTGTTTTCTATGTATTATTGTTGTTATAAATGTATCCTATAATTATAAATCATGTTGTGTATAATTTTTTCTATTATATGGTTCCAAAATTCATTGGGGGCTTGATGATGCATTTTCCCAGTGTGTATGCCTTAAGGGTTACACAAGAAATGGGGTGGGATTGACTTGTGACACTTTATGATATAATTTATCATATTATTATTTCATAAATACATCCCATCATGCAACCATAACACCTCCTATGATGTGTCCTTGAAATATTGAAACCCTAAAATATGGCTAAGTCTAAATCCCTGAAACCCTGGAATCTAAATGTTTGAAATATGATAGCATCCTCAAAAAATTAAAATTTTCATTATATCTCTTAAATATTTTAAACCAATCTAAAACATTCTAAAAGTATATAAATCAAATATAACTTAAATTATAAGAAACTATATGTCTATATCTAAATTTAAATGTATACTTAAATGTTTATTTTATGTATATATTATGCATGCCAATGTAATAGTAAAATATTCTACATTCACATTTTTATTAAAATAATACCACATACATGGTTATAAATACTAAAACCATGTACATGGTTTTAAAGACTAAAACTGCATATGCAATCCTTGCTTGGTGATTATGGAACCTATGTGATAAGACTGCATATGAACTTTTTAAAAACCATGTACATGAAAATGTTGAAATCTATTTAAATGAAAAATGTGCCCTTTTTTCTCCCTCCCAACTCTATACACTTACCCTATCCCTTATTGGAAATTTATTATGTGTTTCATACATGAGATTTTTTTTTGTTTTTTCTAAAATTGACATTATATTTGGGTATTATAAACTCTGAATCAAGGAAGAATATGTGAATGAAAACACTTTTAAAATTAAATGTGCCATAATGAGTAAAATTCCTTGAAATTTCACTTGAATAATGCACCTATTGTGTTCTTGAATTAATAATAAATATATTCAAATATTTATTTGATCAATTTATGTTTCTTTTATTGATATCCTTATTTTATTACTTGAATGAATATGAGCATGAATGACACCTAAATTTATTATTACAGAGACTAAGGATTTTAAATGCCTTTAGTAAGATTTAAAAATGATTATTTTATAAAAATAAGATTTATTAATTAGGGAATATATATATTTTAAAAGGGTATTTCAATTAATCGTATTAAAATCAAAGTCATAAAGGAGTGTCCTACTGCTAGGAATGTTCATGAGGTTTGAAACTTTATGGGACAAAGGTTTATGGAAATTATTTATAGAGTGTATAGTCCCATTACATCCTCAAAATTCATGTTAAATATTTTTTTTGACATATTAATCTGAATAATATTTTGCACCTATAATCATTATATTTTATCCAAATGGAAATTTTTAATTATTTGTAGATGTATAAATTAATGGGTTAAGTGGTATTCTCACCCAAGATGGTACTTTGGTGGGTTATGAGTCTCATAAAGTTAAATATACCAGTAAAAATTATCTTACTCATTTTCTACATTTAGCAACAATGGTCCATGAATTTTTAAAATGTAAACATTTCCTACCTCAAAAAATTTTCAAAATGAAATCAAACCATTAAAATCATGAGCATTTATACTTAAAATTTGATTTAAATGAAAGGTAGATAACATGGCTATAATTTAATACTAATTTTGATATGGACATTTATTATGTAAAATTAAAGGAAAATCATGTTGTTGATACACTCAATAGATGCACTTATGTTCCTACACTTTATGTTATGAGATCGAATTTCATAAATATTGTGTTGGATTAATAGATAAATAATGATATTTTAAAATAATTTTGTGGATTATTAGGTAATGAAGCTACAAATAATATTTTTTAAGAATATTCATTAAAATTATATGGTATTATGCTGCATCAAAATAGAATTTGTCCCTAATTTTAGTAAGTTAAGAGATAAAATGTTGGAACAAGTACATACTACACCTCATTTTTCTCATTTAGGTGTCACCAAAAAAAAACATGAACTAAAGAGATGTTATTTTTTAGTATGATTTGACTAAGGATATTTTTTTAAGTTTATGGCATAATGTTTAGAATGCCAAATATTTAGAACTTATCATTATCACTCGGATAGTTTTTAATCCCCATTTTATACCAAAATATGAATGTGTTGTAATTTTAATATATTTCAAATTCAAATTACATATGTCTTTATTTCAACATGATACTATTCTATTGGTGTTTAATAATTTCACCAAAGTGAACATTTAATCTCTAAAAATCATATAGATAGTGCCTCTTTTTTTTGAAAGGTTTGTGAATGAATGGTTCACCTTCATGAATATCATGAAGTGATTATCTTTGATAGTGTAATATATTCACCTCAATATTTTAGTTGATATTGACTACTGATTTTGGGACATGTTTAAATTTCACCTTTGCATACCACTAAAAAATAAATGGTTAAATTGAAAGCATGATGAAATTAATTTAAGATATTCTATTATTTTATATTATGGATCATAAATCCAAGTGGATAGATGAGTTGAATATTCTACTAAAATAATAATTATCATTAAATAATTAAATTTATTCCTTCTGATGTGTTTTATGAACATAAATAAATAACTCCCATTTGCTAGGAAGGTTGGAAAATATATTTTCTACTAGACCTGAAACTCTACATTATTATGAAAAGTAAGTGGTTATTATACATTAAAGGTGGAAATTTAGCACTGATATTAAAAAAAGGCATGCATATATGAATAAAATGCATAGATAATTTGAGACGTGGGATAATGTTAATAATAGAGTTAGACCTTGGAAAAAAATTATTATGCTTGGAAAATATTTCAAATTAACACTACAATTTTTTGTTCCATTCAAAATTATGTAGAGGATCATCCCTATTGCTTATTACGTAGTTCTTACTTTTTATATATTTAATATTCATGATGTATTTAATGTTGGTTGATTTAAAAATATACATCTAATCCATCTTATATTTTATATTCAAACAATATTCTGGTAGCTGAAGAAGAGACAATTAAGCTATGCCCAATTAATATCATAGCTCATCATAGTGTGAAGCTATGAAATTGAGACATTCAATAGGTTTTATTCCAATGTAATCAACTTAGTGATATAATTGATGCCTATAAATATAAAAATCATTTTTTTAGGACTATCATTAGTTGTTTATGTAGTTACTACATGACACCTCATTTACAGAGGTCTAGATGTCATTTCAAATTTATTACCTATAAACTATATGTATTCAAATACTATTAAAAAAAATTAACTCTCTATATTCTTGGCACACTTACTATTTGTAAATATCATGTTGAAATTGATTACTTATATTTGATAAATTTAATAACTTAGATTTAATACATCATTAAAATATAGTTATGTAGTAACCTAATTTTAGTCATGAGTACTTTATAATCTCATTTTACCCATTTTTATATTTACTTAACTTGTGCACTTAATTATTAAGTATTTTTAAACTTCACCATATCAAAAGCACATGTTAAGACTATTTATATTTCAAACCATCATTTTTCACTTACATTAATGTTCATTACTAAAAATATTCTTAAGCATATGTAAAGACAAACCTAAACACAAGTATGTGTATGTTTCCATACGGGAAAATAATTCCTAATATGTAAAATAGTGGGAGGAGTTCTTATCCCTATGATGCATTGTTGTACTTTTCCTACTAATGGTAAAGAATTAAAATTAACCCCTTCCTTAGCTTGTTTTTTAATTTTTTAGGATTCCTAGTGTGTGGTTACCCCTTTTGGATTTCTAAAAATTCACACTTAAGTCACTCATTAATATACTTGTAAATTTTAATACAAAGGCATATTTACACAAGTACACATTATGAAAAAGTTCCATATTCATCCCAATTCTTATTTTGATCACGAAAAAGTACCTTATCCTAGTAAAAAACTATGTTATTTATCCATATTAAAAACCTATTCATGTTTTTAATTCACTTTTATATGCATTCACATAGTCAAAGTATCACAATTTTAAAAAGTACCCTAATTTATAGAACTAAAATGGGATTGATTTCCTCCTTGTATTATTGGATATATAGGCCAAATTTTGTCATTATGCAGTGATTGGATTTAATGCATCCCAACCACATTCCCCATTAATATAATTGTATGTATTTAAATCATTTCATATATTAATAGGGTTTCAACCTTGGAGAAGATATCTAAAGGTCTTTTGCACATTGTTAAAGGTTAAATTTATGTGTGAAGATCAAACTCAAGATGTTGGACATGTATATAACCTTTTTTTTTTATATTTAATAAAATTACAATATAAACTAATATGGATAATGGTGAGAGTTGATCATTTCACTACCTATGATTATTATCCTTACATAGTCTCAAATCTAGCTTCAGGTTATTTACAAATACATTCATTATTTTCCTATTTCTTCTCTTTTTTAGTCAACATATTCAACCCTAAAATAATAACTAATTTTGTGTTTCATTTACATAGTTATTTTTATTTGAAATCATTTATTTTTTCAAATTTAGTTATTTTCATTCATTTTGATTGTCAAAATCACATTCATGCATTATGTTATAGTTTATTCATTTTTTATAATTTAGAATTAATTAACATATAAATAAAAATCATTTAAAAAATAATGGTGAACTTTTTTATTGTTTTACCATTGAAAACCCTAAATGTTTTTTAGGGTTCTAACCTTATGTGATTTCAAATAATTTTTTTTAGGGTTTATACAAATTATGGAGTATTTAACTCTAAAATAATTTCATTTCAACTTGGGATCTAAATCTAACACTAAAATAACTTTGTTTTGACCTTGGAAAGAATATATGACAAAGAAATCATTTCATTTTAACTTGGAATGATATCTGACATTGAAATTATCTTCTTCTAGCCATGAATTTCATAGTAATTTATAATATCCATAAATATAAATATTATTTTATTTTATTAATTTATCTTTTATATTTTTAATTTATTATTTTTAAAATCCTTTCCATATATGATATAGATATTTAGGATACATATTTAAATTTATACACAATATTCATTAATGTAAAGTGTCATAAAATAAAGAATAAGATTATAAAAAGAGTTGTCATATATTTTTAATAATATATATTTTACTATAAACCCTCTCAGTGGAGATATTATGACCATATAAATTAATAAGACTCATGAATCTACTAACAGAAGTTTTGACATTGTACATGTAAAATAATTTGGTGAATAGCTTGACACCCATATTTATGACATTGACTTTTTGTTATTTTTTTTAAGGATATACCAACATAAACATTGTCATGATACTATAAAAACATATATTAACATTTAAGCTAATATAATGCTATCATGACCGCCTTTTCTACACACTCATTTCATGCCTTATTCCAATACCTTTTGAACATTTTACCTCATTTATACATGGATAACCTATCCCTATAATAAACCAATTATCCCATAATGTCCCTATTCCTCATGAAAAATAGTTTAGGATTATCCACATACTATTCCATACCCATAAATCAACTTTTTTGTCCATTAACACACTAGCACATCATTTGGAAAATAATGCTCCCAATAGTGTCTAATTCATATGATATTTTCCTCTAACAAAATAAAAACTAATTTATTATGTGAAAATTCATATTATAGGTAATACCACACATTTAACAAACCTGATTTGAAGGAACTCCAAAAATATCACTATAAATAAACATTCCAAACTTTTTTTGCACAAGATGCTTCCATATTGAAAAGGAAAAGAATTATAATTGCACATTGAGATAAAATTACCCCTTTCTCGAAATTTTAAATATAAATAAACCTAGTATCCTTGAGATAAAGTTTGAATACACTTATAGGGTCATAAGTCATAGTTGTACCACTTAATCATGCTAGGATTTCACATGCTTGAGCATTTTTAACTAGTATTTTACAAACACAAAAATGGCATAGGAGATATATATGGATTTCAATCCCTCTTTATATTATTGGTATGTAGGCAATGCTTAACACATAGGGTGTTGATTTTAATAAAAACATCAACATATAAGGTATTTTTACCCCATGATTTCATCTATCATCTTGGTTTATTGAGCTAGGGTTAAAATTGAAGGGGAAGATATACATTAGATTTTGTGATGGATGAAAGGCTTTGGTAAAGTCAACATAAGATACAAATTAAGGTGAACCTATAAAACAAACTCAAAATTATATAATTTATAGGACACCATCACTACCTAATCATAACACCACCCTATGCCCCTATCTAGATACAACACTCTTATCCATAGATCTTCCAAAAGCATGTTTTGGATATATAGTACATAAACATAATTACATATCCAATCTAAACAAAAAAAATAGTATTTAATTTTTTTGGCACTTAAGTTTTACCTACTTAGTACTTCCCCCTTTTGGCATACTTATAAGTTTAACAAAGTTCCAAATTAGTTTTTGTCATTTATTGAATATATATAATATTACTATTTTACAAACCACTTTATCTTATGTAAATAACTAATTCACTTATTTTACAAAATTTAATAAAACATATTGGTAATCCCATCTATTGTTTGAATATTTCAAGCTCTAGATTTCCCTACCATTTTTTCTTCTACATTTTGTTTTTAGGTTTCAAATTTAAAAAATTTATTTCCTAAAAATATTAGAGTTTTTTTTATCATTCTTATGTCTCCCCAATATTATTCTCATTTTAGTCTTTTGAAAATTTAAAATGGATAAAAAATAATATCTTCTACCACTTAACCCTCAAGATGGCGATGGCTACATTCCCTCTAACTAGGTCCCTTATATCACCAATCCAAGTGGTAAGGTGACCAATATTATAGTGTAAAATGAGGGTAATTAATACCATCCACATCCCACATCTCATCTTCATGTTATTTCTATGCATATATGATTATAATTATCTAAAGTTTATGATTGTGAATCCCTCAAAGATCAAATCGTCATCATGTGCAAGTTGATATAAGAGGTATAAGATAAAAATAAATAATTTAGTTAAATTATTACATCATGGGAAAATAATATCACACATAAAAAGAATAAAAAATATGTTAGTGTTAATCATGTATTTGTATCTTCATCTAGTAATTTTGTTCCTAAAAATAATTATATCAAAATCGGAAATTACAACAAATACATCTACAACTAATAATTCACAAAGTATGTAAAAGGCTAATAAGACTTAAATTAATATTATAAGAGAAATGATTTGAAAAAGGTTGTTAAAATACTTCCTCCACATTTATTAAGGAGATAAAAATAGTATTGTACAAATCATAGAATTCATGTTAATCACAAAAATAGTTATTTGTATTTGAAGGAAAAAATACAGATAATAATTGATAGAATTGATCCTATCAGTGATACATCAATCAAGCAACCTACTAAAATTATGAGTGCATTTTATATATAACAAGTGCAAAAATATGGCTACAAAAAGAATATTTAGAGTGTAAAATTTCCAATTGAAAACATTAGAGGAAGAAAATATTCAAATGGAAAAAATAGAGCAAATAGTAGTAAAAAAGGTATAAGATGAAAAAGATAAGTTACAAAAGGAATAGTTTGAATTATTATTATTATTATTTTTGAATTTATAGTAATAAAAAGGGAAACTACTAAAATAGAAGTTACAAAATCAAATTCAAGATAAGAAAAAAAATCTTAAAAGAGAGTCTCTAATAAAATATGTTAAAAAGTAATATATACCCACAAAATCTAATGTTACAAGGATGGATCTAAAGGAGTAGATTATAGTTCTTCCTTCATATCAATATCCTTTCACTATCACTCATATAAATGGAAATTAATTTATAGATCCTAAAGTCATGGAATATCAACAAACAAATTTTTATTTTATGTAATTTCTTATATCTATTAGAAAATATTCTTCAACATTTATATCAAAATAGTGCATCTAGAACATGTATGGGATCAATAAAGTTAAGAGTTTATTTTTATTCAAATGATTGGTATTGTAAATATCATTATATTTATAATTTAGATGAATAAAATGTTGTCTTTGGAGCTATATGGTTCAAATGAATATGATATATCATATGATCATGAAGGTAAGGTTACATCCTTTTATAAAGAAGAAACATATTTAGAAAAAAACATACAAAATAAAGCACATATTTAGTTACCATAAAAATAATTAAATATGAGTACAGGCACTTGATACAATACATATTACATAATAAATAAGAATGTTTGATACCAAAATATGGGATGGTTATTCATACATAAATACAAAATATGATCAAAACAATGATGATAATGGTTCATATGATAGTGTATATTGGTAAAATTTTGATGATACAGGGTCTAAATAGGGGCATCCCCTTGATGAAACTATTTGATTATAATAACATTATTCCTTATACATAACTTCTTTGTTTATCATTTTATATATTGGAAAAATACAAAAAATAATATTCTAAAAATTTAAAAAAGCAACAAATATATATGTTTCTATTTAGTTAATTTACATGAATTCATTTGTATATTGGAAATGCAAATAGATAAAAACATCATATTCAAATAAAATCCCCATATATACTTTTCCTATTACACCATCCCTATCCTACTTAGCATAAGGTGTCAGTTATCAAATACAACCAAGTTATAGGCCTCTTAAATATTATATAAACATCCTCAAGCTCACTAGGTGCATATTATACAAAAGTTTTATCCTTATCTATGTATCCCTTATTTTCACACTTGAATTATTTACATTTCATAACATCTATAGATGTATATCACTTATTTACACATTGATATCTTACTAATTATCTAAGTTAATGAATATACTAGTGTTATAAAAAAACCTATGTTGATCAATTACATGTATACATACATTATTTTCATGTTTTATTTCTTGTTTCATGTCTTGTGTGTAGTATCTATTTTGTCTTGGGAACATTTTAAAATATTTTTATGTGTGGCTAAAATACCTCATTGAGTTTTTATATAAGTTTTACCTCACTTTAAATGTGTCCCTTGTATTTGTCTTTTTGGTCTTTAATTATGTGTACTCTTTATGTGTTTGTGTGATGGTCATAATACTTGCTTACTTATATTTTGATGCCATCATTCACATCAGGTGCATGTTAAATTCATTTCTATTCTTGTTTTATATCAAACATTCCTCCCCAAGTCATTCCATTCATATTTTAGTACTCAGTTTGACCACTTATCTACATGCATAATTGTTAACATTTATCTTCACAATGTCACTATGTATGTTTGTTTTCACATGCACATAACTTCAATATATTTCTAAGTTTATATATATTATTATGACATAATCCTCCATGTTATCTTTTTTAATGTAAAACACATACACCAAATTTGAATAATTAAAATAAGGACCCACTTTTGATTGAATATCGTTATTCAAGGTCTTGTGAAAATTAAGTTTATGAGATTTGAGCTAAAAAGTAAAAACTTCAAGAATTTATCTAATGATTAGAAGGATTTATCTACCTCTCTTTATTTATTTTGTTTTCTTGATGTGACATAAAAGAATATATTTTTAATTTTTCATAACATTTCTAAATTAAAATGAATGGATGTTTTATATAATATATGTTATGTGATTTAATTTTTTCCTTCAATTTTCCTTTAAAAATAGTACTTACGTACATGTTTAATTTCTAATTTAATAACTAACTAGGCTAACAAGTTTTGATTTCTTTAGTTTATTTTAATTTTTTATGCCTTAAATATGATATTATTTGCTTATGTATTTCTCATGTCCTCTTGAAGTTTTTTTATCTTGCCACATGACATCAATTCACTAACTAGGAGTCTATTTGAATAAGTAAGTTTCCTAGAGGTGACATCAAGATACTTATTTTTACAAGTAATATCAATCAATTGGATCACTGAGATACATCCACATGTCATAATATTCTTAAAATTGAGGTGATGTCATCATAATGCCTTCTACAAAAAGTATTGGGCAAGTGGATCTTTGAGAGTTATCCTTTTGTCACCATCTTTCAAACTTGAAAGTGATGTTAGCATAAGTATTTGCATAAATAATCTTGGGAAAGTGGATAATTGAGATCCATATATGTGTCACTATCTCACTATCCTATTGGTGACATCTACATATCCCTTTATATGTAAAATATTGAGCAGTTAGATCACCAGGATCTTACCAAGTATCACCATCCTGCTATCTTAAAGGTGACATTAGTAGAATTACTTTTAAGGATGATCCCTAAAAAGTGGATCACTTAGAGACATCTACATGTCACCATAATGCTAACCTCAAGGTGATGTTAGTATAATTAATCATATGGATAGTCCTGGGTAAGTGCATCCCTAAGATCTTGTCAAGTGTCATTACCCTACTAACCTATAGCCAAAAGAGAAAAGTACACTAGGACATAATGCATCTATGATTAGAATAAAAAAAGTAGAAAATTTTATTTAGAGACACATAAGTGGGTAACAACAATTCAAATACTAAGATTGAAAGAGTAGGAGAGATACATCTATCATGTTATGATGATTAAGCATCCAAAAACATATATAAGAAGCCATAGGGAAATAAAATTTATGGAATCTATGAGCTTAAATTCAAACAAAAATATTGACAACAAAAATAAATGAAATCCATTTTTATTCACATTAATTAGAAAATTAATACATTAAATTATATGATATAATTACATTGATGAAAATTTCCACCACCTTTATAGTAATAATGCATGTTCTAGCTTCAACACAAGTCACAACAACATTTCCATCATTAATAGTTCTAAAGTTGTTATTCCATAGTTTTCTTTGTCCAGTGGTACCAAATCAATACCACTCTAAAAATACACATGTATTTTCATGTTTGGATAATAATTAATGTCAATTCCTAACTTATTTTTCATCTATTTATTATATTTTAGTTACATAACACTATTTTATGAAATTACATTGTACATGCATGCTTTGCATGAGAATTGACACATAGTTCTATTTTTGAACATGTATTTTTTCATGATGATTGGAATAAAATGATATATCAGTAGATATAATTTTAGAATTTGATTTTAGGATGAGTCCCTCCCTTTCCCTAAGCCTATATATATTTGTATCCTCCTGATCCCAAAGTGAGGATAATTTTAGTTATTGATATTAATAGGAAATCTTGAGGAAAGTTATGTAATTGGTCTTGATGTACAAATATTAATTATTTTCCAAACCTATGGATTGTGTAAGAGGTGATGTCATTATAATATATTATTTTTTTAGTTTTTCATGAGTTATATTTTAAATAAATTTATTCTAATCATGTTGTTACTTATTTGAATTACCTTTTGTATGTTAATAATAATCCCCCTTGAAGATAATCTAACACCATCTTGAAAACATGAAAACCTTTGAATATATATTATTAAGTTTAATGTATTTATTATTTGCATGGTTTCATTATTTTGATTTATTGTTGATGTTATTTTAATAATTTTCAACAAATATTGGTTTTTTATTACTTGTCCAACCTTTGGTTCAATTGCTAGTTTAGAAAGGTTTCATTTTAATTGACCCACATGCCCTCTTTTCTGACTTACCTTTCCCTCTTTTCTTAGTTTATTTTGGTCCTAACCACCTTAGTTTAGATCCATAATCAATCCATCCATATCAAGTAGATTTATACTCATCCATAGTCAACCTATCCATGGTAAATAAACTTATTCATTCATTTTTATTCTACCAATAAGTTTTTTACAAAATTGAATGCCCCATAACTTGTGCCTTGGAGTGAATTTAATTCATATATCATGAAATAGTATAGGCTACCTCATAAAATTTATAGGGTGTGAATAAAACTCAAATCAACAATAATTAATCTTTCACTATAAGGATGACTTGAATCTCCACCTTTATTTATTTGAAAAGAATCACTTGAGTTTCACTAGAAACACTCAAAAGATTAACAAGGTCTACCCTAGACACTAACTTATTTTACCCACCTTTAGCAATCCATATAAAATTTAGGTCTAATAAGGAAGTTAGGAGAGGAAATTGGGCTCAATAATTATCCCAAGGTAAACAAAACCATCTTCTACTATTACTAATGGCTCAATATCTAACCTAGCTAGTCAGTTCTATTACCAACACCATTGGGGTTGTGCATGATTTACCTAGAAATCCAGAGAATCATATTCCTTCATTTTATCCATTGGGACGTAGGACTATTAAATAAAACATAAATTTCTTCAATACTTCCTTATTAATATTTAATGTAATGCATAAAGACATGACATGAAGACTTTTCCCCTTCACATTGTAAGATGCCACCTACGACTAGTTTTTCAATATCCCAGAAGGATCACTTACATCTCAGGACCAATGTCAAAGCACCTTTTTGGCACATTTTTTTAAATTCACCTTTGTAAGTGTTATTTAAAAATACTTCAAAATCATGAGATGAGATATTAATGAGTCAAATCGAGCCTTCAATTCTAGGTTTTAAAATATGTATAATTAAATGGAAAGTACCTACTAAGACTTTGGACCTTAAAATGTACAAGAATGATCTAGACCTTATGACTAATACTTTTATATGTAGAGTTTTTATTTTTGATATGATTCCTTTGTATTATTTTAAATCCATCAACATGGATAAATAATTGAACCCCCAGATGCAATTATTGGCCCTAGTTTGTCTTGGTCATATTTTTATAGATTTCACCCAATCCTAAACACAAATTAAAATGTTTTGAAATAAAAATTGAACTAGTTATACTACCATGTTCCTTTAACCCATGATCCACCCAATTATCACCTTAAATTCCTAAACAATTATGTGTATAACCAAAAAAACTAAAATCAGTCCTTGATACCTATCAATATTGATACTATAGAGTGTACTAATTATTTTTTACACAAAAAAATAACTAGAATATATTCAAATTATGGTGTAAAAATTGAGTAATTAGTTTATAATCATGTATAAACACATGGGTAACACTATAGGGTAAAATACCAATCATAAATTTGGATTTCAAAGGTATAATCAACCATTCAATTGACCTAGAAACAATCTAGAGTAGTAACTACTTAATAAAGTGCTAGAAATAAATATCATAGAAGTAGATCTTCCTAGCTAGTGAAGGGTTCAAAACATAACACAACATAATTATATATACTACATAATTTTTTTCACTACCTTCAAGATATTTCATAAGGAGATGGATATGAAGGAAGGTTTTGCCAATCTGACATAACCATATTCCTCTACTACTCCAAGACACCCCAACACAATAATGGTATTTGAGACTTATGAATTACCATTCCTAGTAGAGGATGATAATGAAATATAAAATAACACATATGATATCCATACATTTTATTAATTTTAGAGGAATAACTATAATATGAGTAGTAAGCATCGTATTACTACTTCAACACATCTAAATAATAATGCTACTACTTGATATTCTAGGGCCAATAATAATCCACCTCTCCCTAAGAAAGATGAGTAGTTGAATACTAAAAATAAACACAATATAGGATGGTATATCATTATTTCGGATATTAATAATATCAAGGCTAACATGAGTCTTCACAAGTTGGCCTAGATCACTAAACAAAGAAAGCTAGTACTTAAGGACTTAACTTCAAAGTCATCATCTAACAAGTCCAAAATTATGAATGAAATTTTGATGGTATTTAAATATAAAACTAAATTACCATAATTTCTTATAACCATCCAAATACTAATTAAAAACATCCATAATTTATTGGTTGACTCAGGTGCCTTAACCAATGTGATGCCAATAACTATGTGTAAAAAACTAGGTTTGAACCCAGATAAATCAAATAGTGTTGTCCTAAATTTGGATAAGTATTATATCCCATGAAGTATACATATGACTAATTTTCATATATATCTTTCATAAAAACCACATGTACAATAATGCATTAATATCTTGGTCATTTACATTCCAAAAGCCTATAGCCTATTACTGAATTAGGATTGGTCTAAGACACTAAATGGATACATGGCCACCATTTTTTCACACATGTTATTTCCATGGAAATGAGTAGCTAATAAAAATTTGGTGGAAAAAGACTAAATATGATTTACTTGATTACATAGTACCACATCAATAATGATATATGATAAGGTCAACTTTGTAAATCTACATATAGGAGTGTATACATTTACTAGCAAGAAGGAACTTAGTCAACATGAATTTTAATGTACTTCTTAGCTATGGAATCTCCATTTTTACATAACTACATCAAATCAAGGCTATAGTGTTTATTTAGTCCTGATAAATCTAGATGGTAAGTAGTATATTGTTGCCTATAGGTTATAGTTTCCTTGCACCAATAATAGATGGAGTTATATACAATTCACACTGAAACATAACATAAAGTAGTTGTGAATATTTTATGATTCTAATATGTTTTTAAAATAGATTATAAATAAGTACCAATTCAAGATCACCTACTTGAATAAATATAAACATAAAGGAGAGGACCAAACTGAGTCATTTGAAGTGTTAAACATTAGGGTTATCCCAAGAGAACAAAATAAGATGGCATCTTCATATTCCAATCTAAAAATGATTTAGGAATCCAACATTCATAAATTATGTATGGATTTGATTCCTTACCCCTATATTCTAGACAATTTGGATAGCTTACAAGTATTTTAGGATGATCAATTTATTATCCAATTCATGAGTATTTATGGGACCTTCAAATCTTAGCTAATAGATGAGAAAGATGTGGATCCTATGCATATTAGATACCTAGGATAAGATGGTATCCTAAAACTAAATGAAAACCACATCCCTATAGGGATGGTTTTTATAGAGAGATTTCAACATAAATCCACAAGCTTAAAAGTATAAGTAACAAAAATCAATTGAGTCTTATTCCACCAAAGATAATCTAGGAACTAACAAACATCCTCAATATGTGAACATTAGTTTGAGTTGTATTAAAATTGAGAAACAAATATTGAAGAGTCTATTGATAGAATACATGGACATGATTTTTTGGACATATCAAGATTTTAAAATATTCAACCCTAGATTCATCACCCACACCATTCCATTGAAGTCATAATAGAAGCCTTTCAAGGAGATATAAAGGCTAGTTAATCCAATATTATAACCTCTCATCTAGATAGAGCTATAGAATATAATGAATTCTAGGATTGTATTTTTAATTATACATTCTACCTAGGTAGATAACCTTGTATAATTATGAAGAATAATAGATAAATTAGACTTTTTGTTGAATTTATAAACCTAAATAAAGCATCAAAGAAAGATAATTAATTCTTTCCTTCATCATATTAAGTAATTAAGATGGTAAGTGGGTATGATATGATGTCCTTATTTAATGTATTCTTAGGCTACAATCAAGTTTTATTAGAAGTAGAAGACATAATCAAGAATACCTTGTCCACCAAGTACAAAACTTTTGTATATAAAATGATGCATTTTGGCCTAATAAATGCAAGAGTTACCTTCTTGAGAGAAATAGACTTCACTTTTTAATGGTTTTTTGTAAATTATATCATCATCTACATGGATGACTTTAAATTTTATTCCAAAAATATAAATGATCATATAGACCATCTATATAAATTATTTCATAGATGCAAGATAAATGGAGTGTTAGTTAATCCAAAGAAGATCATCTTTGGAGTTACTGAAGGAAAAATGTTAGGCCATTTCATCACTAAAGATGGGATATCCATTGATCTAGATCAAGTCCATTCCATTTACAACTTGAAACTTCCCAATAATAAGAAGGATTTAAAGTCCTTCTTTCATAAGATAAACTTTATAAGGGAATTCATTTTTGGATCAGAAGAGATTGTCAAGAAATTGAATGTTATGCTAAATCAAGATGGTAATATACATTGGACAATAGAAACTAAGAAATTATCAAGATATCATGACTACCATTTTTTAGGCTCCTATTCTAATTATCCTAGACTTTTATAAATATTTTTATCTTTTCTCATTTGATTCATAACATACTTTAGCCACTATACATAGACAAAAGGTGGACAACAATAAACATCCCATTGCCTTCATGATCACTAATATAAAGGATGCAAAGTGAAAAAATATATGATATAAAATATATAATTTCACTTATAAAGTCTATTAAAACATTTATGAATTAAATTATGAGGGATAAGATGTATTCTATTGTCCTAGACCTAGCTGTCAAACTCATGATTGGTCAAAATGAATTGTGAAAAAGAAGAGGAAAATGGATGAAATAATTACAAGAGTTTGATATTGAGATCAAATTATTAAATTAAGTAAGAGGCCAAGGAATAATTTAACCAATGACCAATACTAATATGTGCATCAATATTAAATAAATTAATGATACTCTAGTAATTTGAAGTGAGTGGTGAACTTAAATCATCCACTATTTACTCATAGGTACATGTCCTCATGAGCTAAATAAATAGCAAATATGAGCCCGCAGGCTCAAATAAAATAATTATATGATCAATAAAGGGGTATTATATATAAATAAAAATAAGGTCATATATTTAATATGTGTTTCAAAATAAGTATATATGGAGATCCTAGATAATCTACACTAGAATATTGGTAGTGGACATCCCTCAAGAAACACAATTACTCACAAAATTTTGAGGATGGGATACTACTAGCCCATGATCTTCAAATATTCACATGACCATTTTATAACCTACCATGAGTGCTAGGTATTTGGAAAAAGTGAAGTGAATGTTTCCATGTCTTTATATCCAACCATCGAAAGATGCCCCTCTTCTTTATGGGGCCTTGACTTTGTTGGGGTAATTACCCAAATCTCTTCAACAAGACACTAATTTATCCTAGAAACTAATAACCATTATAATAGGTGGGTGAAATATATATAAACTAATAATTATAGATACATTAGTGTCACTAAATTTATAGAATAAAATGTGTTGACTAGGTTTGGGACTTCCATTTATTTAGCTTATTATAATGGTATAACATTCTAGTCTATTAAATTCACTGAGTGGGACTAAAACAATAATATCACTATCAAGTTATCTTTAAAATAATATACATAATGGAATGGAGTAGCTGAATGTACCAATAATAATTTGATGGATTCCATTAAGAAAATAATACGAGATAAACCAAGGAAATGACATTTATTATTAAAGTATGTTTTGTGGGTAGACCAAACTAGACATAAGAAAGCTCTCAAGGCTTCACATTTTTACTAGTGTATGGGAAACAACTAATATTCCCCATTAATCTTAAAATACCAATGTACTATTTCATGCAAGAGTACATGGGGGAATATTGAAAGAATACATCCTAGATGACTTGATATAGTCCAAATACAAGATGTAAGAACTCAATAACTACACAACTTTAGTAAACATTAGGATATTTTTAAACAATGATACAAAAAAAGATACAAGATCAAGGCCTTCAATGTTTAAGACCTAGTTTTTATGGGATAAATAACATAATAAAAATGGATGACATGTAGGTTTTTTTAAGGCCCCCTAGGAAAAATCCTTATGTAAAATTCTGGTGAATATTGAAAAGTACATTTTGAATCCCTAACAAATTGAATGGAAAGTAGTTTCATCATGAAGGTGAATCCTAGGTGTCACCTGACCATAATTTTTAGGTTCCTTCATTAAGACCCTATAGACACCATACATATCCTATTAACATTATCCAAACCTTGTTTGAAATAATTAGACCTTATGGACACTAGACTACACTCTCTATATGCTCATTTTAAAAATAGGAAAAAGGGTCATAATTGATAAATTTTATCATAAAATTTATTACGTATTTGGATTCCTATTAAAAAATTAGATAAGTTCAAACAAAGAATCATCTTAATCTAAATCTATATATAAATGTCATGCTCATTTGAAGCTCTAGATGATGATCAAAGGTGTTGGACACTCAACCAAAGGCTCTAAATGACATCCATCAGCTCTAGATGGATATTAAAGGCTCTGGATTGCTATCCAAAGGCTTTAGAAAATGACCATAGGCTTTGGGCGACTGACCATAAGCTTTAGACATTGGTTCAAGGGCTATGGATGACTATATAGAGCCTCTGATTATTTTATAGAACCTCTATATGTTGTCCAAATCCTTTGGTCAACCATATAGATCCTCTAGTCACAATCTAGAGCCTTTGGTCAGTGTTTAAACCACTAGTTAGTCATTCAGAGCCTCAAGTCATTGTATAGAACATCAAGTGATAAAAAAATTTGCATACATATTTGGATAAAGATGTTTTTTTTTTAACTTATATAAATTTTCAAGAGGAATCTAAATATGTAATAAATTTTATGATAAAATATATCTATGATGACTTTTTTTTATTCTTTTGAAATGAGTGTCTAGAGTGCACAGTCTACTATTTATATTATGTAGTCTAGGGTTTAGAGTGGGTAGATGGTCATCTATGGTATGCCCATATATACTAGTAAAACCAATTATAATTTACTTTAAGTCTATGGTGATTTATACTCATAAATAAATGTTAGGTGAGCCGACCTAGAAATCTAATTTATAACTAAAAAATTTAGGCAACCTAATGCTCTTTACTAGTCCAAAGAAATATCCAAAACCAAATTTTGGAAAATGGAATATTCATGAATAAAAAATATTACCCAAAATAAAAACCCTAACAACATGG
This sequence comes from Torreya grandis, assembly GCA_037957365.1. NCBI lineage: Eukaryota > Viridiplantae > Streptophyta > Pinopsida > Cupressales > Taxaceae > Torreya > Torreya grandis. The sequence continues at coordinate 86,555 of JARHVA010008281.1, read as the reverse complement.
TAATTTCAATACTTTGTGTATTCAATCAGATCAGATATCAGATATCCTAGGTAATAATGCCTCCTAGTTGAAAGACCTCTAAGGTAATGACCTCACCTTTGTAATTAATGGATAATTTTTGAAACATTATTTAATGGCTTATTCTAGATTATATTCCATGCTTTATATATTATATCTCTTACTTTATATAGTAAATTTATTATTTTTATAGGATTAGTCTTTCATTTTTTTTACATTTTTATTTGATTACATTAATTTTTTTACATTATAAAGTAGTTTTATAAATTTTAGAATATACCCACTAATTTCCCATGATGAAATTACAAAATATATTCTAAAAATAAGGGGATGATTTAAAATAATGCATAATTAGTTGTCATAATGATTTTATCTTGACAGTACTCAAGATTATGGGATTGAGGTATGTGTTATGACTAAATTATATTCTTCTTAGACCAAATGAGTTTACTGGAACTTGATTATTTTATCTAATATAGCTCAAGAAATTTTAGGAAGAGTTTCCTTTTCCAAATATTAACTAAATTATTACATGTTTAAACTTGGGTGGGTGATAATAAGCATATAAATAAAGACACAATGATAGGCACATATAGATTAAAACAAGTTTTATTATTCAATACACCTAACAGGTGTCTTAATCCTTCTCCTATCTATGTTTTAAAATAGAGAAAGGTAATAGACTATCATACAAACTAATAGAAGATGGGTGATTCACTTAATCTCTACTAGGTTTATGTATGCTTGGATGGTAGTAGAGAAATTATTTGAGTGGAATAATAGGTATATTTTTTAGGTTTAAGGATTCTTAGATGGTAGAAGATAATTTTTAGGCTTCCATTACTCTTTGGCTATCAAATTTGAAATCAAAATGAAACATATAGTGTTTATTCAGGACCTTGTCAAAGCTCTCATAATAAGGGGAAATTAAATTTCACATAATCACACATTCAAATCTAAGGAATGGAAATGGTTAGTATGTTTCATGAGGAAGTAAAAGTGTTTTTCAAGGTCTATTTGCCTATTATTTCCTTGTTAGAGATGAAATTTTATTTTGATGCATTTATGAGATTATGGGTTCTCAAATAATTAAGAGTATTTTCCCCATTGAATCACCATTTTTTATGCCCTAACACACCCACACCAATTTAAAAATTCAATAGGTACCCCCTTTTGATTGAAAATCATTATCCAAGGTAGTATGAAACATAATTCTATAGATATGAGTTAAAAATTATAATTTAAAGGAATTTATTTGATGATTTGAAGGATTTATCTATCCCTCTTCATTTTTTATGTTTTCTTGATGTGACCTAAAAAAATTATTTCAAAGTTTTCAAAATGTTTCTAACTTAAAAATAATTGTATTTATGTATAAGCTATGTTATGTGATTTAATTTTCACCTTCGATTTTCCTTTAAGTGTAGTACTTATCTACAAGTTTGATTTTTAATTTAATAGCTAACCAAGTTGATGTGTTTTGTTTTTAGTGGTTTATTTGACCTTTTTATGTTTTAAATATGTTATTTTTTTCTTATGTGTCTCTTGAGCCCTCCTATATTTCATGTTTTCTTTCCACATGACATCAATTCACTAACCTAGAGCCCAAGTGAAGAATTTAAGTTACCTAAAGGTGACATCAACATACTTAATTATGTATATAGTCCTAGGCAAACAAATTATTTAGATCCATCCATGTGTTACCATCCTAACAATATGGGGGTGACATGATCACAACACCTTGTACAAAAAGTCCTAATAAAATGGATCAATGGGAGTCATACACATGTCACCAACCTAATAACCCAAAGGTGACATCAACATAAGTATTTATATGAATGATCCCAAGAAAGTGAATCATTGAGAGATGTCCACATGTCACCATCCCACTAACTTATAGGTGACATTAGAATAATTTATCATATGATTAGTTTTAGGCAATTAGATCACCAATATATTTACAAGTGTCATTATCCTATTAACTTGCAATTAAAAGAGCAATGTACACTAGGCCATAATGTAACTAAAACCCTAATAGAAATAAGTAAGATTTTTTTCTTCAAATCCATATAAGAATATAAAAATGATGAAAATAATAATCCATAAAATGAATAAAATAAATAGTCATCATGTTATGATGACTAAGTACCTAGGAAAATATATAATAATCCACATGGCAATAAAATTCATGGAATTTATGCAATGAATATCAAAGGAAAGAATAGATAAAAAGTAGAATAATGAAATCCATTATTATTCAAATGAATTGAATAATTAATACATTCAATTCTATGCTATGACTACATTTATGAAAACTTCCACCACATCTACAATAACAATGTGTGTTCTAGCTAAAACTCAATTCATAATTATAGTTCCATCAATAACATTTTTACAACTTTTATTCCATATTTTTATTCATCTAGCAGTACCATATCAGCACCCCTCATAAAAATACATATATATTTTCATGTTTTTATAATAATTAATGTTATTTCTAATATAATTTTCATCTATATATTGTATTTTATCCACATAACTATATTTTGGGTAATTCCATTATACACACATGCTTTGCATGAGAATTGATAGATAGTTTTATTTTAGAACATGCATTTTTGCATAATTATTGACATGAAATGATATATATATATATATATATATATATATATATATATATTACTTCACTTAGAGGATGAGTACTTCCCATTACTCAAGAATATATATATAGACACACACACACACACACACACACACACACACACACACACACACACACACACACACACACACACACACACACACACACATATAATATTGGAACTCCATAAGGACAACAACGTCATATGATCCTATCTAGATACATCAATCTTGTTTATAAATCCTTCAAAATGTTATTTTGGATTCGTATCAGTCAACACATCTCCACAACTAGTCTCATCATCATACAAAATAATGCTTTTCAATTTTATATCTATGTTTTATTTCAGTAGTAATTTCTAGTTTTAACATACTTATAAATTTAGTAAGTTCTAAATCAATGTGTCATTTATTGCATGCTTTTATCATTCTAATTTTACACAATAATTTATTTTATCTAAGTAATTAATTCACTTATTTTACCAAATTAGATAAAACATATACTACATCTTAATAACCAAATGAAAATGCTTAACAAAATATTATTAACTCAATAAAATGTGTTTCTACTACTATCATTGATCTTATTGTTACATCTACACCTCTAGACTTGGGGGAAACACATGGTTAAAAATATATATGCATATTCTTAACCAATCAACTCATTCAAATCCTTTGATAGATACACACACCATACCATATATATTTTGTAATGCACGATCCCTTGATAAAAATATTGCATTTTTGCATGAAAAGGTGATTAAATTAGATAAATGTATACCAAAATATAGCCAATAATTATATTCCCAAGCTTTACATCATAATCCTTTAGCACCTAATATTTCCTCATATCCTTTTCATATATGATTTATAGATCATATGTTTCCACTAATGAAGGTAAATGAGATCTAGAAAAATATGTTAGATATTTTCACACAACATGTTTTTATTATGATTTTAATCATAAATTTCAAATGAATTTTATTACAATGAACTTAAAATATCATGCCCTATACTAGTTTTTTGATCCACCTATACAATTTATTAAAGCATTTGATCCATTAGTAAATATATTTCTTTAGAATTTTACTATTAACATTGATGAAAATATTTCTTATGTGAAAAAATCCAAACTTAAGAAAGAAACTGATGAGCATATTAGTGATTATGTGCTTCATTACAACACCATGCTTCTTGAAATTACTAAAACATTAGCAATAAATGAATTACAAGATATATTTAAAAAGTTTGATTAGATAATTTCATGAATAAATTATTTTTGATAAATTTAGATCATTTGAAGATATTTGTTATTTAATAAGAGAAATATAATGAAGCTCATTTATTTAAAAAATCTTAACTATGAACATGAATTTAATTCAAATTCCATAAAAAAGTTTCAAAGAAAATCATATTACAAAGCTAAGCCAAAAGATACCCAAGTAGAAGCAAAGATACAATCAATACTATTTTTTAGCATTCTAATAAGAATGTTTTATCAGATCAACTAGGAATAAAATTTTATTCATTACCACAACCAACATATAACTTGTTACAAAATTTAATTTAATGTAAATTGATTACTCTACCTCCTCCACATGAACTTGACCTGAGAAAAACTCAAGGAAAATATTTTTATAACAATACATATTATGACTACTTAGATACATTGGTCATTTTAATAACATTAATATACTAATTATGCGTTCTATTATATGAGATTCCTTGGCACATTTATATAATGTTTGCTTCATTTCACTTACAATTTTAAAATCATGCAAATATTTCTATGTATATTACAAGTTAAATATTATTTTGATATGCAAAAATTTCATGATCAATTTTCTCACCTCAAAAATGGTGCATTTTAGTGGTATTTTCATATATGATACAAGGCTTTTAAAGATTAAAAAAATCCATTTTAGAAAAATATATATTTTCCAAAAGTAAAAAAAATATGAAAAATAATTCAATGGCACATATTATGGGGGCATATACTATGCATCTACACTCATACATCGATATCAAATTACAAATTTTCACATTTCAAAATTTTCAAGAAGAATTTACAACCAAAATATAAATACATTTTAAAATTCTAGAGTTGTAATGAGGGCATGATACATATTCATGGCACACTTTTAAATTATATTTAGTTAACTAACGAGATGGTAGGTTCATTAGTGTACTCCATTCTATTTTGATAATGGGCTTAGGGAAAATATGCAATTGAATATACAATCCATATGTAGTGGTTGATTTATTTTAATTGCATAATTAATAACTTTAAGGTTCAATTCCTTCTATCATTATTTGTATGAATATTTTTTTAATTTAAACCTGTTTCACATCTTGGGGTTACAAATACTAGTAGAGGTAAATTGAGGCTTTAGTTTCACTCAATGGGTGTTATCTCTATTATACACATGCCAATTAAATTTGGGGTTTGATCACCCCCAATTATCTCCAATAAGTTATCTAAGGAACCATCTTATCCAAGTGATTCATGGGAAGATCCAATATCTCTAATGTTTCAAGGAAACATCTCAAAGAAAAGTCACAAAACAAAATTTGTTTCACACATACAAGGTGTATTATGTATACACAAAATTTTTCACTTTATAATTTATTGACACTTTATTTTATAATTACCTATCTAAATTTAAAATATATGGGTGTATTTTTTAAAGGGTGAATTGGTAAATGGGTGGGTAGGCCTTTGGTGATTTTAAAGAGATGTTACTACCTATTTCATGATAATTTCACTCATATTCTTAGTTTAGTTTCTTTTGATTTTCCTTCCCATCTACATCCTTATAATGATATTATATGAAGTTTTAACATTTATTCATATCCAATGACATCAAGAATGTAGATAATATTTAATTCACACATATTCCCTCATTCTACTATATAAGAATAGATGATGTAGTTTTGACTATGTATTTTTGGAATTTTCACTATTTTACCTTTGCTAACATATTTTAATGTCAAAAAAATCCTCTTAATTGCATTGATATAGTTAATGTCATCATCTTAGATTGAGTTTGGGTATTTTATCACTAACATTACAATACATATTTAATTACAAACATATACATTCATTAAGTTTCACTTGTCTACTTTGCATTCACTCACACATCTACCTTAAATCACATTTTGAGTCATAGGTAGAATCTTGTCTCATGGAAGTTTTATAGATTTTATATGAGGTAATTTTTTATCTTAAAGCATTTTTTACACCCTTTTATGTCTTAAGATCCACAAAAAACATATTGTAAGTCATCATTGACAAAGGGTGAGCTTAAGGATCAAGGGTTTGTAATAATGTAATTTTTTTAGAAAATAAAGAAAAAAATTGAATGTAATAACAAACTCTAATAACTAATGACATTAAATAGTTTCTCATTCATATAATAACTGACACATCTCCATATAGATAAAAATAATAATATAGTTTTTTGGAAATTATGTAAGATTAAATCACTTTAAAAATTAAACTATAAGGAAGTGATTTATTTTCATTATATATGGATCTTGGGGTGTATTAGTATTTGTTTTCACACTCATAAACTTTGAACTATATATTATGATTGTCATATCCATATTTAAACCATGTTATGATCTTTAAATTTTATTAACTACCTCACATGGCCAAATGGTTCCATAATAAGAGTTTGGTATGTTATAATTATATCTCTAGACTTGATTTTATCATAAAATTTTATCAAGTTGTTTAAGTATAATTGGAACATGCAACATGAGATTTAGGATATTATAATAATTATAAAATAATATCTTAGTACAATTTCACATCCTTTTTTTTCATTTATGAAGAAGAAATATGTAGCTAATATTTACCCATGTGACATAACATAAAAATCAAGTTCAATATAACTCACATAATGGAAATCATTATAACAATTAACATCTCACTTTAATTTTCAAATAAATCAAGATCAATTATGACATTTCAATAAAGAAATATTAAATCAACTACTAATAATATGTATCCTTTTGACAAGTAAGGGAAGAATTACCTTTGTTATATCAAGGTACCAATATGTTTCGATTCATATGCCATAACCATTAAAATCTATATTCATTTTATTTTCATTTCATAGTTATAATATAGGTTAATAGTTTATAACCATTCAAAGAGTAAATATGTGAGCCAAAAAACTCAATTGTAAGCTTATTTAATTCTACCTTCTGAGGTTTTAGTGACCACCCTATGACTTATAGGTCATATCAAAAAATTAATTTATCTCTAGTTAAAATGAAAGAGAACTTGATAACAATAAAATATCATTAAAAAAATATTTTAATTAAACAAATGTTAACATATGAATTCTAGTTAAATTGATCAACTCATCCATCAAATGGGGAAATAGACCTAAGGCTACATCTAATGGATAAAGAAAAATTTAATTTCATGAGAGCCTATATGTAAAAAATACACATATTAAGAAATTACTCAAATATGAGATAAAAAAATTTATCTCTTAACTTTTAGTCCTTAAGTCGATATGCTTAATAAAAAATATAAATTATATGGACAATATCATAAAAATAACTTATATACAATACGTTATAACAAACAATAAAGATAGTAATATGAAATTTGTGTTTAATTGAATATTTCAAGAATGATATTAGAAAACACTAACTGATTATGATGTTATCAATAATATTTATTTATCACATGGCTATTATATTACCACATTGTTGATTTAACCTTTTAGAGTTAGCTATGTAAAACCTATGTTTAGATTAAAGGGCTGAGATGACTAAATCAGTTAAATAATATCAATAATTAATAATTGAATTTTTATTGAATTTGACCTTATATAAATTTATAAAAATATAAATAAAAAGGCATAAATGTATACTTATCTAAAAAGTGACTATCACATATGATCTGCATTCTAAAATTTGAGTTCTGGATAGTTTTGAGTGTTGTCAATAAGATTCTAGTGTCTGTCTACTCACTAGATAATAACAGCCCATATGGATAATAACCCCATGTGTGTATAGTGTATTTAAAATGGTAGTAGTGTCCCATATGTGGGATTATTTCTATTTTTTATGAGCACCTGCACCTATGTTTTTAGGTCATATTCTTATACGCACAAAACCTAGCGTTGTGTTGTTCATAGAAAAAATTATTTAGTCTACAAACACTAATCTTCCTTGCAAGTATGACATGATAAATATTTGGGTGATCATTAGTAAGATATGTTTTACATCCTAAACACCTTAATGTGAAGAGAGTTGCCTACATACCAATACTCTAAAGAGGGATGAAGCTCGATGTAGTTCTCCCACCTAGTGCTTGATGCAAGTACAAATGAATGCTAGAATGAGAGTGGAATTAAATGCTTTGATTGTGATTGAGATTTAAAATATTTGAAATTTTTTTTAGGGTTGTTGTATTTGGTAGTCTGTATAAGTAAGGAAGAATAGGGATCAACTATATTAATTTTTCTTAACTTTTCTTTGATTTCAATGTGATTTTGCATCTATTTTACATCTAGTGAGTAGAGGTCAAGTAGAATTATATTTATAGAAATTTATAAATTATGAAGATAATAAAATATTATTATACCAACCTTAGGAGGGTAAAACATTTGAAAAAGTATCCTTTGGGAAGATCTAGGGTTAAGGATAGTAATGCCCAACTGGGGACACTAGTTTCATGTGTTTGTAGTGTCCCAAATGTGGCACTAATATACACATGGTAGACTACTAAGTAATTTGGATTGGGATCTAAGAATATAGTTTTGGGATAATGTTTTAACTAACTATTGGTGATTATCATATACACAATGACTATAAAGGTGTGTCTAAGGCTCTAGGGTAGGACTAGGGCTAAGATAGGAATATGGTAACTCAATTGAAACTCTTAGCATCTAATCACCACTTGTAGGTGATTACATTATCACCCACCCATTTATTATACTAATGCAACAAAGTGAAATGACTAGTATAAAGGAAAAATATGAATACCTAGACTTACCTTGAAAGTGAAGCCCGTATAGCTAATTATGAGTATGTGAACCTAGGTATATGTATGTGGAACATGATCCAAAGTAATGTCATGTGTGTGTGAATATACATAGTGATAATATATTTTAATAGATTGGACTAGGATAATGGTTTACTTAATCCTCATATGGGTGGCTCTAGAACTCAATCTAGTTTTCATTCCATAAATTTTCACATTTTTTTGATAGATCTTGATCTGTGAATATCTTGGATAAGAATGTAAATGTGTCTAACCCTCTCATGTAGATGGCTCAAGAACTCAAGTAGGCTATGAATACATCATTGAACACCCATGTGAAGTAGATTCATATATAATTTTACTACACAAAATGTTTAAATTATCTAATCAAATAAATCTAAATGTGTATGTTAGTTCCATAGTCACTAAAGTATATTAGGTGGATCTAGGCCACTTAAGAATCCTAACAACTATAGGTGGAGTAAGGAATGAATACGGTGATAACCTATAATGTTATAGAAATTATATATAGTGTATATAATTACATGGAGTTTTCCATTCCATCTAATCAACCTATGTGTAGTTGAGTTTATGTAAATTATGTGCTATGCACATGCCCCTATTCTGGTATCTAAGTATATTGAATTTGAACTAAGTATGTAATAGCTAGATTTATGTAATTAAACTAAATAAGTGAGTGATAATGCCATTCATAATGCCCTAAAATCTAATTAAATGGTATGAATATAAGCTAAAATGAATGTATTTGAGAAAAATTTGAACATAAATGTCAAATTTATTATTGTATTTGTTCAAATTTATACTATACCTAATGTACCAATCTAAATGATCTAGACTATCTTAAAGCTAAGGTTACTAAATAGTAGTGCCCTATAGTTGATAGTAGTGAAATATGGTGCTAGTGTCCCAAAATGGGGAAGAATTTCTTCCTAGTCTAATTTTTGAGTGATTTGAATTATCTTCTGAGTCTCTATCCTATTCTGTGTCTACCCTGAGTCCATATTTTTAAATTGAGCTTGTGTGTTGGAATGTATATGTTAATAACAATGTAGCAGCCTAAAATTTGTGACAAACCCATGTGAATTCCCCATATTTTTAAGTTAGTTGTGAAACCTATGTAAAAACTTCCATCTAAATCTATAGTTCTACAAAGTGTGTTAGCTAGAACATGTGCATGATATTCAACTACAATGTATAAAAATAACATTAGAATGTAAGTGAATATGAGTATAAGCTAGTAATGTAAGATGTATTATATAATCTAACATTTCATAATGGTATCAATATATATGTAATCAATGTGTATAGCAGCAAATCTAAGTAGCTACATAGGGGGATTGGACATGATGTCCATCAAGGAACCCAAGTAGGAAGTGTAGATGCATGAGATCCCTCATGATATTAAAAACTATTGTGTTTGCATGTAATAATAAAATACAAGTGTCATGGTGTATAATCATAGAAGGAAGAATACATACAAGAACATGAGCCACATAAAGGTAGGCCCAGGGGCCAAAATACAAGGGATGTGGGCACATGTCACTCAATTTGAGAATGAAGACATACAAGGACATGTTCAAATGCCCACATATAGAATAAGGAAAACACACATAAGGTACATGGGAACATGTCCAAGGCACACAAATAGAGAAGTGGTGTAGACACAAAGAATATGGCATATTCAAATGCCCTCTAATATGTAAGAAGCATAGGGACACAATCAAGTCTAATCTAGGAAAACATAGAAATGAAAACATGTATAAGTTTGTATTAAAAATCTATGTAGATGTTAGGATGCATATATATTGAGTCTAATTAGTGATAATCAACAAAAAATTAGAGTAATGAGAAATGATCAATATCAATAAAAATCAATGCATAAAAATGGAATGTATAGTATGTAAATAAAAAACCTAGATATGAAAAATATGCATGAGATGCCCTTGACTAGGTAGATGTATAAAATGCATAAACCCAAATTGGTATAAATTCCATAAATGGGTAGATTATATCTAGTTTATATCAATGTAGTGTACTAGATTCCTATCTATAATCTACAAACACTTGACAAGAAGAAGTGAAGCATATGTGTATGATAAAACATACTATACTACGATAGCTAGCAATATACAGTAACTAGTAAGTAGTATAAATGTAAAAATAGAAATGCATATAATATATAAAAATTTTGTTTTTGAAATATTTGAATGTTTTTGGATTTTGACATGTTATATTATTTTTGTGTTTTTTGAGTATAATATATGTACAAGAAAATAAACTATGTAAATAAATGAGAGGGATAAGGTAGTATGTACAAGAGTAGGAACCATACTAATTAATGAGTCTCATGGGAGACTTAATTTTAATATGACCTATGTCAAATAAAATAATTGTGATTGTGTGTGTGATGTGAAAAGGCACCTATGATATCACAATTTTGTGTGTCGTATAATTAATGTCTAAAGATACTTGTGTAGTGATTTTATGATGTTGTGGCACTGAATATTATGCAATGTGAGATGTAGGGGTCTTAGGGAACCATATAGTAAAAACTTAATATAACTAATATAGTGTAAACTAAGTATAGAAAGGTCCTGTAAAATGTGTGACATATCATTGATGCATGGGTATCTCTAGTAGTGGTCTCCATGGGAGAGTGTGTGTATGTGTAGATACCTTAGGAGTAGACCTAACCTAATATGAGGACTCCATTGAAAACTTTAATGTATGCATAGGATATGAAATCTCTACTATATCTAATGTCTATGTAATATTTGGCAATGGTGCTAGAAATGTAACTAATGTATGTGTTAAAATTGTAGTTGGAAACTATGTTAGAACTGCCTGTGGGGTGGGAAGAAGATACTCATATGGGATACCCTCAATCTTAATGACCTGGTTAGCATGCATATACTTCAGGTATTGGTGTGCTATATATGGGATGGTATAGAGTTATTATAATCATGGCCTACCAAATAATATATTAAATGCACCTACACTAGGTACTACTAGGAATTGAGTGGCTATGTGTGTTGGTCCAACCTATAATGGAATCAAAATATCCCTGATGGAGCTATGAATTCAACCACTAAAACCACTAATAATTGTATCTTTGGGGAACATTTACCATTCTATGTATCCCAAGTGCTATAAAAGTGTCATGGTGCACATGATTATGCTTAACCCATTATCATCCATTACAATGTGAATAGGATGGTGGTCTATATATACTAATATTAAGAGTGTATGTAAATCTATGTGATCATTCAAAATATCCTACTCTAGAAATTTTATAAGTTGACTAGGTGTAATTTTATTGTGATACATGCTAATAATTTTATGCAAGGGATGTGTCTCATCTATAACTGTGTGATAGGAATCTACTGGTGGATGTGCCTAGTATGTATAATCAACACTTTATGTGCCCTCTTCCTCATTAGATGTATGATTTAATAAAGGATCTAAAAATATTTAAATTTCCTTTTCCTCTATTTGCTTTTGTTTTAGTGCATCTATGGGTGTTCCCACATCAATAATGATATCCTAAATGAGATCTTGTATCTTTTACTTTAGGTTGATACATCTATTTATCATGTGTCCTAGTGTACTATGATACTCAAAGAATCCACTTAAATCATAACTCTTTAGAATATGGCATGTCATATAAACTTATTTAATGTGAGTGAGAGATATGATATTGAATTCTAATATTTATTGTATAACTCATGTTGGTGACTTTAGAAGATTAGTGAAGACTCTACACTGAGGAGCAGATAAAATTAATCAAGGAGAAGGCTCATAATCTACATTGATTGTGGCCTTTTGATCACTTTATTTTTTTTTTACCTTAAATTTTATGGAGGTTTGTTTGGACTCTTAATAAATTATTATGATGTATTTGTGTACTTAAGTTTTCCCATTGCTAAGATTTTAACCTCTCAATCCTTGACTTTGTGGCACATATTGGTGATTTTAATAAAATTATTGAATACGATAGATTTGTGTAGTGATGTTAATAAAATATATTTAAATATATCCTAAATCTCTCTATCTTATATGGGGATAGTCAATATAGATAATATTATCCTGTATAATTTGACATAATCTATGGTAGGCTCATTTAACTTTTCATTAATCTATGTCAGTTGTGTATATGATATATTATCATTGATGTTGATAGATAAGTGTGATAGAAATGTGTTGGATAAAGGAGTGAATTTTGTGATATATTTATTTAGAAAATAATATAACCATTATAGGGCATACTCCTTAAGACTACATGGAAATAGATTGGTAAGAAGCTGATCATTAGACGCATAGTCCAAGCATGATTCCTGAAAGGATCTAAGGTAATGTTATAATTAACCTTTTACATCATATAATGTGAACTTAGGTGCCATGAAACTAGATGGTAAAATATTTTAAATTATGTTATTTTACAAAGGTGTTTGCAAGAGAATGTTAGAGTCTAAGGCATGTGATGGATTAGCTTCTCCCTTATAGAGATGTAACACCTTAGACTATAAATTAAGGACCTCATACATAATGGATTGTATGTTTAGATTAAAGGAACTAGCCACAATTGGTGTAACTATCATTTATGTCTAAATAACAATCTTGGGTTGTGTTATCTAAGCTGGTTGAGTTGGCCCCATTGGAGGTGTAACAACATTGTTAAATTGAGGGGTTGAATATTTACCATTGTTTGTATTATTCTTAATTTCTAATTTGTCTTAAATAATATCTGCATGATCAAGGGGTTGTTATCAAATTATATCTCTAAATTCCTATAATACTTCACCTTTGTTCATAATTATGTCATATTGCTAAGTGGCGGTAGTGTGTCTTGATTCTCAATGTGGACTTTATCTTATTATTTGTTATATTGTTCATTTTTGAATGCATTGTCATTGAATTATACATAAACAAGGTGTGAAGGATTTATATCTAGATTTGTAATAGGCTCCTTATCAGTTTTAGAGGCTTAGATAATAGTAATATGAATATTCTCTATAAGATTACCACCAAGTGTATCAATTGTTATTAGTGGAAGAGAGATAAATTTTTTAGATGGCTTATAGAAAACAAAATGAAATAGAGATAATACAATATAATTTATGAGTTCTAAAAATTAATAATAGATAATGAAAATAGGATAAAAAGGGATACAAACCCTAAGAACATCTAAGGTTAGGTTTTTTAGAATATAGGGCTTATCTGCAATGATTTAAACTAGATGTAAAATAAATGAAAAACCTAATATGAATTTGATTTAATTTAGTAGGTTCTATTAAAAAAATAAGAAAATCAAAATTATTTATCCATAAATTATTTCACAAAAAATTAGATTAATGCAATATAGGGTTTGAAGCAATATTCGAAGTAAGTTATGTTTACCAGATGATTTAACCTTTTAGGGTTTAACTATATAAAACATATGTTTAAATTAAAGGACTAATATGTCTAAATCAGTTAAATAAATAAAAATAATTAATGACTAATTTTTTATAGCATTTTACCTTCTTTGAATTTATAAAAATATCAATTAATTGTCATAAATATAGACTTATCTAAAAAGTGACTATCATAGATGATTTGGGTTCTAAAATTTGAGTTCTCATTAGTTCTAAGTGTCATAAAAAAAAATTTGGTGTCTATTTGCTCACTAAATATTAGTGCCCCATATGGATAGCACCATGTTGGTGTATTATCCACTAAGTGGCAGTAGTGTCCCTTTTGTGATAATATTCTTATTTTTTCAGAGCACCTACACCTGTGTCTTTAGGTCATGTTCCTACGTGCATGAAACCTAGAGTTCTATGTTGTGCTTGGAAAACCTAATTTAGTGTGCAAACCCTAATCCTCATTTTAAGTATTGCATGATAAATAATTGTGTGTTCATTAGTAAGATAGGTTGGACATCCTTAAAACCCTACTATGAAGATATTTGCCTACATACCAATACTCCAAATAGGGATCAAGCCAGATGTAGTTATCCCACCTAACGCTTGATGCAAGTGTAAGAGAATGATATAATGAGAGTGGACTTGGACATATTGAATGTGATTGATATTTTAAATCTTTTAAAATTAGTCTTAGGGCTGATATATATGGTAGTATGTAGAATTAAGGTAGAATAGGGAGAAAATACCATAGTTTTGCTCAACTTGTCTATTTTTCAATGTATTTTTGCATTTATTTATATTTAGTGAATAGAGGTCAATTAGACTTATATTTATACAGTTACGTATCTTGTGTGAATAATAAAATATGCTTAAGTGGACCTTAGGATGGACACACATTTGAAAAAGTATCTGTTATGAAGAGATAGGGTTAAGGATAGTAGGGTTAGGAACACTAGAACCATGTGGCTATAGTGTCCCAAATGTGGTGCTAATGTCCACATGGTAGACTATTGAGCAATTTGGATTTGGATTTCAGAAGGTAGTAAAGGGATTGTGTTTTGATTGATTGTAGGTGATTGTGGTTTGTACAATGACTGGAAAGGTGTGTCCAAGAATCAAGAATAGGTCTAGGGATAAGCTTAAAATATGGTAACTAAAAATGATCTTAGGATCCAATTACCACTTTTAGGTGATTATAGTTGCATTAAAATCACAATACATTTTAATTATCTATGACAACTAGTTGCCTTTCAAGTGAAACTAATTTAATATAGTTGATCATAAAAAAAACCATTCTTATTAAATTTTTATTATTGAAATACTATTATAATATTAAAATAAATATAATTTTAAGATTTCACATGAGTATACATCATGTACATGATTTTAAGTTAATCCATGATATTTTACATTATGACACATAGTCCCACTAACCTTTAAGTTATTTAAAGGACTGATATGTCTAAATCAGTTAAACAAATAAAAATAATTAATCACTATTTTTTTATAGCATTTTACCTTCTTTGAATTTATAAAAATATCAATGAATTGTCATAAACATAGACTTATCTGAAAAGTGACTATCATAGATGATTTGGGTTCTAAAAATTGAGTTCTCATTAGTTCTAAGTGTCATCAACAAAATTTTGGTGTCTGTTTGCTCACTAGATAGTAGTGCCCCATATGGATAACACCATGTTGGTGTATTATCCTCTAAGAGGAAGTAGTGTCCCTTTTGTGAGAATATTCTTATTTTTTCATAGCACCTACACCTATGTTTTTATGTCATGTTCCTACGTGCATGAAACCTAGAGTTCTATGTTGTGATTGGAAAACCTAATTTAGTGTGAAAAACCTAATCCTCATTGTAAGTATGGCATGATAAATAATTGTGTGTTCATTAGTAAGATAGGTTAGACATCCTTAAAACCCTACTATGAAGATATTTTCATACATACCAATATTCCAAATAGGGATCAAGCTAGATGTAGTTATCCCACTTAATGCTTGATGCAAGTGTAAGAGAATGATACAATGAGAGTGGACTTGGACATATTGAATGTGATTGATATTTTAAATCTTTTAAAATTAGTCTTCAGGTTGATATATATGGCAGTATGTATAAGTAAGGTAGAATAGGGAGAAAATACCATAGTTTTGCTCAACTTGTCTTTGGTTTGAATGTAGTTTTGCATTTATTTCTATCTAGTGAATAGAGGTCAATTAGACTTATATTTATACAGTTATGTATCTTGTCTAAATAATAAAATATGCTTAAGTGGACCTTAGGATGGACACACATTTGAAAAAGTATCCATTATGAAGAAATAGGGTTAAGGTTAGTATGGTTAGGGACACTATAAACATGTAGCTATAGTGTCCCAAATGTGGTGCTAATGTTCACATGGTAGACTATTGAGTAATTTGGATTTGGATTTGAGAAGGCAGTAAAGGGATTGTGTTTTGACTGACTGTAGGTGGTTGTGGTTTGTACAATGACTGGAAAGGTGTGTCCAAGAAGCAAGGACAGGTCTAGGGATAAGCTCAGAATATGGTAACTCAAAAAATAATCTTACCATCCAATTACCACTTTTAGGTGATTATAGTTACATTAAAACTATAGTACATTTTAATTATCTATGACAACTAGTTGCCTTTCAAATGAAACTAATTTAATATATTTGATCATTAAAAAAATAACATTCTTATTAAATTTGTATTATTGAAATATTATTATAATATTAAAATAAACATATTTTTAAGATTTCACATGAGTATACATCATGTACATGATTTTAAGTTAATCCATGATATTTTACATTAAGACACATAGTCCCACTAACCTTTAAGTTATAACCTTATATTAAAAATGTAAATTCATCATAACTAAACATAAATAAATCAAGTTCATATCAAACTATATTTACCCATCAATATATATAAAATCATCAAATAAGTATTAAGACACTTTCACCATTTATTACTTCAAAAATGTTATCACACTAAATTGTATGCCTAGTATGGTCATTCAAGCATTATTACATAGGTGATAACATGGATACACCTCTTGTATATGGATGGCTTAATCAATGAGGTGAATATCTAGACAAGGCTATCTCCCTTAATGCTTCACCTTGAAATTGCTACTAAACATATTGATTTTTAGGAAAAGGGAGACAAATGACTAAAAACATGTAAATGGGAGGTGATGCACCAAAATTAACACCCACCACTTGTCTATATTTCACTAAGAACATGAAAAAGGATATAAACCTATTACACTAACTCAACATGAGTCTCCAAGCATGATTATTTCATTATGAAGGTGAAGATAAAAATAATAACTATGAGGGGATTATCAAGAGGTCTCATAGGAGACACTAATAAACCAATCTCAAAATTAAGAAAATTAAAAACCATGTACCAATATCCATATGACCTACTAAGATGACTTAAAACTTATAATAAGGTAATGAGATAGGATAAATGAAAGATATTTATAACATTACTACTAGCATTCATCAACTAAACATGAAGTATACACTAATTACATCATTGAGAAGGCTATACATTAGTATCTACTCACTTTCAAAGGCAAAATAAAAGTGTTTTTATGATTAGGGATTTTCCATACTCAGGTTGAGGTTTCGTTTACCAGCCTTACAAAGCCATGCATATATGAAATTATAGAGTAAGAGAGAAGGTGGACATTGGAGAAACTCCATGACAAGTGTCATCTCTCATATATTAGTTATAATTCCAAGTGGTAAGTGATAAAAATAGTATTATCATCATTTTAAACATGTGTTTCTTTGATTAATTATGTCTTAATCAAGGTGGTGTATCATATCATTTTATCTTTTCACATTCTCCTCATGAAACTAATCTTTATCTTATTGACAAGTGATAAGTTGCATTCTTGATCATATATCTAATCTTGAATTTCCATTTTATTTTATTGAAAACTTGCACATGAATTTTTTTATCTCATCACTATGTAATATTATTGAGATTAATTTCATTTAAACATTCATTTCCTTTTGTGATACTTAGCTCAATATTGAGTGTCTTCAAATATTACCTTGTAGCCTTTTGTCATGATGTGAATTTTGCCATGGACCTGACACCAATGAAGTTGTTTGTTTTCCTTTTCAAATGTGTACTAGGAATTTCAAAGTCTCTTATGATCACATTAAACTTAATATAGGCCTTCATGGAGGATAATTTATTTGTACTTGACCTTTTAGAGTTATTTTTACGCTTAATAGGAGTGAGACATAGGTCAACTAGTCATAACTCATCATTTATGTTGCATAATTCTTAAGACATGTACTTATAACTCATGAATTATTGATCATGGATTATTTAGTACCTCACATGTTCCCTTGAATTTATACAAGAATTTATTGAAGGATCCATGACTTTAGACTTTGAGAAGATCTATAATTTCAACTCACTTCAATGCAAGTGAGATACTCTTCATTATGACTTGGTCCTTGGATTGAAACCTAATATTAGAAATGTTGGTTGAATATTTTGTCAATCAGTGTACTGATAAACAAAATATATTAGATTAGCCAAAGTAGGAAGATTAGTCATCCAAATGTGTAGATTTACCACATCAGAAGGGGACTAATCTCTCCTCTCATCAAGGGGAGGTTCCCTATATGATATATATATATATATATATATATATAAATATAAATAGAAAATAATACTCAAGGGTAGGACAAACCATCCATATCTCTTTCTTCAGAGATGATGTATGTAGATCATAGGAGAAACTCAAGGAAAATGACAAAGCACTCCTGTTCTTACAGAATTACTATTCAGAAACCCACAAGAATACTCTAGGTAATAACAACAAAATGTAGCAAGAGATGTAATAACCAGAAAATCGAGATGCAGCACAAAGTCTACACCTGAATCACTCAAGAGTAAGATATGAAAGACAATGAGGGCACAAAGTCTTCCCAAAGTCCTTTACATAGAAATGAAAAGAAAACACACTGAAAGGCAATTATGGGGGCACAAAGTCTCTCCATAGTTGACTCTTTAGGACACCTTTTTTACTAATTTCACTAATCATACTTGTTGAATTAAAGGAACAAAAAATAAATCAAGGAAAAAGACATAAGAACAATTTCCTCAACAACAAAGATATCATAGCACAAAGTCTGAAAAGTCACTTGCTTTCTTATTCTAGTAACAAAATGTGATCAAAAAATTGAGCTCAAAGTCTCAGAAGTGCCTTTCAATTTGGGTAGAGTTTTGTTTTGATTGTCAAAAAAGAGATCCATTTACAATAGAAGAGAGTCCCTTATATAGCCTCTTCAAGAAAGACTTGAGAATAGTAACACATCATGTTGCATTGAAATATGTTAAGAAGGTAGGCTGGAACTTAGGGGAATCTACCCATTTTATTTTCTCAATGCAGAGAAATAAGTCATGCTATTGAAAGTTTACATCTTTCAATGTCCACCTGATGATCTAATCCTTCTTCATCGATCCTCCTTTTCTAGTTATTTGAAGCAGGTCCTAGATTTGATTCAATGTTCTATTCCTTAGTCACTTTATATTGGTCTTTAGCAATTGATGCATGGCACATTCCAATGCTAAATAGGTGAAGACATGTGGCAACTTCCATGGGACTCTAAGGAATGTTTATTGATAGAGGCTTTGAAACTTATTAGAAACTCAAAATCGTGGGTGCATACACTTATCGCTCTCTAAAGATTTACAATAGAAAAGGTGGTAGCTTTTGCTTGCCTCTTGAGAATCCTATGGAGGATGACATGTGTCAGCTTCCGTTGCATTTTAGAAACACTATAGAACTATGCGTAACTCATTTAGATTCATGTGGATGATGCCACTTGGCATGTTTTGCTTAACTTACAAAGGACACATGGCAGCTTTTGTGGCTCTTAGAAGCAAAGTGAAATGAAACTCAAAAGATGACATATCCTTTGAGATCCTTATGGAAGATGACACATGGTAGTCTCCACTATGCTTTAGCAGATTTTGAAAACACTTGAGACTTATTTTAGATTCATGCAGATGATAACACATGGTGGTCTCCGCTATGCTAAAAATATGCTTAGGATGAGCTTAGAAACTTGTTCAAAACTCAAACACAGAAATGTGTCACTCTCCATGGATTTATAAATGAATAGGTGGTGGCTTCCACTCATCTTTAGAGATTCAAGTGGATGATGACACATGGAACATTTTTATTTCTTCAGTAGTTTACTGGGGGTCCACCACAGTCTTTATGAAAATAAGAAGCAGGAGGGAGAAATTGTGGAGATTGACACTTGTCAACTTTTATCAAATTTTTCAACGGACACGTGGCATGGTCTGAACACATTTGTTGTGTGAATGTAGACACTTGGTGTTCTTCTTCATTTAGTCACTCGTCCCCGGGCCCACCATGGTCTTTGCTCAAAATAGTGAAGCTAAGGGAAGAGACTATGGATATTGACACTTGGAGGCTCCCAATAAGCTTCAAGAGGGACACATGGCAATATCTATCAATTCATAGAAACAAAGTCTAGTGGGGATCGGTCATCGACACTTGGCAGCATCCGTAGGATTCTGTCAGGATTTTGTCTCGATCTGTTTGTTTGCCTTGGTCACTTTTTGCCATGGGAATTCCCTTCATGAGGGCACTTATGTTTTGAATCTTGGGGCACTCCTTTGAAATTTATTGCTTAAACCGACTAATTGAACCAACTTTGGTTCAATGGTTCAATGATTCATTCCCTTGTTTTGGCTGAGACTTTTTTATCTTCATTGAACCAAACATGTTAAACCACTTGATTGAACCAAGGCTTTGAACCAAAATGGTTCAAGCCGATGGTTCAAGCTGATAGTTTAATTGAATGCACTAAGCCTTTGAACCAAAGGATGAACCAAAACATTGAAACAAAGTGAATGAACTGATTGAACCAAAGTGGTTCAAGCCTCTTTTACTTGAATGCTTGACGATAGACAATTTTAATTGAACCAAGGCACTGAACCAATCCTGAAAATGATGAAGTGATAGAAACTAATTATTTTGGTTGAACTCACTTGCAGAAACTATGAAGCCTGTTGAACTTGGAGAAATGAACCTACCTACAGAGTTTGTAGAAATAAAGTCTATAGAAATCAACTTATAAATCCCATTCAACTTGGCCTACAAAGTCCATAGATTTCCTCTTCCTACTAAGTCTATAGATTCAAGCTTGTAGAGTCTGTAGATTTCTAAGAAGCTTGAAAAATGAGGAATTTAAATGCCCAAGACAAATTTTAAAAAGGAAAGAGACAATTTTGGTCTGTAGGACCAAAATAGTTCAAATGTTGTCCCAAAAATGAGTGATATTTTTGGGGGACAACAGTTGGCTCTAGTTGGGGAACTTCTATCAATTGCAAAAATAATTGAAAGGAGTAGAATCCAAAATCTCTAGTGTCTTCATGTGTACCATTGGGTTATAGAGTCATGCTACTCAGAAATGATAGGCATCAAAAATAGAAACAAACAAAACAAAATAGAATTAAAAACTATACAAATATACATATCTACATATGCAATGATCTGATACTTCAAGAATTGAAGTATCTTAGATGCTGCCCATTATGAGTTAGAGAAAAGAGTGTACCATCTTGATATTTCAGAAGAAAGCTATTTTCACCAATGTGCTGATGAATTATAAATGGGCCTCTCCAAAGGGAGTCAAACTTTCCATGCATCCCCTTTGGTTCTCTCCTTTTGTCCCATAGCAAGACTTCATCCCCAATCTGGAAATCATGATTTCTAGCCTTCTGGTCAAAGAGTTTCTTTACCAAACTTTGATGAGCAGCAATTCTGTCCACCACCATGGTTCTCTATTCCTCCAGCTTAGCCAGGCACATGATTCTTTTGTGAAGAGAACTTTCATATGTCTGATCTTTAATTGCATTTGCCAATTTCAATGTTGGAAATTCTAAGGTGATTGGTATCTCAGCATTGATACCGTAAAGAAGTTAAAAAGGATACATACCAATTGCCCTCTTTGGTGTGGTTATGTCTACCCATAGAGCATCAACCAATGCTTTGTGCCATATCCTTTGATTGTCATCTGCTAGCTTCTTGATGATAGTTACCAGTTCTTATTGTTGGATTCAGCTTGTCCATTCCCTTGTGGAAAATAATCAAAAGAATGAGAGAATATAATTCCATAATGGAAAGAGAATTATGTAATCTCTTGAGAGGTGAAACAAGCTACATTATTAGTAATAATTTTGATTAGAACTCCAAACCTAGAAATGATATTCTCTTTGAGGAAGTTGCATACAACTTCTGAAGTAGCATGTTTAGTTGGGATTGCTTCTACCCACTTGGTGAAATAGTCAGTTGCTATAAGGACATAATCATGTCCAACACTTGAAAATGGGTTTATTATCCCAATAAAATCAATCCCTCATTTCTAGAAATGTTTTTCTATGATCACTGGCTTGAGAGGCATAGTAGCTAACTTGGGTCTTCCAAAAAATTGCTGACAGAGTTCACATTTTCTCACCCACTTATGTGCATCTTGGAAAAGAGTTGGCTAGTAATACCTGGCTTGTAGAATCTTGTGAGTAGTCACAGGAGCAAAAAAATGTCTTCCATAGCCCAGACTGTGGAAAGATTTCAAAAGCTGGGTTTGTAGCTCTTTGTCTACACAGTGAAGGAATACTCCATCTATGCTTCTCTTATACAGGCCGTTATCCCAAAGGACAAAATTGGTAGCTTTAAAATTGATAGTCCTCTTTTCTTTATAAGACAAATGAGCAAGACATTCACCATAAGTAAGGAAATGAGTGATACCGAAATACCACTCATTGGTAGTGGAGACAAAAAGGACTGCTAGTGTCTCTTCCACTTCAGTTTTTTCATGTTGTGTGTCTTCTGGCTTATTGTCAGCAATTAATTGGAATAGGCCTTTACCCTTGACCAACTTTTTCAGCTTGATGTCTAGATCAAACTCTTGGATCTTTGCAATCTAATTACCTCTTTTCATGCCAAACTCTTGCTGAGTTAATATAGACTTGACTATAGTGTCAGCCATTAGAGCAGTAGTATGTGAATTCAGAATATAGAAATAGAAATGCTTGACTGCATTCACCAAGGCATAAGCATGCTTCTCTATATTTAAATATTTCATCTCATGGGTTTTGAGAGGGAAACTCATGAAAGAGATAAGAGATTCCATACCTTCCTTGTCCTATTGAACAAGAATTACTGAAAGAGTGTGTTTAGATGCATAGCTATATGTGATGAAATCTTTGTTGTAATCTAGGCAAACCAAGGTAGGGGCGTGAGCAATGGTGGTCTTGATATCTTGAAATGCTACCTTACCTTCTTTAGTCTAGCTAAAGGTGGTCTTCCCTTTCATCATGTTCATAATGTGTCTAGTCTTCTCAGCAAATTTGGGGATGAATCTCCGTAAGAAATTCACCTTTCTAAAGAAATAATGAACAACATTTTTGCTTGTAGGCAAATTAAGCTCCTGAATAGACTTGACTCTGTCTGAGTCAATCTTTATGCCTTATTTGGACATAATGTGTCCAAGGAGTTTCCCCTCTGTTACTCCAAAAATAGACTTTTTAGGATTTAAAGAAATACCATTTTGGTGGTAGCGCTCTAGTACTTGTTTTAGTGGTGTACATGATCATATCAATGCTTTGAAAAGATAGTCAAGTCATCAAGGTATACCACTATGAATTTACCAATCTCATCTTTGAAAGCTAGATCCATTGCTCTCTAAAAGGTAGCACTATCATTTATTAAACCAAAAGGCATTCTTCTATATGCAACTGTACCCCAAGGTGTAGTGAATGCAGTCTTGTGTTGGTCTACTTCACCAACTTCAACTTGATTATATCTTGAGAAGCCATCCAACATTGATAACATCTCTAAACCTATCACTATTTGAAGCACTTGATCCATGATTGGCAAAGGATAATTATCTTTCAAAGATGCTTGATTCAGATTCTTGAAATCTACACAAATGCAAATTTTTCCATTTTTCTTCCTTACAAGCACTATGTTTGCAATCCATGTGGAATGATGGATTGGGAAGATGATTCTAGCATTTAACATTTTTTGTATCTCAGACATAATATTACCTGATATTTTTGGATTATACTATCTAGATTTTTACTTGTATGGCATTGAGTCAGCCTTGAGAGGAATCTCATGATGGTTTTAATCTAGTCTAAGAGACTTCAAGTATTCATAATAATATGCTAAGACATCTATGTATTGATAGAGTTAATAAGTGAACTTTAATCTTTCTTTAGGGTTGCAACACTTACCAATATTGATCATCTTGGGATTTTCTTCAGTAGTCAGATTCACTTGATTGAATCCCTAAGAGAAACTCGAGTCTATTTGTTGTTGTTTGATGTATCTATCATGCTTGTCAAATATATTTTCAAGAGAAACCAAGACTTTGGGAATTTTGTTTTCTTTTAGCTGTAAGAATTCTTCATTTAAATCTAAGCTGGATTTAGACACAGATTCATTCTTCTGAGGTTCACTACCTTCAAAGCATAGTTGTTCAAAATTATCTTTATGTTCTAGGATAGAAATGATTTGATGATCATCATCGAATACTTGCCAATGATCAACATTGTCCAGAACACTTGGTCTATAGACTATCTCAATAGTATACCTGTCTTCTTTGAAATCTGAATGACGAACTAAGAGAGTTCTTGAAATATCAAGTGCATCAGGCCTATCATTAGACTCTCTGGGTATAGAATAAATATTGAAAGCATCAAAGCTTTCAATTTGATCTCAAACTAAGCTATGGTAGTGGCATAATCTTTCATTCTTGGTTTGGTATAAGTTCCTCACTTGAGAAACTACTAATTTAGCATCCCCTTTGGCATGAAAAAACTTCATGCCTTTGTCTTGAGTAACCTTCATGCCAAGCAGCAGAGATTCGTATTCAACTATATTATTAGTGTTGCTAAATTTTAGTTTGTAAGATGAAGGAAATATATCTCCTTAATGAGATATCAAAACAATTCTAGCTCCTGAACCGGTAGAGGAATAGCTACCATCAAATTCCAAAGTCCATATCTCATCTGATATTGATTCTTCTTTAGACTTTCCTTCATCAGAGATGGAGGATCCTTCTTGGTTTCTAATATAGCCTACTAATTTTTTTATTATTCTAGTTGAATTGATTTCTGAGTTGACCCTTTCAAAAATTATATCAGATGTTTCATGCACTTCATCTTTAGATAGAAAATATTTACCCATACCTATGGATTCAAAAAGGATTTGAGCTTCAGGGGCTGATGTTTGGGTGACCACATATTTTGCTTCCATTTCAGGGAGAAACCTCTTCATTACACCTTGAACATGGATCCTTGCCTCAGATAGATACATGCTTAGTTCTCCTCCCATGTCTTTGTAGAAATTTCATCCAAGCAAAATGCCATAAGATGTTGGGACATCAGCCACCAAAATAGTCATTTTGATTCTCTTGTCTGGAAAGGCTGCAAATGCAAATTGGGCATCTTTGATTTGCCTTAGCAATGGTACTTGTTTATTCTCCATGGAAAAACATCTTCCAAATGTCTTAGTTAGTGTGAGACCAAGAGACTCAACTAATTTATCAGGAATGACATTATCAGATGCGCCTGAGTCTATAATACCGTTACTCAGCTTGTGGACATTAATTAACAAGGAAACATAGAAAGGTTCTATTTTTCTAGGAATAGCTAGGGGAGTAATGAACAGATTATTTGGAATAGGCATGTTCTTTGAAGAATCAAGAGTTACCTTTTTAGCCTTTTGTCCTATAGGAATGGTTTGGTTTTTGACATATTGAACCAACTTATTCAATAGATCAGGATTGGACTACAAATATTTGAACTCAGACATTTGTATTTTTGTCTTTTTGACATGATCAATTATGTCAAATGGCTGAATTGAACTAGGTATAGAGAAAGGTACTTCAACTTTATAATTTTTAGGAGGGATGGGAGGTGGGCTGGTTTGTGAATTTGAATTATAAGGGGAAGGTGAGATTGATGTATTTGCCTTTTGGGTGATTACTGAGTCCTTTGACTGAAAAGGTAGAATGGTTCCATGCTTAGCAATCATGACTGCTAGCTATGGTTGCTCTTCTATCTTCTCTTTATCAGCTTGTTGGACTGATTAGTTTTTAGACCTGGTAAACACTGCATATGATCCATCAAAATCTTTTCCTTTTCTTCTAGGTTCATCCTAGTAGTTTAGCAAACCAATATGGGAGTCACTAGCTAATTCTTCTTGATTGTCTTCAAGGAGATCAATGTCATTTTCTTGATTCAATTTAGGTTGGAAAGATAATTTTGATTCTACTTCAAGATATCCCATTGTTGAATTGGTTAGAGGAGCTTCTAGGGAAAGTTTCCCTTGTGGGGGAGGAAGGCGATTATGTTGCCCTTGATTCCTGGCAGCATTGCCTTGATATGACTGATTTGGGAATGTCCTTCTGTATGAAGGAGCAAAAGACATTTCTTGAGCCATTTGCTTTTTGAGAGAAAGCAACTCATTTGCTAATTTCTACACCATTGGATCCATGGTGCCTGTAGATGCATATTTAGAAGATGATGACGCTCTATTTCTATTTAGATCTCTTATTATCTTCCCTACTAAGATGAGATCATCTTCTACCTGAGTGGCTAAAAGTTGAGCTACAAAAAGATCTATTTGACCAGCATGTCTCAAGAGAAAACTTACTTTAGGTAGTTGAGAATTAATGAAAAAACATTTGAGATTCTCAACTGTAGGTCTAGAAATTATAGGGATTCTATTTCTTAGTTTTTCAAATTTGGCTATGAAGTCTCTCATAGGCTCATGAGGCTCTTTCTTCATCTATGTAAGTTGAGCCAGAAGTGTATGTGCATCTTCTATAGGTTTAAATGTAGCTTTAAACATAGCTTTGAGAGTATTCTAATCAGTCACTGACCGAGCTTGTAGATGATAAAACCAATTTGCAGCAGCACCTTGTAATGTTTCTACAAAAAGCCTGACTGCTATATCTTCAAATTCTACTTTAATTACTCCACAAGCTATGCTGAAAGCTATAATGTGCTCATCAGGATGAACTTTCCCATCACCATAGAACTTGGGGAAGTTCTTCCTTGAACTACGTGGAAGCTCATGTAGAGGTGGAGTAAGATTGAGAGGACCAAAATAATTACCCTAGGGGCCTTGAACTTCCATTGTAGGATTATGAAAAGGAGGGATAACAAATCTCACAGGGGTAATTATAGGCAAAGCTTTGTCAATAATAGAAGTAGATACTTTGTCTGGCAATGGAGATCTGAATTTAGTAGGAGGAAAGCTCTTAGTTCATTGGAGATGAGATGGTGAAGGAAAAAAATCAAAATCACTTTGTTGTATCAACTCAAATATAGGGTCAATGATACCTTTAGCCCTTTCACTTCATGTGTACCTAGAATCTCCCAGATTGTGAAACAAAAATGGATAAGAATTGACCTTGCTTCAATTAAAGCTTGAGGCTTTAAACTGTGCATTCTTTCTCGATTAGTGTGGAGGTGAATGGATAGATTATAAATGGATAATGGATTTTTGATCCCCAATGGAGTCACCAAAAACTGTTGGTTGAATATTTTGTCAATCAAGGTACCGATAAACAAAATAGGTCTGATTAGCGAAAGTAAGAAGATTAGTCATCTAAATGTGTATATTTACCACATCAGAAGGGGACCGATCTCTCCTCTCATCAAGGGGAGGTTCCCTATAGGCTATATACATATATATATATATATATATATATAGAAAATAATACTCAAGGGTAGGACAAACCATCCATCTCTCTTTCTTTAGAGATGATGTATGGAGATCTCAGGAGAAACTCAAGGAAAATGACAGAAAGCACTCTTCTTTCAGAAGTACTATTCAGAAAGCCACAAGAATACTCTAGGTAGTAACAACAAAATGTATCAAGAGATGTAATAACTAGCAAATTGAGATGCATCACAAAGTCTCCACCTGAATCACTCAAGAGTAAGATATGAAGGACAATGATGGCACAAAGTCTTCCCAAAGTCCTTTACATAGAAAGGAAAAGAAAACACACTGAAAGGCAATTATGGGGGCATAAAGTCTCTCCACAGTTGACCCTTCAGGACACCTTTTTGACTAATTTCACTAATCCTGCTTGTTGAATTAAAGGAATAGAAAATAAATCAAGTAAAAAGACATAAGAATAGTTTCCTCAACAACAAAGATATCACAGCACAAAGTTTGAAAAGTCACTTGCTTTCTTATTCTAGTAACAAAATATGATCAATAAACTGAGTTCAAAGTCTCAGAAGTGCCTTTTAATTTGGGTAGAGTTTCATTCTGATTGTTAAAAAAGAGATCCATTTACAATATAAGAGAGTCCCTTATATAGCCTCTTCAAGAAGGACTTGGGAATAGTAACATATCATGTTGCATTAACATCTGTTAAGAAGGTAGGATGGAACTTAGGGGCATCTACCCATTTGATTTTATCAATGCAGAGAAACAAGTCATGCTATTGAAAGTTTACATCTTTCAATGTCCACGTAACGATCTGATCCTTCATCATTCCTCCTTTTTGGGTTATTTGAATTGGGTCCTAGATTCAATTCGATGTTCTGTTCCTTAGTCACTTTCTATTGGTCTTTAGTAATTAACGTGTGGCACATTCCACTGCTAGATAGGTGAAGACATGTGGTAACTTCCATGAGACTCTGAGAAATATTTATTGATAGAGGCTTTGAAACTTATTAAAGACTTAGAATCGTGGGTGCAGATACTTGTCGCTCTTCATGGATTTACAATGGAAAAGGTTTTAGCTTTCACTTTCCTCTTGAGAATCTTGTAGATGATGACACATGTCAGCTTTTGTTGCATTTTAGAAACACTATAGAAATATGCTTAACTCATTTAGATTCATGCGGATGATGCCACTTTGCATGTTCTGCTTAGCTTACAAAGGACACATGGCAGCTTCCATGGCTCTTAGAAGCAAAGTGAAATGAGACTCAGAAGATGACATATCCTTTGAGAGCCCTATATAAGATGACACATGGTAGTATCCACTATGCTTTAGCAGCTTTTGAAAACACTCAAGACTTATTTTAGATTCACGTGGATGATAACACATGGCGGTCTTCGCTGTGCTCAAAAAATGCTTAGGATGAGCTTAAAAACTTGTTCAAAACTCAGACGTAGACACATGTCACTCTCCACAGAGTTATAAATGAATAGGTGGTGGCTTCCACTCATCTTTGGAGAGTTAGGTGGATGATGACACATGGTGCGTTCTACTTTCTTTAGCAGTTTATTGAGGGCCCACCATAGTCTTTATGAAAACAAAAAGCAGGAGGGAGAAATTGTAAAGATTGACACTTGTCAACTTT
Organism: Torreya grandis; assembly: GCA_037957365.1. Classification (NCBI taxonomy): domain Eukaryota; kingdom Viridiplantae; phylum Streptophyta; class Pinopsida; order Cupressales; family Taxaceae; genus Torreya; species Torreya grandis. The sequence goes on along the minus strand of JARHVA010008281.1, from coordinate 57,041 downwards.
TTCTGAATTTTGCAAGGGACACATGGCATGGTCTGAATACATTTGTTAGTCACGTGGATGCAGACACTTAGCACATTCCACTTCATTTAGTCACTCATCCCCGGGCCCACCATAGTATTTTCTTAAAATAGTGAAGCTAAAGGAAGAGACTGTAGATATTAACTCTTGGAGGCTCCCAACAAGCTTCAAGAGGGACATGTGGCAATATGCACCAATTCACAAAAATAATGTTTAGTGGGGCTTAGCTATCGACACTTGGTAGCATCTACGGGATTTTGTCAAGATTTTATCTTGGTGTGTTTGTTTGCTTTGGTCACTTTTTGCCATGGGAATTCCCTTCGCAAGGACACTTGTGTCTTTGACTCTTGGGGCACTCCTTTGAACTTTGTTGCTTGAACTGACCAATTGAACCAAATTTGGTTCAATGGTTTAATGATTCATTCCCTTATTTTGACTGAGTCTTTTTGATCTTTGTTGAACCAAAAATGTTGAACCACTTGATTGAACCAAGGCTTTGAACCAAAATGGTTCAAGCCGATAGTTCAATTAAATGAACCAATCCTTTGAACCAAGTGTTTGAACCAAAGGATGAACCAAAATGTTGAAACAAAGCAGATGAATCGATTAAACCAAAGTGGTTCAAGTCTCTTTTGCTTGAATGCTTGCCGATAGACATTTTTAATTGAACTAAGGCATTGAACCAATCCTAAAAAAGACCAAGTGATAGAAACTAATTCTTTTGGTTGAACCGACTTGTAGAAATTGTGAAGCCCGTTGAACTTGTAGAAATGAACCTACCTCTAGAGTTCATAGAAATCAAGTCTGTAGAAATCAACCTATAAATCCCATTGAACTTAGCCTACAAAGTCCATAGATTTCCTCTTCCTATTGAGTCTGTAGATTCAAGCTTGCAGATTCTATAGATTTCTAAGAAGCTTGAAAAATGAGGAATTTGAATGCCCAGGACAAATTTTAAAAAGGAAAGAGACAATTTTGGTTTGTAGGACCAAAATAGTTCAAATGTTGTCCCAAAAATGAGTGATATTTTTGGGGGACAACAAGAAATACGTAGACTTTTTATATGGATTATAAAGTTAATTATACCTATTTTACATCTTGATAAGTCTCTTATAATTATTCAAGAAGGCCTTACTCAGCCAAACACCTATAAATAGGGTTCAGGAGTCATTTTTTGGGCCATTTTCTTACATAGTTGACTCCAAACATGCCAACTAATGGATTAAATAGGTGCATAAAATATTTTAATATGTAATATATATATATATATATATATATATATATATATATATATATATATTCAAGACACTTTAATTTTATTGTACCTATATATAATACTATTCTCACCCATCGATCTCCTTCTAGGGGTCATTGGTAGTTTTGAGTTCTCAAAATGTTTATTGATTATTCATAAAGTATAGAGGATTTATTGGAAAAAAAATGATAAGATGAGTACATATATATTAAAATAATAAACCAATGTTAATATATGCCATTCATCCTCTCCTCTAACTTCTCATGTGATAAATTTTATCTTGTCGAGCTCTACAAGCCTGTTAAGAAGGCTGAGTTGAGTTTTATGGGCACAAAAGACCCCAAATGCTTATTTTTTAGTTAAAAATGTTATTATAAGGTTTGATACATATAAAATAATTCCTAAAAATAATTTTACAATAAATTTGACTCCTAAAAAACCCTCAAACCTATTTTAACCCATAGCAAGGGTTTGTATGCATTATGATGGTTCCAACCCTAATGGCATATTATGGGGTTTTGTTCTATATTTTAAGGATTCCATTCACTATAAGAACCTTATATATGACAAATTATACCTATAATTAACATTTATATCTAAATCTCATCTCAAACTTGCATGTTCCATTCATGTTTTTCTATGTAGACTTGTAGGTTCTCTTCTAGGCCTATCATCTTGAGTGGTTTTTTGTAGTGGTGAAAGGGAGTGTGAATACTATATACAACTTATTAATGATTTATAAAACCAAATATTACCTTTTTAAATCAATTTATAACACCAAAAGTGTATTTTTCAAGTCCTCCTATGAGGCCTTTAGGTGCTTTTTAAAGCTTGAAACTTATGCAGACCTATTTTGGAGAAGGTTAATGTTGAGTTTTCCAGTCTATCAAAAGAATTATTGAATGAATTATAGGTAATATTAAATTATTATAAATAAATTATATTTATTTATTTTTTAAATTTCAAGTCTCCATATCCATGTTGACCTCTTAAGTCTCTAACAGTGATGTAGGTTCACATTGCATACTTAGTCTTCATTTTAAACATACTCTTGGAGTTTTTTTTTTTAATTTTGATGATTTTGAATTGTATTAGATAAAATATGAATTAAATTTATATTTATTTAAAATTTATTTAATGAGATATTATATAATAATTTACCAATAAAACTCTCAATAATACTTGTAATCTTGACCTAGTTTATTAACGTGTATGACTAGTTGTCCTCTTACCATATTTTATCATGAATGGTAATGCAAAGGTTTGAGATAATTTTTTTGGGATTGAAACATTAGCATGATTATTCTAATTTTTTTTATTAGTATCACTCTTGTTTTTAACTCTATATTTGCCTTTTCCTACTTGAAAACCTTGTTTGAGAATACCAATCCATGGCTTTAGGACTGTGAGCTGTTACTTATATCGAATATGATAAAGAATGGTATACCAAATATTCAATACTTATTGATATATTTTATGTTAATCACAGTGATAATAAACCAATCCCCTTCATTCATTTCTTTAATAATTGAACTCATAAGTGATATTTGTCTCTTTAGGGGTCTATAAGCCTAATACCTTCTTCATCAAATTTTGCTCAATTCAACTACTACATAACGTGGATCACATATATAACTAGTTTACCATGTAAAAAAATGTTGATATACATTTTTATGAAGGTTAGATCACAAAATATCAACAAACATAGTTAGTCTTTTATTCTAGGAATTTTTAATGTCCACCTATAGGTAGCTTTACACACAATCCATTAACATGCACATTTATGTGGTCTTCTTGGGGTTATCTACATTTTTAGTAAATTTAATGACCTTAAAGAAAGAATAGGACTTGTTTGGAAATTTTTATGACTTATTATCAAAGGATAAAAACACAAATTTTTCAAGAAACCTTTGTTCCATACTTACAAACATGGCATAGTCTAACTAGCATATCAATGAGGTTTTCTTGAAGGTACAACCATGAACATTGAAGGATTACATAAATTTTCATATTTTAGAGAATATATGACCCAAATATATGTTTCTAAACCATTTAAATACAACCATCAATCTTAAAATTGCTATCAAAAGGAGAAATTTACTTATTAGGGTTTTGAAGGCATTTAAAGGAACTTATCTTATTAAAGATGATTAATAGAGTTATACCCCTCAATCTCAAAACTAATGAAATTATTTTAGAGGGAATATGGATTTTTATTCCCATTTTTACTATTTATCTCTATCCTCCATGAAAAATATTATGAAATTGGCCTTTTTTGGCTTGCAATGACATGATACAGTTTTTTTAGTAAAAATTTTCCTATTTTGACCTATAGATTCTACGTAAATGTGGTTTTGAGATTAGGAAATATGTAGAAGGAATTAGAGAGAATTCATTAATTTTTTCCATTTTTCCTAGTTCTCTCTCTCCTCCATGAAACAAGCTTATGAAATTGCATTTTCTTGGCTTGTCAATGACCTGATAGAGATTTTTAAGTGAAACTTGCCCTATTTCAACCTATATCTTCTACTTGAGTGTGGTTTTGAGATTTTATAAGATTTATAATAATTTATAGAGGCTTCATCACTTTTTTTAATTATTTATTATCTTGACATACTTTGATGCACCATTAAAACCTACAAATTTCTTCAAAACATGACTTTTCTTGCTATGGAATTTGTCCATTTGAGAAATATCTTGTTTTAATTACATATCGAAGATTATATGGAATACTCCATCTGAATGAGAAAAATTTAATGTATAAATGATCTTTTATTTATACCTTTTCTTATAATTCTCATGTCACAGTTTATTTGGAGATGAAGCAATAACATAAAGAGATTTCATGAGTGAGTTATATGTTGAAGAATGGATATTTTAACACCTTGACAAGGTGTATGTGTAATAAGGATATAATATGATATTCAAATAGTGTCATGACATAGAAGGACCCTTTTTAAATCTATGCATAATTTTCCACCCTTCTTACTTGAGGATTCTAAAGGTGGTTACATTATAACATTAAAACATGAAATATATCAAAACAAAAAAGACTTTAATTTCCTCAAAAATAGCTTAATCTCTCCAATGGATTTTCTTCCAATCTACCATCTACTTTAGAAAACCACATCATATTTGAGAACTATAACATTATTATTTTAACCATATGTTTACGTATACCTTAAATTTTGTAAAAAATTACACTAAAATATGATAAAAACCTTATAAAGGATAAAGCCATGAGTATTGGTTAATAGCTTGAGGACCATGTCTACTGATCTTAACTATACCACCTTAGAATACCTTGATCACTATTAGGAACAACACCAATCTTCACTATGAAAAGACAAGTTATTAATAATAAAATAATATTCAAAGGCTATTAAATAAGTTAAACAAGTCTATATCTAAGGTTTTGAAATATACTCACCTATGGTAGCCAATTTTGGCTAACATCTTTGGTGACCTCCCAGGATGACATGCTTACTATGCATCTTAGACTAGTCTCATTATGCTTCCATTGTGATATGGAGTCACCTATCACTCAACCTCAGACAGGATTTAGACTTTGAAACCTAATTATAATTCTATTTAAAAGGATGAAATAGTTGACTACCTTCCAAACACAAAAAACAAGAAACAAATTAAAAAATCAGACAATAATATGCTAAGAAGCACTTAGGTAAAACATACACAATAAACTATGACATACAACTAATCTTTAAGGTTTGATCTACCTATATCAAAATTTAATATTCTTATATATTATTGATGGTGTGAACCATGATGTAAATCAAGTTGACTTTTGGATATAATGTTTGATGGATCAAGCTTCTCACTTTCCAAATTCCTAGTCATGTTCTTAAGTGAATAAAATGAAGCCAACATATTCCCAATGAAGACAAATTATTCTTATAGATCAATACTTACCTCACATTACTTTCTATCATTAACAAGGTCTTCAAAAGTTGTTATCTTTTAATTTATAAAGGTAACTGCACCCTTAACCTCTAATGGATGCTTGAGACTTTTCTCTTGGTCTTCCATGCCATCCTTAGTGATGTCACTTAGATTTTCAAATTTTAATATTTGTTCAAGCTCTTCAAGGAGATCCAAATATTCATTCCAAGATACATCATGGTATTACATATATATGTTTTGATCAACTTATTCATGAGCATCATCTCCACTCTTAACAATCACTTCAACAACATCTTCATATGGAGTTGTAAATTAACAACCAATATTAAACAAAAAAATTATTTTTATTCCCAAAAGGCAACTTCATCCTGATCAATTGAGAGAATAAATACCTCATTTTTTACTTCAAATGATCTACTAGTGACTTTAGGCCTTTCTTGGTCTTAAAGTTCTCCACTAGGAGAAATAAACTCTTTTTGTTCATTGGAATCCATAACAACCTCAATTGGGACTTCATCTTGCTTATTTACTCTATCATCCAATGATACCCTACCAAGATATCAAATATTTTCTACAAAAACATAGTACAACTACTACCTATGATTATCAAGCTCACTAAGAGTCTCTATAACTTTAGACATTAGTTCATTCATTCTATTTTTGAGGCTATCCTATAATGGAACAACTGTAACCTAATATTACATATCTTCTTGAAGGATGTTTTCTATTATTTCTACTGTAGCTATCTCATCAATCTCTTATTTGAAACAAGATGTGAAATCATCATCTTCAACACACAAAGGAAGTTCAAAGCAAAATTTTACCTAATAATTTGAAACCTCTATTATTGTAGATGCATGAACATCCTTATCCTGGCCTTCTTTGATCTTACTTGTATGAATTTAGGTGGTATAAAATTCATCACATGTTTCCAAGATAGTGAAAATTTTCTTTAATGTTTTTACCATGATTTTAAGTGAAGAAAACTTAGTCAACTTGAGTTTCATCTCTATTTTATTCTAAATCTATTCCAGTAGTAAGATGAGGTCTATCAATGATGATTTAATCGTAATACTTTCTTTCAACATCTTCTTCAAGCTTCTCAAGGACTACCATCTCATCATTCTCTCTTAATAAATTCTCCTTCACAAAAGGATGTTCATCTTCTACTCTTTTTAAAATAGGATCTCTTTCACAAAAGGAGGGGGTGGGAGGCAAAGAGATATCATTACCTTATTTGAATCTTGAGAGGATGCCTTTCTAACTTGGAAACATGGAGGGATTATTTGGGAGTTTTTGGGGAAAGGGAAGAGAATTTTACACTTATAAATCTACTACTTTATCCATTTTATAATTTTTTATTGGCATGGGATAAGGTTCATTATAAAGTATTTTCATGATATAATCAGGGTTCATAATCCAAAAAGTCTACCATGATGGAGTGGTTTAAGGTTATTGAGGAAGAATGGGTGAAGGTTTCATAGGCATAGGCTTTTCTTGATGATAAGTTACAACTTGGTCCAAATTTGGAGAAAAATAAGGATGACTTGGGGAAAGAGAGAACACATGAGACCAATTTTATTGAGTTTTATACCTCTCTTCAAGTACCAACCCATTTTACATACACTGAATCAAGCCTCTTAATTCTATCACATCATTAATTGAAATTTATTGATTCTTTCTCTCAATATTTAGCCACCCAAACTTAGTCAAATGCAATAATTACCTCATCATCTAAATAATTTCACTCTGAGTAGAAACATTATGGACAATGACACCAAGCTACTTTTATTTATGAAGATATCTTATTTGAAATTCAATGTCTAAAAGGTTTTATTTGAAGATTGATAAGGATTGAGTAGGAATACCATATCTTTGACAAGGTTGAGTAAAGGGATAAGTAGGTTTCCAAGGGGGTAAAATAAGAGTGGTATGGGGAATATAAGAACACTAATAACTTTGATAAGTGTTACATCTTGATTTCCACAAAAAAATTGATTACTCATTAAACATATATTAATGGGGTTAATGTTTTTTGAATTATTGTTATATCAAACTATTTTCATTTATGTTAATATATGGATAAAAATTTAATGATTATTTTATGTGAGTCATTACTTGTTGGTTAGATATACACGAGTTTCATATGTATGTGGATTATTCTCATTTAATATTATTGTGATTTAGTATTTTTTTTATTAATTATCATTATTACGGGCTAACTACCATTTACATTTATGAGGTGGATGCAAGAGATAGTCCACTCTCTAGATAGATATTAAGGGAGAGTATCATCAGGGAGGGTGTTGTAGATGATTATGTTGGATGTGTAAATATTTGATAAAGAACCCTACATACACTAGGTAGTAAAAATAAATGCATTAATGTTACGAGTGAATAGTTATATGTTGTTTTAATTTTAGTGTGTTTTGGTTATTTTGTGCTTGATAATGTTGATTGAGTTTTGATCCATTATTAAATGCTATTTTATTCATTGTTATAGTTTTTACTATTCTATATGATTATTATGTTATTGTCATTAAGTAATATTATAGTTATGTATGTCCTTTAGATGCATTTACTTATGAATTGATGACTACATGAGTCCATACAAGCTTGTACCTACAAGCATTCAACAAAACAAAGTATTGCTATAAGAGATTTAAATGACATGGGAATAAATTACATTTTTAGATAATTTTACAAATTGTTTTTATAAACATTATCTAACTTAGATCCTAGGTGAAGGTGACTATTGTTGTACCTAGGGTGACATGGTTTTCAAATACCTAACAAGCTAAATTAGGTATGAAATTTTATGTTGACTAATGGTTAAGTTTTTGATATGCATTTAAATTATTAACATAATTATAATGTTTATTGACAAATAATTTTGTCAAATATAATTAGGGAGTCATCATTTTCTATTTCTTAGTTGAGCCATGCAACTTGGAAGAGTTAGAGTTAAACTATGACTTGAGAGGAGATAGTAACATGTCTATGTTGTTTTGGTAGTCAAAGATAGAATCTGTTAAATCATGCTAGAAATTTTTTATGTTATGGTGAGTCATTCTTGGGAATTTATGGATGGAGAATGATTGGACATCAAATTAAGTATTTGGGGTGACATGCATATAGTTGTGGAAATAATAAAATATGATGGGGGTTTTTGGAATGGAGGAGGTTTTGGTCAATAAAGAGGAGATAGAAGAAAAAAGGGACTCTTTTACATAATTAAAGAGGAAAATCTACATCAAGGGAAATAAAGAGGTAGCGTTTGTTATTTTGATTTACCCTAAAATTCTATATTGATGTTATACAGTTACTTGTTGAAATGATTATATGGTTTTATTTAAAAAAAATTGTTTTAGAATTTAAATCCTTGTGAGGAATCAAGGATTCAACTATGTGGGAGGAGGAATATTCCCATAGAATCAAATCAATGATTAAACTTAGGTATAACATAAATATGGGAAGGTTAGGGTAACTAGTAAAAATAAGTTTATTATGTGGTTATATTTACATGAATGTGTTGTATGTTTCATTCAAATGATTGACAAGATTGTGTGTTATTTTTGTTTTCTATATGACTTTGAGTGAGTAAATAGCGAGTGACTTAAAGAATTTATTTTGGATATTGGGTTCATTTGGTTATTTGGAATGAAACTAAGTTTTTGTTAATTATTATATGGATGTGTTTTTATCTCATTTATAGTTGTAAGTGGCGATGTATTATCATTTTGTTAAATGGATGTGTGTGTTAACTTGAATGGAATGGTTGAGAGATAACATTTAGAAACAAGTTAGTTAGGGTATTATGAATGAATTGGTGTTTCCAATTTAACTTGGGTTAAATATATGACTAAGTATAAAGTGGATTATTTACTAACTATGTGTAAATTAGTTGAATATATATAATTTGAATAAGTTTTTTTTTGTATGAGATAATTATGAGTATTTCTTATTTGTATGGTTCACGAGTTTGGACATTTATCCCATGGAAGTTAAAAGGAATATAATTGGGTTTTATCATATTAGAGAATTTAATGACTAAGTGGTTCTTTATTCACCCTTAGCTTATCTTAATAGTTAAATAAATAATAATAATTTATTATTTATAAATATGAGGTGAAAACCTCATGAAAATAAATAATTAAATTATATTTGTTTAATAGTTATCAATGTAATTAATTATTTATCAAGGAAAATATGGGACCATTGGTTAAAATGGTCACCTGACCTTATGAATATTATAAATAGGGTTTACCCATATTGTAAAAATATATCTCAAACATTAGATGTTTATTATTCTCACAAGCTTTTGTGAGTAAGAAGTTTTGTATTTATGTGTGGCAAATACTGGTTTGTGATGATATTTTGAGAAAAAGTGAGACTAAGAAGATTTTATGTACTGGGGGAATTATTTCAACATTGAATACTCACTGTGGATTTTTTAACCTCCATTGAAAGTTTTCTCACCTAATCTCTATGTCATTGTGTTCAATTAATCTGTGTTCACTCTTTTTTTATTAATTCACATCTAGATCCCGTTGTGTTCATATTGCATATGCATTATAATTTATTTCATGGTTTCAGAGCATGGAGTTGTGTATTTAATTAGCAAGATTTTGATGTTGCGAAAAAAATTCAAGCCTCAGGAGGTGGTATATGATGCCTAAATCTCTAGTTTAATACTCAAATCTTCTATTCTATACCTAAAAACACTTTAGTAAGAGTCTATTAAAGCTTGATATTTATTTGTTATGAGGAAAACAATATTTTATAATATCCATAATATGGCCCTATGAAATATGAGTTTATTTAAAAATTAATTCAGACATCCTTAGTCTCTTTAGAGCTTGGAAATTAAATATTTGAATAGAAAAATATTTATAACTCTCTATCAAGGTAGCCAAAGGACAATCCAATCAAGGAAATCATATTGAACCACCATTTGTATGTCCAAGTATGGCCTAGGAGAGAAGAAATTTTGAAAATATTTTAAACATGATTTTTGACCTCTCTCTGGTAGAAAAGGGTTATAAACATCAATTTTAAAGCATTCAAGAGAAATTATAGAGCTTCGTAAGGCTTCCTCAAGCACTAGTAAATTATTTCATCTTATGTAGGGTAGAATAATTTAGCCCAGGAAGTTTTAAAAACTTAAACACATCTAAAAATTTTAAGGGGATTGACAAAGTTTCAACCCTTCTGGTAGCTTATATAAATTGTTTTTCTCACCCTTATTATTACTAATGCACCATGACAAGATACATGTATTTTTTATTTCATATAGTTTTAAATATGTATTTAAAAAATAATTTATTTTTTAAATCTTTAATTTCCATGTAACCCTAGCCCCACTGTTGTTTAATTATTTTTTTACTAGAAATGTAAATAACTTTATACATTTTTTAATACATTTTTACATGCATGATGGATTTAATTTAGTGCGCGTGCGCGCGCGCGTGCGCACACACACACACACACACACACACACACACACACACACACACACACACACACACACACACACACACACACACACACACACACACACAATCACACACTTTTATTTAAATTCAATTAAAAAAGGGATATATATATATATTACCTAATGCATGTGAAAATTCATAAAGGGTTCTATAAGGTTTGGTGGTAATAATTTTGCTAAAAAATTGAAAATAAAGTAGTTGTGTGTTAAAAACCCCCTAAAATCAATGTTTTTTGACTTTGTCAAACCATTTTTTTAAATTAAATTTAAACTGAATTCCCTTTTTTTCATTTGCATGTCAATGTTTCACGTGTCTAAAACCTTAGTTGACTTGTCAAACTTATTTTGAATTTCAACCTATTGAATGTTTTGTCAAAGATAGTCATGTAATTGGTACATACTTAACTTTTAGATACATATATGTGATTCAATTTGTGTTTATAAAACTCATAATATTATTTTTATAACTTTTTAAATAATTATGTCTTGGTAGTCATTATGAGTGGAACTCTTTCGACACTTGGTTTTGTACAATTATAAATTTGTTTTTTTGTATTATTTGACATATAAATTATGTAATTAAGTATATTTGTACATTTTATATAATTTAATTTACAAAAATAATATAAAAAATCATTAAAAAGTTTATTTTTTTAAAAATTATTCTTACATTAGTGTATTCTTATGACACTTGCAACACCCTATTTTGTCGCAATATTTCACATTTTTTAAACTTCGTATAGAATTAAATTAATCAATTATTATGTGTTTACCCTTTTAAATATTTTTTTAATATCAAATTAATTTAAAATTCACAATAAAATCTTTCATTTTAAGGATTTGTTTGCTATCCTATTTAAATGGAAGTTATGTTTTGCCTCATTTTTCCTTAGTTGATATCAAATGCTTAATGAAAATAAATATAATATATGGAAAATTTGTGTTAAATATAAATTTATTCCCATGAGTTATGTAATATTATAATTAGGACTGAAAAATCCCCTTATAGATGACATGTGACCTTAGAGCTTACTAATACATTTCAACAAAAATCACAGGAAGCTATGTCCATTATATTGTGGATTGTTAAGGATGAATTACTTATCCACATAGATAATCAGGAGTCTCCTAGATGTACTTTGAAACTCCTTTAATCCATATACAAAGGCACTTGCCTCTCTAAGATTATTAACTTAATCCTTGAATTCCTATGTATGCCTATGAAAGGTGATGAGAAAGTTATGATTTTTCTTGCTAAAATTAAAAACATTAAAATTAGATGGATGTAATTGTTATTTGATTCAAGATCAATTGATTTATTTTATAATTGAGTTAACTATTCATGAAAATTTTAAAAAATTTATTTCAATTTTCAATTCTAAGTATCAAACTAAGTAAGATATCCCTAACCTTACCACCTTATCTACTTTCCTTATTCAAGAAGAGCAAGTTATGATTAATTTTGATTCTAAAGAGAATACCACTTACAAACATTTCAACTTAAATAAAGTTTCTAATAACACTAAAAAATATAAATCTAATCCTAATTCTAGTAAAAGCAAATATGAGAATAAAAAAATTTAGAAATAAGAATCATACACCTAAGTTTAATAGAATTTGTAATCTATGTGGTAAATTTGGTCATATAAGTAAAAACTTTTATAAAAATACAGATATAATTAAAAATAAATATTATAAAAATGATAAAAGGAATAACTCTAATTAAAAAAATTAGAAGAATCAAAACCTTAATCATAATAACAACCAAGATCAAAATGTTATCTCTTTATATGTTGTTTTATTTGATTCAAATGAAAATGAATAGATTTTGGATAGTGGTGCATTGCACCATGTGACTTATTTAATATTCTATTTGATTATATATATATATATATATATATATATATATATATATATATATATATATATTTGAAATAATTTATTTAGGAGATAATTCATTTTTAGAATCAACTAAATAGAGAAAAATAAAGTTTTCAAATGTTACTATAAATAATGTTTTCTATATACCTAAGCTTAAAATGAATTTTCCATCTTGTTCTCAACTTGAAAATGATAATGTTAATGTAATATTACTTAAATATAGTTTATCCATTAGAAATCAATTAGGTTTCTTTATTGTTGAAGGTATTCAAAAGAATGGTTTATATATCTTCTTTCATTCTTTTGCATGTTTTCTTTCATCACATGCTAAGAATGAATAACAATTATGGCATAAAAGATTAGGACATGTTAATTTTATAATTTTACATGATATGTATACAAATGATCTTGTTTTTTTACTTCTTTTTATCCCCTCTCATCATTAAACTTGTGAGAGTTACTTAAGTGGATGGCAACATACTAACCCCTTTCACAAGAATTATGATGTGAATTCCTCAAATCCTTTAAAATTGATTCATAGTGATGTTATAGGACCTATTGGATTTATATCTCTTAATGATTATTTTTATCTTGTTAATTTTATTAGTGATTACACTATAATGATCTAGTCAATTTTCATTAAATAAAAATATGATGTGTTGTCTAAATTCAAGGAATTTAAAGAAAGTGTTGAAAAAGCATCTAATTTTTCTATTAAGAGATTAAGAACTGATAATGGTGGTGGTGGTGGTGTGTGTGTGTGTATATATATATATATTGGTAATAAATTTCATTCTTTTTCATTAGTTATGGTATTAAAAGGGAAATAATAACTCCCTATTCCCCTTAGAAACTTATTATTCTTAAAAGGAAAAACTACACCATCATAGAAATGGCTAGAACAATGTTGTAATCTATAAATGTTCCTATGTTTTTATGCGCTAAAGCTATGAATACTATTGTGCATATTCTAAATAGAATAACTACTTAATATTTGAATTTTTATACATAAAAAAATACATGTATGCTCATAGCATTTAATTTACCTTAATAAAATTATTTTGTTGTTACTTTAGAGATACTAACTATATTGATAGTGTCTCATCTACATTGTATTTGTTAGCATTTAGTTTGATTCTTGATATATATATATATATATATATATATATATATATATATCTGTGTGTGTGTATTATGAATATTTTTAGTGAATATAATTTAGCTTGGAAATAGATTATACACATAACATTATGTTTTATTTGACAAAATGATCATGTTTAGTTATTGAATTTGGAAAAATATCATGCTTAGTAAGCTTGGATCTTTTGTGTTTTAATGCTTTCATTTGATTATTGAAGAAATTTCATGCTAATATGCTTAGATACTCTCATTTGAATATTTTATCATTTGATTGTTTATGCTAACATCTTTATATGTCTCATTTGGAAATAAGATATGTTATAAAATGCAAAGTGTAAAATGGAATTTGTATTATTGGCTCTTCATCATTTACTTTACTAATCATTCTATACATACATCTTTGGAATTATTTGTTTTGGTCTCATATATTTTTCATTGGATGATTTTATATCACTCTAAAACTATCCATATTTGATGTATAAGAAATTATAACTCAATATTTTGTTGAAGCATATTAAACATGCAAAGTTTTTCTATAACTCAAATAATAAAATGAGTTATTTATAAGAGGATATCTAATGTTTGGATAAACTTAGTAACATATTATTAATAAATTATTGGATGCATAATGCATGATATTTTAGGATGTTCATCTTGTAAATATTGGAGACATCCAATAATGAACTACATCAAATTATTTTTTCACTAATTTTGTAATCAAAATAGTGAACTTGTTTGCCTAAAATATGACTTGATTGTTTTTAATGTATTTTACCATAAGAAAACATGTCTTATTTTAATATACGTGTTATTGTGATGTTAACCATACTATGTTATCATGAATATAATTTTGGATCTTTATTAAAGTTTTTTGTAGGTGCATAGCACCAAAAATTTAAGCATATTGAAGTTCATGTGCATTTTATCTGAGAGAAAGTCTTAATTGGTCATATAGATATGTAGTTATATTTTAGATATGTAGTTATCTTCACAAATCTACTTGGTGCTACCAAGTTTTGGTAGTTTCATGCAATGTTGGGCCTCTCAAATTTTCCAATGAGGGGGAGTGTGTATGAAAATGCCACTTCTTAACAGCTATGTGTTTTTTCTCTTTCTCTATACTTCTCATTATAAATAATTGTAAAATTCATGTGGAACTTATGTAATTATAAACTCACTATGAAATTTTTACATTTGTACCCCAATACATTAAAATCATACATTTTAATGGAATTCCTTATGTTATATAAAGGTCTAAATATGCTTAGTGATTATTCATGAGAAACTCTGAGATATAGTCTCACAATCATGCTAGCCTAAACTTACTTTCAATTAGTTTATAGATTATAATTCCTTCTGTTTTAAAATGTGGGGTTTGGAATGAGGAAGGTTTTTAAATCCTTCAAATATGTATATAATATAATTCATTTCCAAGGTGACTATGACATTTATCCCCACTTAGCATTAAGCGGGAGTGTTAGAGCATTTAGTGATTAAATGGTGCTTTATTCACCCTTAGATTACCTCTATAGTTAAATAAATTATAATAATTTATTATTTATTAGCATGGAGTGAAAACTACATGGATATAAATAATTAAATTATATTTGTTTAATAGTTATCAAAGTAATTAAATATTAATCAAGGAAAAGATGAGACTCTTCGCTAAAATGGTCACCTCCCCTTGTAAATATTATAAATAGGGTTTAACCCTATTGGAAAAATATATATCAAAAATTGGATGTTTATTATTCTCTTAATATTTTGTGAAGAAGTTTTTTATTTATGTGTGGCAAATACTGGTATGTGAAGATATTTTGATAAGTGAGATTGAGAAGATTTTATCTATTGGGGGAATTGTTTCAACATTAAATAATCATTGTGGGTTTTTACCTCTATTATAGGTTTTCTCACCTAATCAATACGTTATTATGTTCAATTGATATGTGTTCATTCTTTACTTATTAATTCACATATAGATCCCCTATATTCATATTACATATGCATTCCAATTTATTTCATATTATTTGTAAGATTTTTTAATGGAAAAATTGGGTTAGTCGATTTAACTGATAAAAACTAAGTAGATTTAAACTATAGATTTGGTATGCATAAAATGACTGAGTTGATATAAGAGAAATGACTAAATTTGTTGATTTATATTAAGTTTTTACAAATGTTATTGTTATTGTATGATTATTTGTGATGATTATATGTTGAGACATGAATGAGTAATATAAAAAATTAATGTAGGTTTCCATTGTCTTTAACATATATATGGAGTAATATATAGATAAAAACATAAGTTATGAATTGAACTATTTCATAAATTTAAATGACTATGTTTAATATTATTAGATGAATGATTGAAAGATGTTTAATTAGATATGTTAGATGTAAAGACCAGACTAAGCTTAGACATTTATAAAAATAGTTGAAGTTGAATTATAACAAGGACATGGATGTTTAATTTAGGGGATAGATTAAATGTTGTGTGTTTTCCATGAAGTCAATGTACCATATGGTACACAAGAGATTTTTTCACATTTAGAGTTATGTGTTTTAAATAATTTAATTGGGGTATTAGGTGTTGTGTGCTTTCGATGTCAATTATATTTTGATGTTAAAATGAGTTTAATGTTTTTTTAAGATGGGAGTTTAGGATAGAATATTAAACTTGAAATGTGTGTGTGTGTTTTTATGAATTATTCATAAAGATTAAGGTGACTTCTTTATATATATGCAAATAATTTAGAAGGTACATATATGTTTGTATATAGTGAATAAATGTGTTCATATGCAAATTGTGATGTATTTAATTGATTCATAATATGTTGCTTTAGTTATTAATTGAATGGAAAATAATTAATTGGTGTTTACAACAAATAAGCATTGCCATTTTTATATTTTTTTATTATCTTGGGATTTAATGTGAAAATTATTGAATTATGTTTACTTTTATTATGATACCTATGAAAATGGGTGTTCTTATATAAAATTGGTAAACACTTAGTTATTATAAACATTATTAGTAATTAATTTACTTGTAATATTGCCTTATTTGAAATAAACATTAGGTTGTATTAGAACTTAGGAAATATGACAACATGGTTAACATTGTTTTTATATAGCATGTGATTATTTCATATAGTTTCCCTTGTATTTAAATACTATGGTATTGTTAATAAATATATAAGAGAATTATTTGAAATCTTGTATATAATCTATTTAGTATTAATGACACTATGGAAGAAATTACGTCTGAAGGTTCTCATGCATTTATTTATATTCATTAATACATGGAATAAAAAAAAATGATTGTGTGTGAATATGATTGATCTATCTGATCTTTGAAATATATGAAAAATTTAGACAAATTAATGTTTATAGTTAAACATTATCATTTCACCTATTTGATTAATATGAATGTATGTACGATGTCATGTCATGTTAGAATAGAATTATTTATGATATGTTTCATTTAATTAATATCTTATAACACATGGCTTCTAATTGAATTATTAATTTATCCACCATTATCATCTACTCGTCCATGAAGGAAGGCCCATTTTCTAGTTTAACAATTATGCAGGGTTTCTATGATTTGTGGTTGGTATGGAAAACCACTTTGATGATGCTTTCCCTCTCCTCCAATAGCCAACCAATAGAATTTTTTTTTCATTATTACATTTTATATAGGATATTTGTTTATTATATGGAATAATGTATATATATATATATTCACTCTAATGTAAAACTATTTATTATTTTACTTGATAACCAACAATTGGTTATTCTTATTGTATAATTTTATTATATAAACTTTCAATAGTTGGATGAGATAATATTTAGCAGATACACAATTTATGATAGATTAAATTTGTAATATTACTTAATGTTTCTAATTTGATTATTATCTAAATGAATCATAACCATTTATTTGAATAACATGCATTTAGTTAAAGATCAAATATCTTACCTTATTTGAAAATAATCTAGTTTAGATTACTTAAATAAAATTTAAAAAATAAATCATTTTTTTTGGTTTAAACCCAATGGGGTCCTAACATTGTGGTGTCAAAGTTGAGATTCAGATCTCCAAATGGTCTCAATATCCATGTAATCAAAATAGTCAAAGGTCACAAGTTAATCAAAAAGGAAAATGGTGCAAGGTAGACCTATAGGTGAGGGTACATTAAAAACTAACCCTCCAATATATCCAAATCAATTTGTCATAAAAGAAGCTACAAAGTTGGATCAAATTCTTATATACATGCATGAAACTAAGGACTAAATAATAGATTTAGAATAGTAAGTGCATGGACATGTTGAGGAAATTAATCAAGAATATCCTAAAGACCACCCTACTTAGTAAGAGGTTTAGTAAGAGTATAAGAATGATGAGATATTGTAGGATGCAAGGTCTCATGTAGCTATATAAGTTTCATGGGACATGAAGAGATTTAATACTCCCAATCTCAATGAAACTATGTTAGGGTATGGTTCAAAATATTGGTTAATAAAAATGGAAAAGTACTTTTAGATTTGTAATTACTCTAAAGTCATAAAGCATTTTTTGGATCATATTAACTTATTAGAAAAGAATCAACATGGTGGAAAAATAATAATCTTGATATGAAACTAGAATACAATACCATTACATGAGAGCAATTAATGGTTTTGTTTAGATCATGATGGTTACCCTAGTTGTATTTTGACTAAAAGCTGATAGATTTTTAGAATCTAAAGCAAGGATATCTTTTAGTGATCAAATTATTGGAATAATTAACTAAAATCCTAATATATGTTCCTCAAAATCAATAAAATGAAAATTTTCATATTTGGAAGTTAAATATGGGATTAAAACCCAAAATTAGATGTGACATATATATATATATATATATAGAATAGGTTTAGAACCTCTAAACTTATTCTTGAACTTTTCTCTGACCTGAGCAAGAGAAATCACTTTTGACTCCTACTTAATTTCCTTCTCAAAGACCTGATCCATTGTATATGACCCATATATATATATATATATATATATATATATATATATATATATATATATATATATATATATATATATATGGGTCATATACAATGGATCAGGTCTTTGAGAAGGAAATTAAGTAGGAGTCAAAAGTGATTTCTCTTGCTCAGGTCAGAGAAAAGTTCAAGAATAAGTTTAGAGGTTCTAAACCTATTCTAAAAAAGAAAAACTAGAAAAGGAATGAACATTAAAAGAACAAATTCAAGAATCATAATGTTAAATTTAGTAACTTCTAAAGTATAAAGAAATTGGATGGTGGGTTAAAGCCTCATTTCATGTAGAACCAATAGTCAGAAAGCAAAGGACCACCTAGAAGAAGTTTCATCTATGGGGGTGATCACTATGCTAGGGAATGTACTTAATAAAATTCTTCAAGTAAAGCTAAGGGTACTATATAACAAGTAATCTTTAAATACATAATACTTATAGTTATTAAAAATAATCAGGATGATTTACAAGTCTCACCTATTGAGGTTGTAGGTAATATTTTTAGTCAATCCATTTCTATTTTAATTGACACTAGAGTGATAGAATGTTTTATTTCTCTATGAATGATATCTAGGTTGTCTATGAAAACTAGTTTAATGGGTATGATTAATGCAATATGGGAATGAATCCAAGGTCAAAGTTGATAGGTGCATAGTGGAAGCTAGGATTAAATTGCCTAAATTTAAATTGATAGTATATATTTATGTAGCACCACTAAGATCATATGATGTAAACCTAGTAGTAAATTGGATTATTTAGCATAAATCTAGGGTAGATTAATATCTTAAGAAGGTATAATGTCAAGATAATTTTGGGAATTAGACTCAAATTTAGGATGAGATAAAGGATTTGAAACGTAGGTATATTTATACAATTCATCTTAAGAAGGCTCATAGGAAAGGATGTCAGACATTTATTGTTAAAATAAATAAAATGAAGGAATATAAATAATCATCCATTGATGAACCTTTTATTAATAACTTTTAGGATGTGTTTCTAGAGTAATTTATAGGCTTACCACCCAAGTGCGAGTTTGATTTCTCAACTAACATAATACCTAGTTCATAACTACAATCCAAAGAACCATAGGGGATGTTGACTACATAATTAGATGATTTGAAATCTCAACTACAATAGTTATTATCTAAAGGGTTTATTTGACAAAGTGTATCTCCATGGGGTGAACCAATGGTGTTTTCTAAAAATAAGGATGGTATTCTTCTTCTATGTACTAATTACAATATACTGAATAAAGTGACAATCAAGAACATATATCTATTACCTCATATTTTTTATCACTTTGATCAAATACATGGGGAAACAATTTGCTCTAAGATAGACCTCTAAGTGGGATATCACTAACTGAGAATCCAAGAAGAATATATTCCCAGATAATGTTCAAAACTTGGTATAAGCACTTTGAATTTATAGTGTTTCCTTTTGGGTAAATGAATGATCTAGAAGCATTCATGAATCTCATGAACACTATGTTTTATGGATTATCTAGACCATTTGGTGTTAGTTTTTTTGGATGATATCCTCATTTATTCTAGGAATGAGGAACAACATATACAACATCTAAAGCTAGTTTTGCATTAGTTTCAAAAGCATAAATTATATGGTAAGTTGTCTAAAGTGAATTTTTCCACAGGAAAGTACAATATCTTGGACACATTGTCTCAAAAAACATAGTTTTAGTTGACCTAAAAAATATAAGAGGCATAAAAGAGTGGCTAACACTTAAAAAAATGCATGTGGTGAGAATTTTTATGGGATTAGAAAGATATTACAATAAATTTATTCTAAATCTCTCAAAAATAGCTTACCCAATTACCTCTCTTTGGCATAAAAATTAAGGTTTTGTTTAGTTAAACAAGTGTGAAAAATCCTTTAAGAGATAAAAATAAGGTTTACTTTGGCACCTATGCTAAGGATCAGTTTTCAATAATCTTTTATGCATCTAGGGATAGTCTTGAAGGAATTCTTATGTAAGATGGTTTAGTTGTAGCATATGGGTCTAGAAAGCTCAAGCCATATGAGGAAAATTATACCCCAAATGATCTAGAATTTGATGTAAATATTGCATGCCTTACAATTTTGGAGGCATTATCTATTGGGAAAGCTATTTGAGCTCAAGACTGATAATTTAGGGCTCAAATATATCTTCACCAAATGGAACCTAAATGATCATCAGAGACATTGGTTAGAGTTCTTATCCAATTATGATTTTGATATTAACTACATCAAGGGTAATAAAAATAGAGTTTCTAATGACCTAAGTTGTAAGAGGTACATATTAGCTTTCGATACTATCAAGAGTACTTTTCCTGATCAAGTTATTAAATTATCCCCTAGAGATAAATTCTATGTAAAAATCAAGAAATATTTTATATAGGATGCTCATAGCCCTATGTTTAAAGGATTCAAATTGGATAATGATGATCTCTTGATTTATAATGGTAGAATGTATGTACCTAATAGAGAGAATTTGAGTAAAGTGATAAAATAATTTTATAATGCCCTTTATTTAGGTCATCCTAGATTGAGTAAGCTCATGGTTGAGCTAATACCTCTCTATTTCTAGAAATGAATTAAAAAATATGTAGTATATTTTATATCATGTTGTTTGGAGTGTCAGCATGTGAAGGCTAAACATGTGTTTGTAGCAAGATTGTTGTATCCTCATGATATACTATAATGAAAGTGGAAGGTAATTATTAAGGACTTTGTCCAAGGTTTTTTATTATCATGCCATGATTTGGTAATATTTGACAAACTAACCAAGGTAGATCACATCATACCAGGTAATTTGACTGATGATGCACTAATGCTTATAAAAATATTTGTGAAAGAAGTGTACTAGTTACATGGGTTTTTAAATAAGATCATTTATAATCAAGATCTAATAATAAAATTTAAGTTTTGCTTAACACTAAATTTATAATTGGGAACATAGTTGCAATTTAGTATTGCATATCATTTAGAAATATATGGACAAATATAGAAATGAAACCAAGTTATATAATATCATCTTAAAACGCATTGAATGAATAAATAATACAAGTGGGAAGAGTAACATCTACTAGTAGAGTTTGCTTATAATAACTATTACCAATCAACTTTAAATATGGCCTCATTTAAAACTTTGTATGGAAGGGGGTGTCAAACACCAATCAGTTGGGATAAGATTTAATATAGGGTAGTCTTTGGTCCTGAAATGCTTATAAAAATGGAATAGAAAGTTAATTCAATAAAATATAGGATAGATGAGGAAAATGATAGATAGAAAAGTTGTGTTGATTTGAAAAGGAAAATAAGATAGTTTTCTATAGGTGATAAATTATTTCTATGGGTTGAGCCTCAGAAGAGATTGATTAAGTTTGGTAAATCAGAGCATTCACCAAGATATGTTGAACCATTTAAAGTCTTGTAAGTGATCAATCTTATTTTATATATCCTTTCCTTTCCACCATCTGTATCTCTATTACATAATGTTTTTCATGTGTTATATCTCAAAAAGTATGTAGTTTATCCTTTTCATGTTTGGATTGGAATGCTTTAGAAGTTTTGAATATTGGGGTGGTCATACTAGAACCAGTCAGAATAATTGAAACTCATAAACTTAGTTTGTATAATAGGCAAGTGTCATAGTACAAGGTTCAGTGTTACTAATATTCTGAGGGTAGTTCCACTTGGTGGGACTAGAATGAGTTCTATAGATTGTTTCCACTTTTATTTGTTTAAATAATTTATTGATGTTATTTTATTTGTTAATAAATGTTGTTTGATTTTAAAACTTTGGTTTTAAATAAGTGTCATCAAGATGATGAATAATTTTAGGGGGGAAAGATGTTACATCTTGATTTCATCACTAAACTTGATTTCTCATTAAATGGACTTTAGTAGGGTTAATATTGTTTAAATTACTATTATAGAAGACTATTTTCATTTATGATGATATATGAATAGACGTATAATGATTATTATGTGTGACTCATTACTTGTTGGTTAGTTGTACATGAGTTTCATATGCATGTGGATCATGATGATTAATTATTTTTATTATGTAACAACATTTTTATTGATTATCATTGTTAGAGGATAACTACTATTTACATTTGGGAGGTGGATGTAGGTGATAGTCTACTCTCTACATAGATATGGAGGGAGAGTATCATTAGGGATGGTGCTACAAATGATTATGATGGAGGTGGAAATATTAGACAAGAAACCCTACACACACCTCATAGTACAAAAAAATGAATGAATGTTATGAGTGAATAGTTATATGTTCCTCTAATTTTAGTGTGTTTGGTTATTTTATGCTTAATCATGTCGATTGGATTTTGATCCATGATTAGATGTTATTTTGGTCATGGTTGCAATTTTTACTATTATTTAAGTTATGATGTTGTTTCCATTGTAGAACATTATAGTTATATATATCCTTTAGATGAATTTACTTATGAATTACTAGCTATATGAATCTATACATACATTTTCCTCAAGCATTCAACAAAAAAAGTATCATTATAAAATATTTATAAATGACATGGGAATAAATTACATTTGTAGATCATTTAACAAATTGATTTTATAAACATTATCTAACCTAGATCCTCAGTGAAGGTCATTGTTATGTTACCTAGGGTGACTTGGTTTTTGAATACCTAAGGAGTTAAATTAGGTATGAAATTTTATGTTGACTAATGGTTAAGGTTGTGACATGTTTTCAAATTATTAACTTAATTAGTATGATTATTGACAAATAATTTTGTCAACCCTAATTGGGAAGTCATCATTTTGTTTTTACCAATTGAGCCATGCAACTTGGAAGATTTAGGGTTCAATTATAATTTGAGAGGAGACAATAAGGAAATTGTGTTATTTTGGTAGTTGAAGATGGAAGTTTTTAAGTCATGTTTAAAATTTCTTGTCTTATGGTGAGTCATTACTCAAAATCAATAGATGGATGAGGGTTCACCATGAAATTAGGGGTTTTCATTAGTATGCAAATGCCTATGGAAATAATAAAATATGATGGATTTTTTTTTGAATGGAGGATTCCATGGCCAATAGATATGAGGTAGAATAAATAAGGGACTATTTTTCATAGTAAAAGAGGAAAATATACATCAGGGGCACTCAACTGGTAAGGTTTGTTCTTTTGATTTACCCTAAAATTATATATTGATGTTATGTGGTTCTTTATTGAAATGATTATAGGGTTTTATTTTAAAACAATTGTTTTAATATTTAAATCCTTGTAAGGAATAAAGGATTTGACCTTTTGGGAGGAGGAATATTCCCACAAAATCGAATCAATGATTAGACTCAAGTATAACATGAATATAGGAAGGTTATTATGTGATCATATTTACATGACTATGTTGTATGTTTCATTAAAATGATTGAGAAGATTGTGTGTTATTTTATTTTACATATGTATGTGAATGAGTAAATAGGGAATGATTTAAAGAATTTATTTTGGGTATTAAGTTTGTTTGGTTGTTTGGAATGAAACTAGGTTTTTGGTGATTATTATATGGTTATGTGTTATCATTTTGTTAAATTGATGTGTGTTGACTTGAATGGAATGGTTGAGATAATATTTTCAACCAAGTTAGTTAGGGTATTATGAATGAATTGAGGTTTCAAATTTAACTCATGTTAAATAGATGAATTTGTATAAAATGTAGTATTAGCTAGATGTATGTAATTTAGTTGAATATATACAACATAATAAGATAAATTTTGTATGGGATAATTGTGAGTGTTACTTATTTGAATG
>JARHVA010008281.1:0-27500 GCA_037957365.1 Torreya grandis | reverse complement strand
TGGCATTGACATTGTAAAGGTTTTCTTTGAGAACAAGATCATTAACTTCAAATTCTCTAGTGTGAACTCATTTATTGTAAGATCATTGTATACTTGTTAGTATATTTGAAGGTGTTTTTTAGCTTGAATGTGTGTATGGTATAATTGTTCATGTTGGTGTAGATGCTTTTCATGATATTGGTTATTAGTGAGAATACCTTTAAGGGAGACATGGAGATATGAGATTTCTAATTCCAATGGTAAAACTATTTCTATGCCATAAACATGTGAATAAGGAGTAGTTCCTATGGGCATACAAATACTTGTGTGATGGGCCTATAATGATAAAACTCGTTGACTATGCCAATCATCTCCAAATTTTATCATTGTTTTGCTCAAAATGCTATTGATAGTTTTATTAATGGCTTTTATTTGACCATTTCCTTGTGTGTAATATGGAGTGGAGAATGTGTGATTAATTTTGTATTTGGTACAAAATGTTTTGATAGTTTTAGCCTTCAATGATGTTTCATTATAAAAAATGATAGTTGTTGGTAGGTCAAAGTGTCAAATAATGTGAGTTAGGATAAAACTACAAATGTCTTCACCTATGGTAGATTGAAGTGTAACTACTTCCACCCATTTGGTAAAGTATTCTATAACGATGATTATGAACTTATGTCCATCAGTAGATTCAGGGTTAATTTTTCCAACGAGAACAAATCCTCATAACATGAATGGCCATGGAGAGATGATAGGTTGTAGTTGTGATATTGCATGTTGTAGATTACTATTTCATTGCCATTTATCGCATAGTTTCATGTATTGTAAACATTCATCTTCCATGGTAGGCCAATAGTAACCTTGTTGACTTAATTTATGTGACATGGTTTTTTTACTAAAGTGACCACCACATTCACTATTGTGTATTTGAGATAGATAGATTTTAGCTTCTACTGAGGTTAAACATCATAGTAAGTGTCCAACAAAGGATTGTTAAAAAAGGTCCACACCAATGATTACATAATAGATTAATTATTTTTTTAACTTATGTTTATCATTTTAGGGGAAAATGTCTAGTGTAATAGACTTTTTTAGAAAGTTATAAATATCAGAGAACCATTTTAGGGTTGCAAAACATTATGTAGTAGTTAAGATAGAAAGAGATATCAAATTTAAATTGGATATTGATGGTGATTATAATTGTTTAATTGTAAATATTACTTAATTATCATTGATGTCGGTGGGAATTAGAGATGTAGCACTATAAATTCCATATTCATGTCTATTGTATTTTCTATGGATGCTCTCAATCAAAAACTAGTTTAATTTTGATTACAGATACTATACCATGTTGCAGTATGGGATAATGCATTCTTAATTAGTTTGATAAACATCATTGACTTGATTGAACACAAGTTTGGAATCACTAAAGACTTGAATATATTTGATTTTTATGGATTAGATAAAGAATAGTCCTAAGATAAGTGTTTCATATTCTATGGTGTTGTTGGTGTAGGAGAAAATTAATCAGTATGCTATAGGAACTGTGTGACCAGAAGGATTGATAAAGACAATGCCTGCCCCTATACCAAATGTGCATCAAGAGCCATCAAAGAACATGGTCCAAATACATAAATGAGTATAATACATAGTGAAATCATCTATGAATGTGTCACTAAGAGGGTTGGTATCTAATAGTGGTACTAGTACCAAATGGTCTGCAATGATTTGGCCCTTTATTGATTTTTGAAGGATTATTTTTAAGTCAAATTTTATTAATAACATAACCCATTTTGTGGTGCAACCAAAAATATGTGGTTTGGTTAGTAGGAAATTTAAGGGGTCTAATTTTGTGATAACTTTAATCTCCTTATTGACCATGTAATGTCAGAGTTTTTGTGTGGCAAAAACTAATGCTAGACATAGTTTTTCTATTGGGGAGTATTTTTTTTATAATCAACTAATGTGTGATTGATATAATAGACTACTCATTCCGTTTTTTTATAATCATGTTGTGCTAAGAGTGCTCCTAATGCATGATCTATTACTAAGATATATAGTAGGAAAGACTTGTCTAGGATAGGTAGTACTAAAATGGGTGGATTAAAAAGATATTGCTTAATTGTATCGAATCTTTCTTGACAAGCTTGGTCCCAGATAAATTTTGTATCTTTATTTAGTAGTTGAGTAAATGAATAAGTTTTATCAATAAGTTGAGCTAAAAAATGATAGATTGTTTTAGATCTTGCCTTGTAGGGATTAGAGTTATTTTAAGTTGGTGGGAGGTGTCATATCAATAATTTATTTGACTTTCTTAGGATCAACTTCTATGCCACATTGAGAGATAATAAAACCTAGGAGTTTACTTGATGTAACTTTGAACACACATTTCTTTGTTTTTGGTAAGACATTATATTGTCTAAGTTATTAAAATATCATTCATAAATCAATAGCATGATTTTTTCATTGTTTAGATTTAGCTAATATATCATCAACATAATCCTTGACCATATGGTGAATTAAATAGTGAAAGATATGATTCATTGTATGTTTATATGTGGCTCTAGAATTTTTAATCTAAAAGACATGACAATATAACAAAATGTGCCCTAGGTTATTGTAAAAGATGTTTTTCTTGATTTTATTTAGTGATGTTGATTTGGTTGTATTCGATGAAGCCATCCTTGAATGATAAAATTTCATACCTAGATGTAGAATCAATGATCATATCAATATTAGGCAAAGGGAAATCATCTTTTAGGCATGCTTTATTTAAATCTCAAGAATTGGAACAACATCAAATTTATTTGCTAGGTTTGACTATAAGGACTATGTTAAAAATCTATTCAGGGTATGCTACTTGTCGAATGAATCCAGTATCTAAAAGGCATTGGATTTCATCTTTGACCAAGAGAGCTACCTAAGGATGTATTTTGTGAATTTTTTTCTTAACTAGTTTAGCATCTGGATATAAGGGAATCTGATGGATGGTGATAGATGTATCAATTACTAGCATATAACTAAAACCAAGCAAAAAGTTCTAAGAAATATGTTAAAGTTTGACATATATCTACATATTCTTCTTTTTAGAGGGTAGTAGGTAATAATACAATGCATGGATCTTGATTAGTTTCAAAGTTTAAATTTATGATCTCTTCATTAAGCAATGTGGAATGATCGAGTGTATAAGGAGAGGTAATAATAGTATTATTTGAATAAATTAGTGTGTCTTGGGGTGAGTTTAGACTTTCTCCAAGATATGTGTGGGAATTTGTGTGATGAGTAAATATATTTTTATGATAACAATATGGGAGACCCTCATATGCTATGAGAAATTGTAGGAAAGATTCATCATTTAAAAATTCATCTAATGTGAACAAGTCTTGTGAAGCTATATCATCAATGAGATTAGGGTAGATTAATGATAATGTTGAAGTATGATTAATGGTGTGATTTACCAATGTAGTGGGTGGACAAAACTTGATATGCTTTGAAGTGGTGAAAGATGGTTTACTATGAAGGTAAACTGATATCCTAGCCCTTGTGTTCCATATTGTGTAGATGCCTCGATAGGATTGATGATTCTTTTTTCATGCTTTCCAAGGCCTTTACCATGAAATCCCATTTTATTAAGGCATTTAAGTGTGAAATGTAAGGTGAAATAGTGATTTGGTGTTGGTGCAATTACAAAATTTTGATTTTTTTGATGTATTAAATGGTTTGAGAATACATTATGAATAATGGGTTACATAGGTAAATAACCAAGATTAAAATATGAAATATAATTATATGGAGTGTCATTAACTTGATAGTATTTAAAAGGTTCATTATTTATTGGGCATGTGTATATGTAGCCTTTGTGACAAAATTTGAGATATGTATGGAGTGTAAAAGGGACTACATGCATATCATGAATCCAAGGATGACCATGTAATAAATTATAATTGAGGTCATTTGGCATGACTTGGCATGTAGTTTGTAGTGTCTTAGGCCCTAATGTGAGATTAATTGTTATTTGACCCTTAACTTTTTGTGAAATTTTGTCAAAAGCTCTGATGTTCATATCAAAATGATCTAGATCATGAGTTTGTATATTAAGATGTTTAAGAAAGGAAATGTTGCAGATGTTGAGTCTTAAACTATTATCGAATAACACTCATTTACCCTTACATCATTTATTCATAATTGAATATAAAGAGGGAGGTGTTGTGAAATGATGTGATGTAGGGATAAATCCTCTTTCTCAATGGAAATATGTTCTTCAGTCCATTACATTATGTTGAGGATAGATGTAACATAAGTTGGTTTGGCTGAAATGGGAAATTTCTTATTATGAAGGGTTGTATACAATACATCTTTGTAAATATTGGATTGTTGAAGGAGTTCAAGAATATAAACTATGTCTAAAGGGATGTTACTTTGAGTGAGAAAGCTATATCCATGGGTGTAATCAACCTGTCTATCTTCATAAACTTGGGTGATAGTGTGGACTACATGATCTACTATAGGCATAAAGCTAGTAGTAGGTGTAGAATAAGATCTAGATGTACCAAGTTCAAAGGAAGGAGGGATGGATATAACTGATAGTGTTTGCTAGTGTCTAGTAATGATAGGGAGATACTCCAAAATAGCCAATGGGTTATATGCATTAAGGAAAAAAGCATGAATGTAGATTGAAATGCATGTAATTTTAATGATTATTTGTGGAAAGATATGCTTATAAAGAATAATCAATAGGAAAGATAGAAAATAAGATATAGAGACTGTGACATTGTACATGAATGCATAGAAAATTTTGGTATGCAACATAACATTTTGTATGTGTTTAATATGATAAATCTAGAGAATTTTCCATATGAAAAATAGAAAGTAAAGGATAGAGAACATGATTTTATGCCAGAATGCATAAATATCTTTGACTTGTAACATGATATTACTAACATGTTTAACATGATAAAATTAAAAATTATTCCATATGAAAGAGTATACAAATGGAATATTCAAATATTGTGTAATTTTAGCAATAAAAGTTGTAATATCATACCTTATTATTAAAATTAAGCATGAAATGCAAAGGATGAAACTTTGTACTAACATATGATAGACTTCATCATTCATGTACATGATAGGGCCCATTATGGTTTCCTTATTTTTTACAAGAAACATAAGAAAAGTTTTTAAATAAATGAGAAACATTTTTGCAATTTGAGTATGGATCTAAGGTGATACCTCAAGAAGAGAAATTGGTGATAATACATGCAACTATGGATTTTTCAAAAATATTTTTGCAAAATACTATGAAATTTTGAAATTGAAATTGAATTTTTCATTTAAGTTTTCAAGAAAAAATTCAAAAATTTATGGGTAAGTGTTTGATTTAGTGGGACCTAGTAAATGCAACTAGGGTTTTGATAAATTTATTTTTTTAAATTACTATAAATTTTTGAAATTTTAAGTGATTTTCTAATTTTAATATGCAATCAAAAATTCAAAAAATGATTGGCAAATTACTAGGATCTAGTTGATGCAACTAGGGTTTGAAATAAATTTATTTTAAAATTTACCACAAAATTTTTAAATTTGAGAGGATTTTTTTATTTTAATATTCAAGAAAAAATTCATAAATTAATGTGAAAAATTAGCTAGGAGTTTACCTTATGGTTTCTAGGGTTTTTATGTGAAATTCAAAGTAGGTCAAGTTCACCAAATGATTTATTATTTTTGGGAAATTAGATGTTTAATTCATAAATAATAAATGGGTATGAGTACATAAAATTATTAAATAATATACAATAATTAGGCTATTGATTTTTTAAATTTGACTGTAATTAGGGTTTTTCTAAAAATAGTAACGAGAGAGAGAAGATCAAAATTATCTTATTTTGTACTATTCTGACTGAGATAAGATCTAGAAATATGTGTGTAGGCTTGGGAGACTATCACAAACAAGAATCTAAAGTTTATTTCTTAATTATATAAGAGTAATGAAAGTGGAACACCATAGGTTTTAACACTATAGTCTTATATCAGTGTTGTTGCCCTACTGAACTAAGTTTTCTAGGTTTTGTGTGTTAGGTCTATGTGACCTTACTTGTGAAATATAAAATCTTGAGAGTCTATAGAGCTTGTTGTGTACCTGATTTAGTCTTTAGTACCCTAGGTATTCATTATTCTTGAACTTGAATGTAAAATTTGGAGAAAAGAAAGGAGAGGTTAGAGTGTAAAAAATATGTTGCATACACTTCACACCCCATGTATGGGCATGTTGCCTACATACCGATAATTTGAGGAGGGATAAATATATATGTAGCTCTCTCATTGAAGTGTTTGGTTCAATAGTGTGATGGAAATGCAAGTAAATGTGAAACTAAGTGTACTTGTATTGACTAAAGATTGGTATAAAGGTTTGAATATGCTTGAAATACTCTTAGATGGTTGTATGCAAAGACTAGGGAAAAGTGATTGAGTAGGATTTCTTGTATTACTGTTTATCTCTTATAAATGAGTGCCAACCCTTATAAATGGACTTCAATTGGGATTTTATAGGGGATCTAGTGATTGTGGGTTAAATGAATTTGTGTTAGTCTAACATGAATTAAGATAAGGATTTAGAATAATATGACTATTAGAGACCAAAATGTACTTGGACAATAATGCCAAAAATAGGACATCCTGGGTTTTAGTGTTGTAGTCAAAGTTGGGCACTATTGTCTAGGGTTGAATAAAACTGGTAGGATAGATTAAGCATGGAAAGAGAAATCTAGGTCTGTAAGGGTTTAGTCTGGGAGGCTACAGATGATTAAGAATCAATGAAAGCATGACTATGAGGGTCATGAAAGCAAGCAAGATGGACCTATGGATTGGGTGTCATTATCCCTACTCAAGTTACCAAATTTTACATTTTATATGACTACAATTTATATATAGTGAATAAATGTGTTCATATGCAAAATATCATGTATTTCATTGATTTATAATATGTTTCTTTAGTTATTAATTGAATGAAAAATAATTAATTGTTGCTTAGAATAAATAAACATTATGGCTTTAATATTTGTTTATTATCTTGGGATTTAATGTGAAAATTCTTGAATTGCATTTAATTTTATTACAATACCTATGAAAAGTGGTTTTTTTTATATAGAATTGGTAAATACTTAGCTACTGTAAACATTATTAATAATTAATTTACTTGTAATATTTCCTTATTTGAAATAGACATTAGGTTGTATTGTAACTTAAGAAATATGATAGCAAGTTTTACATTGTTATTTATTTCAACATTTTAGAGTTTTTAATATGTAAGTCCTAAGCTACATTAGAGGGATGGGTTTGTTTCTAATCTAGAATAAAATTGGAAATTATTTATTCTATGGAACTTTCTAAAAATAGTAATCAAAAGGAGAAAAGAAACCTATCTGGTAAAAGCATAGTTTATCATAGATAAGGGTATAAGAAATGGGTGAGAAGATATAGATGAATCTTTCATCTGTTAACTAATTTTTGAGATATTGATTTGGATAGTAGTGACCCATTTAGGATAGTAGTGCCATGTGGTACTAGTGTCTAATTTTGGTTCTAGTGTCCTTTATATAGTGGCTATCTTTAAATTTTATGGAAGATATGAGATTTCCTAGAGGTCTTATAGGTGATTGTGTGTTTCACAAGATCTCATCTGTGTCACTATTTTAGATGATTATTATCTAAAACCCTAATGAATAGTTTCACACATGAAATAATGAACTAATCAAATTCAAAAACAAAGGAAAATTTGGTTTTTGGATGTTACAATCATGTGGAGTACAAACCCTATTATCCTAGACACTACCCCTATTAACCCTAATTCTAGGGGTCATAGATGATATGTAGTTATCCCTTAGGTAACATTCATCATCAACTTGCATGGTATGATAGAATGAATTTATCTTAGGCCCTTATTTGATTAAGCATGTAAATTTCTATGTGTTAAATTTTAACATTGTTGGAGAATTGTCAATGATGTCTTCAAGGTGGCTAAAAATGTTGATAAGGTGTCATGTATGCTAGAATGATAATGACAAAGTGTGCTTCAATGTGTTTCAGTGTTCATATATGTTTAGTTAGTGTTTAAATTGGTAAGGTAATTGGTGGATGTTATTAATTGAGTGGTCATGTTTTATAGACCATATGTGGGTGTTAAGAGTGATTAGGGCACATATGGAAGTGAAAGGAATTCATTAGAAAAGTCATATCAATGACTAGGTTCTTTTAGTCATCCTAGCAAATCAGGCTAAGTAAAAAAATTGATGGCATAATATTTCACATGTGTGAAGGGTTCAAGATCATTTTCATATATAGATGCATTACACTATATGAGGAGATCATATGGTCTATGTTTTATGTCTAGACATGATGTATACAAAAAGTTATGGTAGTAAAAAGTTGGCTTCCCAAGTAAATTAAAAAAGTTTTCATACTTAGACAATTTGGCAATATAGAAGATCTATAGTTAGAATTTAATTAGGTGATGAATATCTAATAGTGAAAATCTAATTTGATAATCAAAGATCCAATTCTGAGTGTGTGCTTATGTATATTGTGATCGAATGATGTTCATGAAGTCAATATGTCAAAGTTTCTTGAGATTACACATGCTAGTGACATATGTCTCAATCACATTGAATTTACATAAGATCAATGGAACATAGTTATTAATGTATATGGATATTGATGGTGTGGTTTGAGTCAAATAGTTAATACTCAGAAGGCACACGAGAGCACCAAGTGTCTTAATCATGGATGCCTATATCAAATATTAATGGTCAATGAATAAAGAGTTAAAGATAGGAACATCATGAGGAGAACGGCAGAGTGTTTTTATTCAAAGTTGTTAGGTGACATGATATGTTTGAAAGTGTTAGATGTTTTATATTTACATAGTGACTATTGGGATTTGAACATTTAAATTAACAAAGGAAAAATAATTTGTATTTTTTGAGCTATAATGTTTGATATATGAAAATTTTGATAATGATGTAAAAGGTAAAGTTGTAGAGGATTTTAAGGGATATCCAAAAAAATTGGTTTAGAGGTTTGAATATCCATAAAATTTCATTTATTTTAGT
This sequence comes from Torreya grandis, assembly GCA_037957365.1. Classification (NCBI taxonomy): domain Eukaryota; kingdom Viridiplantae; phylum Streptophyta; class Pinopsida; order Cupressales; family Taxaceae; genus Torreya; species Torreya grandis. The sequence goes on along the minus strand of JARHVA010008281.1, from coordinate 18,414 downwards.
TGAAATTTGACTATTTATTTGTTCATAGTATAGAACAATGTTTGAGTAAATTGTGCATTTATAGAAGAATGTTTTGGTGGGTGTAATCACCTAAATATGTCCTAAGGTTCATGTGAAGTGGACCCATGCATTTGAAAGTAATATTGTGTTCTTAATTTTATTTTTAAAGTGATAATAGGGTAATAGGTCTTCATGAGACCTATAATGGCTACTAAGGCCTAATTGAAAGGTGTAGTTACTTAAGTGTGACCCATGGATGCTATAGCTAACCTGTGAGGATGGTACTTGTCAGGATACGTGAACACCGGAAGCATACAGTTGATTACCAAACCAAGCAACTTAATATGCAGAAATTAACCAGAATCACAAGTAACTAGAATTCAGAATAACACATGATATGAGAGACAATACACAACTTGTATTAAAACTCTTGAAGAAAAGAATACAATAAAGAAGATGCCACTTCTTCTCCACCACCTCTTCAGAGGCTTCCCACACCTCAAGTGAACAGTACTTCTCTCCTCAAAGCTCTCTCTTAGGTCCCAACACCCAACTCAAACTCTGAGTTGGTGTTCACCTCCCGTGCTCCACGCAAACCACAAGTGCTCCATGCACTCCACAAGTGCTCCACGCACTCCACAAGTACTCAACGTACTTCAAGTAGATCTCCCATGAACCTGCAACAACCTGAAATTCAACAGACCATACTTATGGAAGGAAATCCCTTGCCTTCCTCTTTGCTCTATCTGAGTACACACCTGTACTCCAAGTAGATCCTGCCTGATTCTACTCCCTGTTGTGTTGTTATCCTATCTGATCTTGCACACCTGTAAATCAACCTAGTTCTGCACACCTGTGAACCTTGACCTTGCACACACATACACCTATAGATCAATGATCTTACTTACCATGTAGATCTCCTATATAGGCCATGCACACCTGCTGACCAATATCCTACACCCCTGAAGAATCTTGCTGACTCTCTAAAACCAGCACCCACCTTGGTACTGCTGTGGAACTAGGAGGAACACTCTTGCTCACCTCACACACAGAAGGAGCTAACTTTGCTCAACTCAAACTAGAACAAGTTTCCAATACAACCATGAGTCTATTATATAGATCTCATCCAAACAATAATTAGACATCTAGTTACAATAATTAGATCCGTAGCTCTCAGTCTAAAAATAGCTCTCATCATGCAAACACTTGGTTCGTTAACTAACTACCCATAATAAACTCACAGTCAAACCACACAAGCGACTGACGTCAGTCCCTGTCTGCCTGGGGGTCACCGACACCGGCCTATCCATGACCGACATCAGTTGCCTTCTTGTCTAATCCTATCGACGTCGGTTGGCCAGACCAATGCCAGTCTCTGTGACACTCCGCAACTCATCCTGCAACCTCCTCCATGTCTACATCAGTGAAGCTTTTAGCTCTATAACCTAACAACCTCCCACTTGGAGATAAACAGCTGCACTGTACCTATACCTATACTCTGTCTAATCTATTTCCTAGTTTGTATCCCTCTTCAAGCTCAATCCTGAAGACAACCCACCACACACACTGTGGTGTACCTCCTATCATTTGAGTACCCTGCCGCATCCGCATCTACAAATCCATGTAGTGAAATCCTGACCCTGCATAGCATGAATCCCTGCTGTTGTTCCCTCTTAAATACCTGAGAACCCACTTCCCTGAATTGGCTCCTAACTCTCTGACAGTTCCCACTGCATGGGAATACTCAGGTCTATATCAGACCTCATGTGATTTCGAACACTGTCCCTATCTAGCCCTTAGTGTGCTCCGGTTCTACATCCTGAACCTCGCGAACACCTAATTCACATCAGCTCCCACTGGAGACAAAATCAACCTATGATCTCCATGTCTCCCATGTCAAAGAATTTCGCTACTCCAAACTCCTCATGACATGCCACTGAACTAATCTTACCCTTAGCTCAGCAAAACCCTATATGTACAATCCTGCTAGCAAACATACCATCCACATAGAGCAACAGAATGATGTTGCAATCATCATCCACCTGGTAAGACAAACCATAGTAGTTAACCTGACATTGACTGAAGCCATGCTTCGTCTTCCACCTATCAAAACCTGTACCACTGTCCTGTAGCTCCTCAAGACCATATACCTGGTCTTCCATCTCACATGTCTGTTCACTCTATTCTTCAACTAAGGAATCCATTCGTCTCTTTGCTTTCACACCAGCTGACAACCCTACCAAAACTCTCATTTGGTTCTGCATCATATCCCTACCATGCTCCCACCTGTTTCTTGGATCCTTCCTTCTCTATAATAAGCAACGAGTATAAAGAAGAGGAACAATGAATTTGAGGGCCTACTTACGTCTTCAATCCTCCGTATGGGTGTTTGAGACTCCTTGACAGCATGCTGTCCACCCAAAATCCATTACAGTGATTGACCTTGGTCACTCCACAGTCTGCATCTGACCGACGTCAGTTCCCATGCATCTGTCCCTGACTATCGACCCTGTCGACATTGATGTCCCTGTTGCCGATGTCGGTCCTCCTAACTGACATCGGTCTTACCTACTGCCGACATCGATCCTCCTGATCGATGTCGGTCTTACCTTGTCTGACATCACCAGCTTCAGTCTGGACATGACTGACATTGGCACTTGTCTGTTCGACGCTGGTTCCTCCTGACTGATGTCGGTATCTGTGTTCACCTGTGAGTGATGACTTTTTACCCGTGAGCTCCTTGGAATCAAAACCCATGTCCAAACTACTCTGCTCAAAAGTATCTAGCACCATCCACTGGTTTCTATCTGCCATCTCCTCCAAGTACACCAAAGCTTTCCAATTTTTAAGCTTGTCAAATATATCTGTCTTCTGATTAAGAACATGCATCTCCTTCCTGCTCATGTGACCAAGCCTACGAAGCCACGTCTCCACAATAAAAGAAGAATCAGTAATATAAACAAGTAGATAAAGAGTACCTATTTTCTTATCACCAGCTAATTCAATTGCATCCGCTGTGAGAGCTCTTGTGCATCTCTCATCACCCAACCTTTTTGAATAAATTATCCATATCTCCAAACTTGGGACCTGCATGACTTTCATCAACACCTGTGTGTTGGCCACCTGCAATTTCAGCTTCACTTCTCCTTTGCCAATTCTTTGGCAAGGCTCACCAGCTCCTCTACCTGGGGCTGCATGGAAAGAGGCAACCGAATCTTTTATCCAAGATTCAACTTTATCCAAGAAACCTCCCAGAGCATCCTGTGCAACAACACTTGCTACATCTGCTTCTTCAATTTCTTCATGCTGATCTACTACCAACCAACAATATTCTTTTACCTGATCTTTCTTTCCATGGGACCATAAGTGACCATCTGTGCTTTTCAACTCCTCCATTCTTAGCTTACTTTCATTTGCCATTGCTCTACTCCCACTCAATCAAAAACCCCTGAGAGTGACCTGTAACCAAATACAAAACCTGCTTCTTACAACCTTAGCTCTGATACCACTTGTCAGTGGTATCAAGCTATGAGCCAACAACCTTACTCTGATACCACTTGTCAGGATACGTGAACACCGGAAGCATATAGTTGATTACCAAACCAAGCAACTTAATATGCAGAAATTAACCAGAATCACAAGTAACTAGAATTCAAAATAACACATGATATGAGAGACAATACACAACTTGTATTAAAACTCTTGAAGAAAAGAATACAATAAAGAAGATGCCACTTCTTCTCCACCACCTCTTCAGAGGCTTCCCACACCTCAAGTGAACAGTACTTCTCTCCTCAAAGCTCTCTCTTAGGTCCCAACACCCAACTGAAACTCTGAGTTGGTGTTCACCTCCCGTGCTCCACGCACACCACAAGTGCTCCACGCACTCCACAAGTGCTCCACGCACTCCACAAGTACTCAACGTACTTCAAGTAGATCTCCCATGAACCTGCAACAACCTGAAATTCAATAGACCATACTTATGGAAGGAACTCCCTTGCCTTCCTCTTTGCTCTATCCGAGTACACACCTGTACTCCAAGTAGATCCTGCCTGATTCTTCTCCCTATTGTGTTGTTGTCCTATTTGATCTTGCACACCTACAAATCAACCTGGTTCTGCACACCTGTGAACCTTGACCTTGCACACACATACACCTGTAGATCAACGATCTTACTTACCATGTATATCTCCTATATAGGCCATGCACACCTGCTGACCAAGATCCTACACCCCTGAAGAATCTTGCTGACTCTCCAAAACCAACACCCACCTTGGTACTGCTGTGGAACTAGGAGGAACACCCTCGCTCACCTCACACATAAAAGGAGCTAACTTTGCTCAACTCAAACTAGAAAAAGTTTCCAATATAACCATGAGTCTATTATATAGATCTCATCCAAACAATAATTAGACATCTAATTATAATAATTAGATCCACAGCTCTCTGTCTAAAAATAGCTCTCATCATGCAAACACTTGGTTTGTTAACTGACTACCCGTAATAAACTCGTAGTCGAACCACACAGGCGACCGACGTCGGTCCCTGTCTGCCTGGGGGTCACCGATGCTGGCAGATCCATGACCGACGTCGGTTGCCTTGTCTAATCTTGCCGACGTCAGTTGGCTAGACCAACGCCAGTCTTTGTGACACTCCGCAACTCATCCTGCAACCTCCTCCATGTCTGCATCAGTGAAGCTTTTAGCTCCACAACCTAACAGTATTGAGATATGTGTTAGCATGATAGAAGTCTTAAGGGTTAAGTTAAGTATTATGGCTGATCTAAAAGTTGATATTCATGAGGAATCTATAAAGAGTGAAATCTAAGGTAATGGTTTTTAGACTTTAAGTGGATGCATTGAGAGAGTAAAAGATAGAGGTGAAGGAAAGAGATCAGAGGGAGTGTGCTTAATGGATGGACTCAAATAAAAAATAGATTGAGGATGAATGAATAAGCATAGAGTTATCTAAAAGGGGTGTTTAGATTAATTACTTGTATTATCAAGTTTGAGTGTGTGTGATGAGTTGAAAGAGAGAGTAGAGATGAGCATGTGTGGAATTGAGTGAAGGAGAGAAAATTTTGAAGAGAAAGTATAGGTCAGTGGGGACCATCAGAGTGTGATAAAGATAAGACATGTCTAATCTAAACAAGTTGATAAAGATGAACATATAGGTCATTAGACATAATAATCCTAGACGAGTTTAATTGAGAGAGTAAGCCCTATAGGCTATTTGAGAGAGATAAAATGGTGAAGAAGAGTGAAAGTAAGATAAGTCCATCATTAGGTGTAAAACACATTAGATAAAAGGTGGAGATTAGATGAAGGTAGCTGAGTGGGTGTTTAGTTACCTAAGGGTTTGGTTCTTCCTTATGGGATGGGTGTCTCACTAAATTAAGGAATGAGTGTTCCTTGATCAATTAGTGATAGTATAAATTTGGATCTTGTTATTATAATACTATAGTCTATTTTCTAAGTTCTAGTGGGTTTTATTCCCTAAGAGGATTTCCCATGTAGATCTTGTGTTATGTATGTGATCTTGCTTATATTTCTTATTCATTACCATAAATAATGTGTATAATTCATGAATGATAATGTTATTTAGTTAAGGGTTTAAAAGGATTAGAATTGAAGTTTGGATTATCTAGCATCAATGATCTACCCCCTAGTGATTTTACCGCTATAAATTGGTATTAGAGTTGGACCTTTATTTCAAATTTAAATGCTTGAAGGTGATCTAAGGTATAATATGGAGAGTCAAAAAATGTAAGGTTTATATAAAAAGTAATCATCGATGTTCAATAGGACCAATTATGTTTTTTGGAGTGTAAGGATGAAGACCTACATCATGTCAATAGGGTTTGACATTTGACAATCTATTGTGGATGGATATTCAGCCCCCCAACCCCTACAACTAGTATAGATGATAAGAAGCTATGTGAGATAAATTTTAAGGTAATGAATGCCATCACCTGTGGTCTTTCAAAGACTGAGTACACCAAGGTAATTCATTATAAATATAGTGAAGAGATGTGGGAAATTTTTATATCATTTATGAATGAGATTTAAAGATTAAGTTGGACAAGTTGTAGACTCATCAAAGATAATTTTAGAGTCTCAAGATGAAGGATGAAGATTTTTTGGCATCTATTTTGAATAGAGTTGATGAGATTGTGAAAATTATCAGAGGCCTTAGAGAGAATCTTGAAGAATCTACTATTTTATAAAATGTATTAAGGTCTCTCTCCATCAAGTTTGATTCTAAAGTGTCTATTATAAGAGAAACTCATGATCTTACTCAGATGAAGATGGTTGAATTACATGGTATCTTACTCCTTATGAGATGAGAGTCAATGAGGATAACTACCAAAGGAGGAAGAAACATTAAAGACAAAAATGAAGTCATATAAGAAAAAAAATAAAGGTATCTAAGTCTAGTATGATAGGATATTTGATGATGAACTAATAGCTTTTCTTACAAGTAGATTTAAAATAGGCTCAGGGATGTATAAGGGTAAGCTACCCTTAAAATGTTTCAATTATGGAGAAGTAGGAAACTTTAATAACAATTACCCTCATAAGCATAAGAAGAATGATGATGAATAGAATGGTGAAAGCAAAGATGAAGGAAAGAAGACATCAAATCTGATAAGAGGAAGAAAAGATTCAAAAAGTTTGGCAACAAGAAGTTCTTTAATAGAAAGAAGAGTCTCTACACCAATAAAGATTGTAGCTCATTAGATGCGAGTGAAGATAATGATTTTGAATTTGATAGTGAATATTATGTCTTTTGTATGTCTAAGGAAGGAAGTTGATAATATCAAAAAGAATCTAATTGGATTGATATAGATAATGAAGAAGACAAGGAGGACTATGAGACTGAATTGAGGAATGCTCATGAAGAACTAAAGATTGAGAAGAATATTAACAGGAAGATGAAGTCTTAAATCAAGGACTATGAAGATAAATTTAGTGTGTTTGAGGTAAAAATGAATGAAGACACCAAGGAGAATTAAGATATATTAAAGCATCTTAGTTGTCATTTGGAAATCCTATCTACAAGCCTAAAAGCTAAAGAAGATGAGTATTCAAGGTAAGTGATTGAAAATGAGTCATTGAGAACTGAGTTAGAAAAGACATCTAGTAAGATGAATTCATTTATTATGTTTTAGAAGAGGTCAATTGATCTATACAACATTATAAATAGTTAAAATCATGCTAGTGATATAACTAGACTTGGATACAAATAGAAATAAAAGAATGTAACTCAAGACAAGGTGAAGAGTAATATAAACAAAGGCAATCAGACCTTGAGGGTCAACAAACAGTCATGGAATGAAGACATATTAGATCAAATAAATAAATTCCATGAGGTATGCCAAGTTCAATGGTTATTGTTACACTTATAATGAATTTGTTAATAGTTTTAGAGAGTGGAGAAAACTTGATAGTAATGAGTGGAATTATTAGTCAAGTGGTGTAAGAAAGGTTGATTAATTCAATTGCCATGATGTGGGACACTTTACAAAACATTTTCCAAATAAAGTGAGGTAATTTGAGTTTCTTTCAAAATGAGTGGTTTTATACAACTATGAGAAGATTGGTCACATTGCTAGGTTCTACAAGTAAAGGTTATCAAGTCAAAAGAAGTTTAATTATACTTCTAGAGTGCAAGCAAGAAGGATAGTTAACTCATGGAAATGAAAAGTGGAAAATGTGAGTCATGATGATTTTGTAGGTCCAAGTGGATTATTTGTTATGGTGGAGAATGTTACAATGGTTGATTAATCCCAAGCTATCTCATTGTCTTTTAATGTTGTGATTTAAGATAATAAGCTTAAAGAGAAGACCAAGATGCTAGTTGAGGCTAGTCATGAGGTTTGTATAGATCTAAGTGAATATAATGCTATTGTTGAATAAGTTTCATGTGAAGAACATCAATTTTCAATGTCTATTGATGAGGTATGCCATGAATATTTTTTATCTCCATGTATTGTAAATTCAAGCTTAGAAGAGAAGGAGAACGTTGTATTAGATGAGAAAGTTATTTGTCTCAAAACTAAGAATAAAAAGAAGGACAATTAATTCTATAGCAACAAAATGTCTAAGAAAGAGAAGGAATATGAGGAGTTGTGGGAAATTCCTAGTTTCACATTGTTTTAGGACATTGTGGGTTAGGGTGTCTCTACCTATGCTTCTTAGGAGACATCTTTATTATGGAGAAGTAAGTATGTGTGCTCAAGGTCTATTAATGGATTTTGGTCTTGAAGGTCTATAGGTAGAGTTTGGAGGTTTTTAGGTGTTAAAATATAATTGGTTAAGAAGACCTATTAAATATATCATTTTTTAGATATAGCATGGAGTTAGGGGGATCTAACTCAGTTAGTTTGAAAGGCTTGAAGAGTTGTGCATGATGTTTTAGGGAGCATATGTGAGATGTTCCAGTCATGGTGGAGATATGAAGAATTTTTCTATAGATTTGAACTCAAGCATGTTAATATAATGACTTGATCAAACTAAGTCAGCTATTTTGACAATATATTAAATCCTCATGCAAAATCAAATGGGGAGCTTTGTAAATGGTCAGGTCCTAGGATCAAAGGACTATGTAGATAAATCAGAGAGAGAATGTATGGAGTCAATTATGTGGTTTTTTCATGGTTGGAGATGGTTTGGAGGTTCTAAAATGGTAATTAATATTAGGTGACTTATGGAGAGTCCATCTTAAGTTTTCAAGGTCCTCAAGATCAAAATATGAGCCCACTTTGTCATTGTGTCAAAGGGGGAGAAAGTGCTTGAAGAGAGAGATAGAGTTTTAACATAAGATTTGTATTATTGTTGACATCAATGAAAAATAGGGATATTATTGGATAATTTTCAATGTTGTATTCAACATGTCCAGTAATGTTGATGGGGTGTCATGCATGCTAGAATGACAATGACAAAGTGTGCTTCAATGTGTTTTAGTGTTCTTACATGTTTCTTCAATTTTTAACTAAGGAAATTGGTGGATGTTATTTATGGTTTGGTCATGTGGAATAGACCATATTATGGTGTAAATATTTATTGGGGAACATATGGAAGTGAAATGAATTCATTAGAGCAGTCATATGAATGATTAGTCTAGTCATCCTAGTAAATCAGGTTGAGTAATCAAATTGATGGCATCATATTTTACACCTATGAAGGTTTCAAGATCATTTTTTATAAATGAAAGGATTACCATATATTAGGATATCATATCTTCCAAGTTTTGAGTTTGAAAATGATGTATATCAAAAGTTATGGTACTACAAAGTTGGCTTCCTAGATAGATTCTACAAGTTTTCATACTTAGCTAATTTGGCAATATCAAAGATCTATGGTGAGAATTTAATTAGGTGATGAAGATAAAATGGAGATCCTATAATATGGAAGGAAAATATCTAATGGTGAGCATGTGTTTATGCAGATTATGATCTAATTATGTGTATGAAGTCAATATGTCAAAGGTTCTTAAGATTGCACATGCTAGTGACATATGTATTAATCATGATAATTTGAAAAAATATCAATGGTACACAGGTTTTAATTTAGATCAAGATCAATGGTGAGGTTTGATTCAAATATTCAATGCTCAAAAGGCATGCAAGGGTGCCAAGCATATTAATCATGGATGCCTATGTCAAAGATCAATGGTGAGTGATTAAAGAGTTAAAGATAGGAAACTCATGAGGAGATCAACAAAGAATATTTGTTCAAAGCTGTTAGGGTACATGATATGATGAAAAGTGTTAGATGTTTTATATTTACATAATGACTATTGGAATTTGAATATTTAAATTAACAAAGGAAAACCAATCTATATTGTTTGAGTTATAACTTTTGATATATGTAGAATTTGATAATGGTGTAAAAGGCAAAGTTGTAGCTAATTTCAAGAGTTATCCAAAAAAATTGTTATTAGGTTTTAATATTGATATAGATGCATTAATTTCATTTGGAATCTAACTATTTTTATTTCATAGTACATGATAATGTTTAAGTAAACTATGCATCTATAAAAGAATGTTTTGGCTAGATTAATCACTTAAAGATGTCATAAGGGTCATGTAAAGTGGAAAAATGCATTTTAAAGTAATATTATGTTCTTAATTTTCTTGTTTAAGTGATAAAGGGGTAATAGGTCTTCATGAGACCTATAAGGGCTACTAAGGCTTAATTGAAACATGTAGCTACTTACGTGTGACCCATTGATGTTATGGCTGACCTATGAGGATGGTATTAAGTTATGTGTTAGCATGATATAAGTCTAAAGGGTTAAGGAAAGTATTATGGCTGGCCTATAAGTTGATATTCATGAAGTCTCTATTAATATTGAAAGCTAAGGTAACAGTTTTTAGACTTCAAGTGGATGTGTTGAGAGAGTAGAAGATAGAGGTGAAGGAAAGAGATTAGGAGTGATCTTAGTGGATGGAATGAAGTATAGAAAAAATTGAGGATGAGAAAATAATCCTAGAGTTATCCAAAAGGGTTGTTTGATTGCATTGCTTGTATGAGCAAGTTTGAGTGTGTGTGATGAGTTGAAAGAGAGAGTAGAGTTTAGCAAGTGTGGAATTGAGTGAAGGAGATAACCTTTGGAAGAGAATGTAAAGGTTAGTCAGGAACATTAGAGTGTGATAAATATCAAGCATGTTTAATCTAATCAATTTGATAAAAATGAACACATAGGTCATTAGACCTAATAAGACTATAAGAGGTTGATTGAGTGAGTAAGCCCTAGAGGATGTTTGAGACAGATAGAAGGGTGAAGAAGAGTGAAAGAAATAAAATTCCATCATTAAGTGTATAAGACATCATATTAGATTTAGAGATTAGATTAAGGTAGATGAGTAGGTGCTTGGTTACCTAGGGGGTTGGTTCCTCCTTTTGGGATGGGTGTATGACTAAATTAAGGAATGGGTGTTTCTTGATCAGTTGGTGATGGTATAAATTATAATCTTATTATTTTAGGACTATTTTCCATTTTGTAGGTTCTAGTGGGTTTTATTACTCAAGAGGATTTCCCATGTAGATCTTGTGTTATGTGTGTGATCTTGCTTTTCTTTCTTGTTCATTGATATAAATGATGTGTAGGATTCATAAATGATAATGGTATTTGGTTAAGGGTTTGAAAGGATTGGAGTTTAATTTTAGATTATTTAGCATCTTTGATTCACCCCCTAATTATTTTACCTCTAACAAGTAGTATGTAGAGTATTTGAGTTATACTAATGGTTGATTTTAAGTAAATAAGTGTCAAAAAAATAAGTGCTATACGTAAAATGCCTTGTAATGATATATATATATATATATATATATATATATATATATATATATATATATATATATATATATATATATATATAGGATGATATATGTTTTAAATATAATACCTTGTTTACTAGCTGACATGTCATGAAAAAAATATAAAAAACATAAGATAAGGGTCATAGAGGGGTTAGGACTTAAACATGGGTGAAAGGGCATGTCAAACACTGAAGCCAAATGTGGACACTATTTCCATGTGCCATTATAGTCTTGAAAGTGGTGCTAATGTCCTAAGGCTTAGAATATATTAAAAAATAGGGATGGCATGATACGAGCTCCTAGGACTAAGACAAGGTGACCTATGACTATTTGGAGTGTTAAAAAAAGTGAAAATAAGACACTATAAATATCAAAGGACTCAAGATGACCATGTGAACAAGGACTATAACCATCACTAATACCCTTGTGTGAAACAAAAAAATAATACATAATACTTCTAGTTTCTTGACCAAATTAGGGTGTTTACATTTTCCCCCTTTTATACTAGTAATGTAATGAAATGGAAGTACTAGAGTAACAAAAATAAAAATGTGTACCTATACTTACCTTTATGAATGTAATTTGGATTTTTCCCACTTCATATTTAGATAAGTGGATGAGAATTCGAGTGTAACATGCAAAAGGAAGCATATAATGCAAATTCCCCCTATACTAAAATTGATTATGTAAACTAAATGCATGGAGAAACAAGATTCACTTTCCCTAACTGTGAATCCAAGTAATGTAAATTTAATATGTTAAAAAATAAGTACTACTTCCCCCAATCTAAATTTTAGTAATGTAAATTGGGTCTATTTTAATGATATAGATCAACCACTATAGATGGTCATATGACCAAAACTAGTGAAAACCTAATGATGATATTGGTGTAACTTGATAAATCTAAAAATGGGGACCATGAATGTGTGCTCTACATTATGCCCCCTAATATTGATATCTAAGTGACATAACTCTGTATCTAAATATTTGAATGAACTGGTATACTTATGTCAAATATGTATATCTATATAGCGTGTATATCTATGTAAACCTATATAGTTTTTATGCATCTATATATATGGAAATTTGTGACTATAGATGACTATGTAAACCTATGGAAACCTGTACATCTGAATACTTTTGTAAAGTTGTGTAAGCATGTGCATGTGTATATCTAAAAATTTGTGACTTTATATGCCTTTGTAAACTTATGTAGACCTGTGTATCTATATATCTAAAAATATGTGATTCTAAATCCATGTGTAAACTTGTATAGACCTATGGGTCTATATATCTAAAAATCTATGCATCTAAATGCATATGTAAACCTGTGTAGACCTATGTGTCTGTATATCTTAAAATATGTCTATCTAAATCTCTATGTAAACTTGTGTGTCTATATATCTGAATATCTTTGCATCTAAATGCTTGTGTAAACTTGTGTAGACCCATGTGTACATCTAAATTTGAATGTAACTTTGCATATCCCCCTTTTTGGTGAGAGAGATAAAATTATGATGAGGATATGTAACCAAAAATGGTAAGGATAAACTATGGGTGTTACTTTGTAGTTTTTATGTTGTATTATGTTTCAATAATGTATAGATTATGTCATAGTTGACAATTTAGTGTGTAATTAGATAGGTCCTTGGTCTATTGTATGGTTAATATAATGTGATTATTTTTTTCATTTTTTAGGTTTGGTAATGACTAAGGGATTATCTTTACCAATATGGGACATAGCATATTTCTATCAGTCCCATGTGTAAGAAATGGTTGTGAATCAAAGCTATGTTGCTTGAGATATGGTAATAACAATGGAGTTATTTTAAATAGGTCATTTTGAATCATTGGAAATTCATTTACATCATTTGAGTGGAAAAAAAAATTATTTTGAGAGAGAGAAACATGTCAAGGAGATGAGATGCTAGTTTATCATGCTATGAGGAGGTTGAGCCATAGATTCAGCTTGGGGAGGAGGTTCACCTTGTAAGGGACCCATTTTCATTTTTTAATCATTTTTTGAATCTATTTTACTATTTTTTTGCTTGAAAAGGACTATTTTTGGGTTTTAAAGAGAATCTATCACTAGTGTCCCATTCTGGGTGCCACTATCAAGATCCTGGCACCACTATCCAATGTGTGGTGCTACTATCCAATGCCACTATCATGTGGGTAGTGCTAGCATCTAGTAGGCCCAAGATGGAGTGTTTAGTATTGTTGATAATTTTTTGATTCCTATTATTGTTTACTAATCATAATTTTGTTTTATTGATGTCATATTTAGTTATAATTTTTTAGGTTAATTCCCATATGATAGAGTATGGAGATTATATGAGATTTTCCCTTGTCTGAGGTGGAGATAAAGGTTCTCTAGAGAGTATCCTATGGTATGCTAATTTTTTGAAGTCTATGTTTTGAGATAAACATTTGATCATTACACCATGTGAAAGGTGGAATGTAGACACATGTACATTCTAGATACCTAAAGGTGATATGAGTATGACATTAGAGGATGTATGTTAGATCTTATGGTAACTAATCTCTAAGAAATAGGCTATATTACATGAGGCTACTATTATTTGAGCTATACAATGGGCATCTTTACTACTTCTCTACCATGGTGGTGAAGACTCATCACTTAGGGAGTTAGATTGACAATTTTTTTACCATGATTGTGATGGCCAATGTTCCATGATTGTAAAAATTTCTAGCTATGTTACTATCATCTTTTATTTCCATGGATGGAAGTGGTGTCTCTATCTCTTATAGGATACATGATATAATGTATGACATAGAGCATCATGGTACTACGTACTCTTAGGGTCATACCATGTTGGATCATTTATATAGGGATCTATACCATTTTACATAGGATATGAGCTGTGGGGGTATCTATGCATTAACACTATTAAAATATTGGGCATACAAGCACATAGAGATGAGTAGGCCAGTGGCACATCCATGGGATGGATGCACTCACCCATAGGTATTTGTAGAGTGATGAGCTAGGATACGTCATATACTGAGGAGGAGTACATATTTTTAGTGGTTACTATATAGCTTGAGAGAAGAAGATGTCATCTAGAGACCCTATAGGGGATATCAAGGGTGGCTTGAGGAAAAAACACAGTTGAGATAAATTTGAGTTATCTATTGGATATATGATCACTAGGATAATTTATACAATTACTTTTTGTATGAGAGTGTTACTTGACATTTTATTATTATACAATATGTGGCCCTAGTACTTATGATGTGGTTGAGGATTTCTTGGGCTCCTATAAGGCCAGGTAGTAGGTCAAGAGCATTTATTATTGAGTTAGCTCCTATGTCAGTGAAAAAGTATGATCTTGAGATTGAGCTACCAAATGTAAATGATGTTGGAATGATTGAGGAATAAATGGCATGGGAGCATAGATGGGAACCTATGTTCCTAAGAGGTGGGATGATAGTAGAGGAGGTACTAGATGTAGATATCTTGAGGGTGTTTGATGGTAAGTTAGATAATTTATTTGTATTTTTTAATTATGTGTTTTGATATAATAGGATTCTTATAAAATTTATGGATACTTATAGGTGTAGAATATGATGATTATTAAGAGGTCACCATTGAGTCAATGCTATGTGAGTTGGCATGGCATTTTTTTATGATGCCTTGGATGATGGATTGGTGAAGTGAGCCACCAATGTAGTTAGGGAACATTCCCATTTGTTTGATTGGGTGGTGATAGTGACTATAATATTTAGGTGAGCAGTAATATATAGAGATGAGTTATGTGCCGATATTCGAAGGCATAACATGACCTTTCATAATGCTCTCAATTTGGTTAGTAGTCATATTGTAGATGATTACATATGGTTGTAGTGAGAGTATGTTAAGTATAGGTCTGAGCTTGGCATGTATCGAGAGAGAGAAAGTAGGCATAGCAGAAGATCAAGGTCATGTAGAGATAGTGGTGCCTCTAGTTCTAGTTTTTATGTGTATGATATTGAGAGTGAGGGAGATGCTCCCAGTAGTCATGTTTGCATCATTGAGTGATGCATCATATTTGTATTGAAATAATTTTTTGAGTAATATATATACATACATACATATATATATATATATATATATATATATATATATATATATATATATATATATAGTTCTTATTATTATTATTTTGGTTTAATTTGGCATTATGTATTGGCATCTATATTTTGTAATATTGTTTATATTATTATTAATTTATATTTGTTGATTATTTAAAATTTTGATGTTTTGTAATTTGTTTCATTTGGGATAAATTTAATTGATTTAAATAGGTTTTATGATATTTGAGGCATATTGTAGGAGATTTAAGTTTTTGTGTTTTATTGGTATATGTTCTCTTTTTTATATTCCATAAGATGTTTACATGTATAACATGTAATGGAAAGATTCCCTATCTAAACCTAGATGGAATAGAGAACCAAAAACCATAATGCTCATGTTGTGTTGTTGTAGATAGAGACTGTGAAATTAGAGATGCCTTTGATGCACTACTGGTGTCTGAATGTGTAGACTTTGATGCAAAAATATTGATTAGTTGATGCTATGAAACTACATTTTGAGTTTTATTATTTATTGAAAATATTTTAATTGATGTGAGAACTAAATATGGGTTATGATCTTTGTAATGATTTATATATATCTTTATCAGTTATTGAACTTAAATTGTGCCCTTGGGTTGATAATTATTCCCAAATATTTTCATTAGTGTGCATACTAGAAGTGAATTTTGATATTTGTAATTATATACAAAAATTTTAATTGGTAATTATACTAAAACTATACTTTTGGGTATGTATTTGATCACAAATGTCTTAATCGATGTACACACTATAAGTGTATTCTGAGCTCTATGAATTGATTGTCATCTATATTAAGGTTATGATTTATGAGAATGATGATAAATGGTTGTCATAGAATTCATAGGGATCATATTATGAGTAACCAATGGTTCCTTAAAAGTAATATCTTAGGATAACTCTTTCATATGGGAGTGTGATCTAGGAGAGTGTGTAAAATGAGGGCTTGGTTCCCCCTATGTAAACTCTATGATGCCTCTGATAACATATAAGTCAATGCAATTTCAAAGTGAATATAAATGTCTATTTATAATTTTAAAATGATAATAACGATTATGTGGTACCTAGTGAAAATTATTAATTGAAGGAAGTGTGATCATTCCCCTATCTAATAGTGTAAGCAAGATGTTATGAGGCCCAACCTTATCTAAAAACTATTCAACTCCTCTACATATATCCTATGTGAGAATCATTTTAGATTATCTTGTGTATAATGGATCTTTTCCCTTACTAAATATTTTATTGGTTTTTTCTATTCCACTATTTTATGAATTATAAGTGGATTAATCTCTTGTAAAAAATTTGATGATTAATGTTCTGAGGGGTCTATATCCAAATTACTTTTCCTAACTATGCCTCTAATGATATAGATACATTTCATAGATATATGAATGATTTAAATGTTTAATGTAGAAATTTATCCTTGAGAGGAGAGAATAATATTATAGCAAAGATGTATTCACTTCTATATCCATTGGTTGATAGATTAACTGATGAAAATAAGCTTTAAACTGATTAATGTATTCTAATGTAGGCTTCATCTAACCTTGATGTAGTGAAGGTAACCTCTCATGTGTGACTAAATATCCATTATTATGTATAAATACCTAATAAATACTATCTTTATCTCCTCGGATATATGTAAATATCCACTAAGAAGTGTATGGAGGAACAAATTTAGTGCTTTATCCTTTACTGAATTTGGAAACACTTGTATTATAATTAATTTGTTTATAATATAAGCCATGGATTTCTCATAATATTTAAGGTGTTAATATGGATCTCCTTATCCATTAGAGATAGGTAACACCGATATCTAAAAGTTGTGTGGTGACCTCATAGTTGAGATCGTACATGGAATAGGTTTATTATGTATAACATTGGCATCAATTAGAGATTTTTATGCTTTATTATCTAAAGTGAGATGGTGTACTTGTTTTTCAAAGTACCAAAAATTCATTAAATAAATTAACACTTTTGATGGTATATTATCATTGCCAAGGGGCTCATTATTACTTGGATTTTATTGTTTATTTTAGCCATTGGTACATTATATTGGAAATCTTGTTTAGAAAGGGTTAGTGTGCTCTCAATAACCTTTTGGAGGTGTGATATATTGGACCTGTTTAGAGGTAATTAAGACATCACCCTTATTTAGGTTTATTTGAGAAATGGGTTCTATTATAGTACGGTGGGTTGAGGGGGATTCATTGATATATTTTATATAGTTAGGTTGAATAGAAGGTGATTTATTTTCTAGTGAATGGAATATTGCACATAAGAATAACTCTCTCTCTCTCTCTCTTCTCTCCTCTCATCTCTCTCTCTCTCTCTCTCCTCTCCTCTCTCTCTCTCTCCTCATCTCCTCTCTCTCTCTCTCTCTCATCTCTCTCTCTCTCTCCTCTCTCTCTCTCTCTCTCTCTCTCTCTCTCTCTCTCTCTCTGTCTGTGTGTGTGTGTGTGTGTGTGTGTGTGTGTGTGTGTGTGTGTGTGTGTGTGTGTGTGTGTGTGTGTGTGTGTGTGTGTGTGTGTGTGTGTGTGTGTGTGTGTGTGTGTGTGTGTGTGTGTGTGTGTGTGTATTTTAATATGTGATATATTTTTTGGTTAAACAAGAGAGATATGTGAGGTAAGAAAAGAAGTATAAGTTCTATATTTTATGTCATCTTCCTCATAATCACAATAATCATCATTATCCCATTGTTAATCAAAATTATAATTTAATTCATTTGAAGAAGAGTAAAATAAATATCATCCACATTCTCATTAAGATAAAGAGAAGGAGAAGATTTTAACTTCTTACTACTATGTAATGTATCATCATGTGTAAGTGTAATGCAATAAATTTGTTCACTAGTCATTTTTGAGATGCAAACATGATTATAAATTTATATTTTGGATTGAAGGGAAAGATAAGTAACAACCATGTTTTGTTTTTACACATTATGACATATAAAGGAATATTTAGAGACATGTGC
>JARHVA010008280.1:512500-522592 GCA_037957365.1 Torreya grandis | reverse complement strand
TTATCTTTTAGAGAATGAAGATTAATTTTTAATGATTGGACGAGATATTTTTTATTCATGTAAACTTTGTTTAATAGTATCAGGTAAGATACAAACTATTACACATACCTCCAAATAATATAAATTACATTATGAAGATGATGTGTACATATACAGAGTGGTGAGAAGTTTGTAAAGTGTACCCCCATAGAGATTTATCATAATAATAGACACTATATTATTGAAAAGATGCATACATGTAGATTTTGGTAGATAGTGGTGGGAATCTTGTCAAATCAACCCATCAACCTCCTTTTCTTCTAATAGAAGACTGTGTTTTTACAAATAGTAAGGGATGAAAGAATATTTGACTTTGATGCCCAAAATTTCCATGTCATCCAGACTATAGTTTTAATGCAAAAGGTGAAGAATGATCATGCTAGGGGTTCTTTAAAGGTGAGCTAACTATTCTCCTATTCTATGTATGCAATTATTTCAGGTAATTATTTTATAGTAAGTTGTCTGTCGATGGAGGAACATTTGAAAGGGTTTTTTTTACATTAATAAAACTTGGATCAACTCATGATAGAGTTCATAATACCAACTAGTACCATCCCTATATTTTGGACATTATGAAGGTTGAAAATAAAATATCTAAATCATTATAATTCTTAATTGCCATATCAATTTTTTTTCAAATTCAGAAATTTTAAGCACTATATGATATCAAAAGTTTTATCTCATACTTGTGTGATAATTAGAATGCACTGTGTTTTATTTTACCTTCCAAAACATATATTAGTATCAAAATATATTATTATAATAAATTATTTGTATTAGGGTATTATAATTGTCATTATAATGAATTAATTATTATTATTTTAAACAACTACATAATTTTGTAAGATATGTAAGTTGTATTATTATGTAAATTTAAAACTATGTGTTACGAACATGACTTTTGGGCCTTATCAAGATGATTGATATGGAGATAATTTTATAATGTATAGTTTCAAAGTGTATTCTCTCTCTCTCTCTCTCTCTCTCTCTCTCTCTCTCTCTCTCTCTCTCTCTCTCTCTCTCTCCTCTCTCTCTCTCTCCCTCTCTCTCTCTCTCTCTCTCTCTCTCTCTCTCTCTCTCTCCTCCTCTCTCTCTCTCTCTCTCTCTCTCTCTCTCTAAATTTAATATAATTCATGAATTCTATAATAAAATTTAATGTATATCCTATTTATAAATGGTAGGTCATGTCAAGGAAGAATCACTTGAAAGGTGGGTTTGTAAGTATATAAGGAATCTTTTTTGGGGGGATGGTTTTATTAATCAGTGTCTTTTCAGTTGGTAATTTGCATGGTGACTATTTAGGAAACTATGAAGCAAAGAACATTCATAAAATATGTTGGTCACTTTACAATTTTCACACAACATATATGCCAAAGATGTAGTCATTCAAACTTAGAGGATAACTCTATTGCTTATCATTGTAGATGTATTTGGAAGCTTACTCAATGTTTTGTAAATATACATCTTCTAAATCTTGTACTATCATTTCTTTTGCTATTCCTAATAGTGTTACAAATAAGTTAGTCAAAGTATAATTCATAGATTTTAATACACTAGTACATACAATTATTTTCAATTTTTTCATTGATGGTTTCCTTTAGTATGCTATGGTTATAAATAGAATATATTATCCAACATCTTAGACATATGATTGAAGAATTAAATTTGGATAGGATTTTTAAATCCATATTTAAAGTTAGATTTAATGTCGAATAGTCATCTTGTGGCCAACTATAATACCAACTTTAAATAAACATAAATATGAATTTGACCTTAACTAAGCTAAAAATCGGTAAAATTTTTATCGAGTGTCATTAGGTAACATCACATAGATGATATTATTAGGTGATATTAGCATGGTATTTTTAGTAACTTTAGGGTATTGTTGGTAACATCGTCACTAAAAATATTACTAATGTCACCTAGTGACTTTAGATCCATCTTTACATGTGATATAATAAGACCTTACCTAAATTTGACTCGATAAGTTTGATACCAAGTGTAATTTTAAGTGAAAAAATAGAATCAACATTATATGCAATATTAGGTCCAACTATAAGTATGACACTAGTTATGAATTTAAGACAACTTTAAGTTTGACATCGATTTCTAATTTAAACTAGACATTGATTCCAAATTTAATAACACTTGATTGATTTAAAATATGACTTATGTCTAATTTTAATTTTATAAAATTATATTAAAAATATAATATTTTTATATTTACTCAAAACTATTTAATATTATTATTTGTATTATATTCTTATACTATATAATTATAATTATTATTTATATAATTATAATGATAATCTCAATAATAATACTATATATAAAATGATAAAAATATTATAATATATAAACTTTAGATTAATTTTTGAATGCAAATATAGATTAAGAATGTAACTATTGAATACATGCCACTTTTTTTTGTCTTAATTTATGGGACTTCTTTAAAACTAAATATGAATCCTCAGAACATTCGTAAGCTTTCAAAAGGTCAATATATATTATCGGGTAAGTGAACAACGAGTGACAAAGGCTCCATCAAGTTCATTATTCCATGAAAAAAATTCCAATCTATGCCATGAGAAAAAAAGAGTAAGATAATTAGGTCATCAAATTTATGTTTCTATTTCCATTGTTGATTTTAAAAACTCTAGTCTTTAAAAGGCCCTCTAGTGAAGATTTTAAGTTTTTTGGTACGTGTCGAATCAACAATGTGAGTTATATCAAGGTTGTGTGGGATCTTAGGGCCATTGGATCATTTAATATCTAACAACATGAGATTATATCTAAATAAAATCCATCATGTGATTATATTAAATCATCACTGTTAATCTTCTGATTGAAGATCAACATGTTTAAAGCTTAGGCCTAAAGCTATGTACGATGGGTTCCTTTGATATTGAAAATTATAGACACATTGCAATCACCAGCTAATAAAAGTTTACACCTCAAAACTCACACCATCTAATATATACATGATTAGTGATGGGAGTTAATTTTAAGATCAATTGAATATCTCAAGCCTTTCCATTGATGATAATCTAATGGTAGGAGCTAATTATTGGAAACATGATGAAGCTATTAGGAAGAAACTAGCTTACACTATTGTAGCATGTTTTTACCAATGATCACATGCCTCATAATTAATCCTAGAATAAAACATTAATTAAAATAAAATATAGGAAGTGGTTTCAAATTCAAATTAATAATATAAAATTGTAAATCATCTTCAAAATATGATGGTTTCAAAGATCTTTTAGAAATTTACTAGGCATAAGTTGAATTCACTCAATGAAAGCAAACTTTGAAACCAAACTATTGCATTAATTTTGTTTAATAATAGTGAAAATCTATTATTCTTTCTAAAAATAAAGATGTTCATAGTTTTACATGGCTCAAGAATATTGGACATCTCATTGGTGGTATAGGAAAGTTTTATTTGCATTTGTTTTATTTTATTTTTGGTTAATATTAGTATGAGAGTGGTGATGCAATTTCACATTATTTGGAGAAAAAGTATATGACATAGGTTATGTAATTTACAATAAAATATTATATCTTGAAATTACTATTGTCTCCATAAACATGTGTATTTTATTATTTAGATTAACTAATGATTATGTGTTTTACCTATGATTTATAATTTATTGACTCAAAATAGTCAATAATTTTTATAAAAATATCTTTTTTTTGGCATTTTTTTTTGGATACATTTAGTCTATGTTTATAGTAATACATATAAGTTACCTGAGCAAATTCTCATTAGGAAATAGGCATCATGGAAAAAATGAGTTTCTTGTTTTGATGCATAGGAAGATTGATTGTTGCATTCATAAAATTATGTCGATAGATTTGAAATCAAATGTTAACAATGCTCTACACTTGAAAAAAGTAGAAAACAAATTGGATGACATAGTTATCATATCATACAAAATATAGTTTTTCTAAGTTACTACAAGTAATCATAAAATATTTATACATTTCAAATTCAACATATATAACATCATATTTTATTAACTTTTCTAAATTTGTCACGTTTGACATCCTTCACCACTAGTGTGTCTCCTCTAAGCTAAGATTTATAATTAAAATCCACATAGAATGGTTCCTCTGATCAATGATCATTTTGGTTGCTTTGCAGAAAAAGGGTGATATGATATGTAAATGAAAAATAAAAATATAATAGTTTTCATTGTGCAATTTTTTAATACGACCTTCACCTAATAATGACCTTTTGCAAATATCACCAAAGAAAATTGTTTTAAATTCTACTTATTTTCAAAAATTATCTTTAAAAATACCAAGTGATTTTTCTCCTTCAGATCAATAAATTTTAATAATTTTGTCTTGAAGGGAAAGAATTGACATTATAATTGTAAATCCATGTACTAAAGTGTGACCATCATTGTCATTATTATTTTTTGTGTTAATAACCGGATTTTCAAAATTAGTTTAATTGGTCACATTCTAACCATCGGGAACTGATTGAATTTGAATGCATGTTTTTTATGGGATACAATATCCTTTTGAACAACATTTTAATGTTTTTCTATTAACACTTACATGCATATTCTTTGATTGAAACTAGATATTAGGACTACTTTTTTTTGTGTCATCTATGTATTTTTTCAACATTCTATAAAACATTTATTATTTTGTATTTTAATCAAAACTATGGTTTTCTATGCTAACAATATATTATTTGTACAATTTTTAATCATGGAAAACAAATATTATTTATTTAAGATCATTGAGAAGTTCCAATAATGGTAACACTTAATTGAAGATAATTATATCAAGCAACACAAAATTTGGAACTATTTCAATATTGGAATAGCTATAGAAAGTGTAACATATTTTTTTGTGTTCTTCCACTAAATCATTTACTATCAATTTGGAGTATGTTTCCTTTTTTTTTTTGGTTGTTTAAATACAATTACATTGAATATGGAATTAATAAGATTTTTTTTTTTTTTTGGTCTTATGCAAGTTACTTAAATTTTTTGATACTATGACTATGTTTAGCTCTAAGTAGCAACACATTTAAAAGTTCATCTTTTAGAGAATGAAGATAAATTTTCAATCGTTGGACAAGATGTTTTTTATTGATATACACTTTGTTGAATAGGCTTAAGTGAGATACAGATTGGTACAAGCTTCAACATTTTTGTGTATAAGAAACAAAACATAAATCATTTTTTTTAATCGATAAAGCATATTTCAGATGAATGATAGAGTTATTGAATGGTTTATTTTGACATTATGACATGTTGAGAAAAGGCATTGGTCACTAATTGTAAGAAGGAAATTTTTGCTAATGCTCCATAATGAATATGCATAATACCCAATGAAAAATACACGAGGTTATATTCAAATAATGAATCTAGGTATGTTAAATATACTCTAGTGATACTCAATGTCTTTTACTCCTATACATGAATTTTCACATTAATTAGAATAGATAATGATTGTATGTAGAATTCATTCTATTTGGAACCACCTTTATGATATGGGTTGCCTATATTAATGAATTTTTTAACTTGATCCAATATGTGATATACTCTTTATTGCTTCCTTTCCATGAAAGGTTTTCAAACGAAACACTTCATTTTAATTTTACAAATATATATTGAGAAAAGATTGTGTTGTGTACAATCTAACACAATGCACATCAATATATTGATTACATAATTAAAAAATAGGATTGAAAAAAATTTCATTGCATTATCCATTTTTGAATTCATTTCCATAAGATCCTATTTTTTAAGTAGAAGGAAAATTAAATCTCAATAATATTGAAAGTTTATATGAGAATTTGATAATTGCATTTGATAATACCAATATTCAAGTATTCAATTTTTATGTATTTATAATCAAAAATATATATTATTTATTTTTAATTAAAAAATATTTTAAAATTGGACCCCATACCCTCAATTATTGGACACAATGAAAACTGTCAAATTCCAATTAACAGGAGAATAAATCAGAAACATTCATTTGAAATTATTAATATTACCTTTAATTTTCATATTATTACGTTAAAGGCGTATATATAGTGGGGTGAAAAAAACTATCATAGACTTTTTCATGGCCAGCAAGTCGTCAGCACATGACAAGACCATGGACAACATTACAGTTAACCATCCTGTGCTTTATTATTCGCTCATGTCAGCATAGTTTACTGTTTAGCAATGCGGGTAAAAAGAATAGCAAAGCCAACTTTGTGATGTTCACCAACACAAACGACAGAAGGCCTAGTTATAGATTAAAATAATAATACTGCTGTGAAGGTGCCGAATAGTAATACTCATGACCGACTGGCAAGTTGGCAAGTAGTTAAAATAATTGCCTGAGGGTGTATAACTCACTAACCTATAAAAGGATAATAATTTTGTTCCTAGCTTTTATGGCAAGTTGGAAATGTTATGATACGATTGAATTCATACACTTTTCACCAATTTGATGAATTACGGATTGCACTTAATCGACTCCCAACTCTCTGTTTGCTAATTAGTTAATTTATTTTATATGAACTACCTGTTTGGTAGGTTTCGAAAGGGTGCAACAATTATCTCTATATGCAATTAATATATGTTTAATATATAATTTTGAGAACATTGGAATGGAATTTGGTTGAAAATCATCCAAGTCTTAAGGAAAGGTATGAGTGTAACTTATCATCCAGGTGCACTTAATATATGTTTAATATATAATTTTAATTTTTTTTTGGTAAATTTATAGAAAATGTATATTTTAAATTGATTAATTTTTGTAAATTTAAAAGTATTAAAAAAACATTAATTTAATATATATTTTTAAAAAACTATATTTTATATAAGAACAAATTTTGATATTTGTATTATTGTATTTACATTTTTTAATCCTAATATATAATCATTTTTTTAGTCAATTATATAATCTAAGATTTTGGTCAAAAATTCACAAATTTTAAATAATTATAATATAGATATGAATTATCTTCAATATTTATTTATTAAAAAACTTTAAGCACTAAACACTACATATATTTGTTTCAATATTTTTCTATTTTTATTCTATCATAAGTTTCAATTCACAATAAATAAACATAGACATACATAATGTAATAAAAGTAGATGTACAACTAGGCAAATTTGTGCAAAGACAACTTCCATTATAAAGTGCATAAAACTGCATGAAAAGAAGTTAGTCATAAAAGATCAAAATAATCTATATATCCTTTGCAACAAAAAATAAAGAATGCCTATAAGATTTGAGTTTTATCAAAATAGAAACAAAAAAGATGTGTCACTTGCAAAAGATATTTTGAGCAAAGCATTAGAAGAATTATCACAATAGGACATCAAAGTCTTTAGAAGATTTATAAAATTTTAAAATTAAAATAGTTTTACCTTTATAGGTAGAAGATTTCGTCATTTTCCAACAATGTAATGTGTCATGCATGGATTTATCATAAAATTTGTATAGATCTAATTTTCAACATTTATGTATAAGATGCCCATATTTTTTATAATGTGAATAGGGTTTAATGGATTTAATTAAAGCATGAGCATTAGAAGTACTATAATCAAAAGAAGTTGCATTATAACTCATTCAATGAGGAGGATAATAAGATGTTGATTTTGTATTAGAAGCATGTGAATCAATAGAATAAACATAATTGAGACTTTTAAAATTTCCATTAGAAGTAGGAAAAAGAGGTTTGAGAATACCACATTGACACTTATCATGTGAACCACCCGAATAGACCATATTTTACATGATTTTTAAACTATGGTTAAAAGAAGTGTTTAAAGATGTTTTAGGTGTATGACAATTATTAGACCCATTATCATATACAAAATATGTCAATTTTTCATTTAAAGCATCAATAGAAGATTTCAAATTATTCATTTTGTTTTGAAAAATATTTTGAAGTGCATCAATAGAATGATGAAAAGAAATAATAGTAGCTTTTTGAAGTGAAATTTATTCTTTAAGAGCAACTATTTCATCACTTTAAATAGTTTGCATAGTTTTCAAAAAAATAAATACAATGGCCAATTCAGAATCCTTGAAAACAACTAAGATAAAGGTCACTCTCATTGAAATAAAATCAATGAATATAAAAAAATAATGAAAGGATTTATGTATTTTGATTCAAATAAAAATAGAATACCACTATACCATGATATAAAAGCTTCAATTTTTTTTAAAATTTTAAAAGCATAAGCACACATGTCAAAAAAAAAAGATAAAGTAATATTTATTTAAACATTAAATCCTCGTGGCACGAGTAAAATATTTAAAAAATAATTTATGGGATTTGAAAATAGAGTTGAGTTTGAACTCATATAAGACAAAAAAAAAAATTTGAATTAAAGAAATGACTTTCTTTATTTAATGAAACACCACATGGAAAGATTAAATCAAAGAAATAAGTAGATGTCAAGGAAGACATTAAAAAAAAAATAGAAAGTAAAAGTAAGATATTTTAAGAGGTTAATAATTGTATTAAGTTGTCATTAAAGGTGCTATGCCTTGAAATATGATAGTAACACCACAAAGGAAAATTTCATAGGCCAGTTAAGGAGTAGATAACCAAAATGTGAATACAAAGAAAACAATACACAAATGACATCCAAGATAAGTTAAAAATCTAATGGAATGGTCTAGGAAGAAAATATATGTAGTCTCCAATAGATAAGAAAAAATATACAATATTCAAAGGTGAAGTTAGCATGCAAAAGATAACACAAAGATAATATATTAAACCAACTAACCAGAAGGAGATAATGGTTTCAACTTCAACCAATGATGAATGGTGAACCAAAAAAATCAAGTGCTAAACAAGCAAGAACCAAAGGAAATGAAAAATGGATTAATATTTTATTGAAAACTAAATAACACCAACCTATGCACCGTGGTGGCTAAGGATAAACAAATCTAAAGCAAAAAAAGAGAAGATAATAGATTAGAAAAAAACATTAAATAAGATAAAAATGTAATGTCTAGTAGAGAGCAAAACAAAAAAAACCTAAAAATTGCTTGATAACTTTATTTTATAAACCTACAAAAAAAGGTTAGAAGATAAAAAAGGAAAAAATTAGTTTCTCCAAGAAAGTTCTACACAATTTTCACCATCAATGTTAAACAACGTTAAACAGGTTATCTAACACAGAGGATAGAAAGATTTTTTTTTAAATTAAAAACTTCTCATAAAACTAATAACAAATGATTAGTAAAACAAGTTAAGCAATTTATTACTAATTTTTTTTTTTAAATGTTAGTAAAAAGGATGAGAACGTGTTCAAACCTATAATAAAAAATCTTAGAAACCACTAATTTAAATAATGATATTTTTTTAAAGATATTAACAAGAGTTACAACCCTTGTAAAATTGGTGAATTCTCTATAAAAAATCTGCACACTTTCAAAAATATGTCATTAAAATGATATTTTCTCTAATACCAAGAAATGATTTCAACCCAAAAAATAACATTAATGATAAGCATGCAGGAAAAAAAAATATGAATGCATAAAAAAAGCAAGTTATGTCTCAAAAGTAAACCATAGAGACATTATTTTATAAGAGAAAAGAACTATTGATTGGTGAAAAAAACCCCACAATCTATTAGAATGCTTGAAAAAAATATCTTCATAAGTACAAGATTGATCAAAAGCACAAGATAAAAATAAAGCAAGTTAAAATGATTCTGAGTGAAGAAAAGAGGAGAGGAAAAGCTCTTTTATAGAGATAGAAGAGGAAAATGAGTTACATAAAACTCCATTATGACCTTACAATCCCTCCAAGTGTGTGTCACTTGTGTCATAATATTTTATAAAGAGAGGGAGGTGTTTTCCATGTAAATAAGAGAGAGTTACATGTAAGTATCTCTAAATCTAACAAGAGGATTAGGTAGGTGAATGACACCTCATAAAGGTAGGAATAAAATATATTTACAAATATAATAAATGTACATAAAAATTAGACTTAGGATCAGGGTATTTTTAGAGGATATTTTTCATCAATTACCTATTTGTTTAGAAAAAATCTAAAATTTT
>JARHVA010008280.1:452500-507500 GCA_037957365.1 Torreya grandis | reverse complement strand
TGGTCATTACATAAAAGTGTTATGATTAGATATAATAAGTGAGTATGCATCTAACTAATTTTTGAATTATCAATATAAAGATGTAGTCAATAAATAGCTCACTACAAGTTACACACACCTAAAAAAAATGGTGTTACAAAAAAAATTGAACAATAATGGAAATGGAAAGAAGCATGTTGAAAGAAAAACACTTGACAAATGATTATTGTACTAAATAAATATCATGCTAGTATATTTTTCAAACATATGCCATAAAAAGAGTGTTCATGGTATAAATCCTCAATAATATTGGAGAAAAAATAAACCAACTATTTCTCAATTAAGACTTTTTGGTTGTGTGGCATATTCTAATGTGCTAGATGAAAGAAAAAAGAAGTTAGATAAAAAAGGAGAAAGATTTATTTTTTTGGTAAACAATGAGGATTCAAAAGCATATAATTTGTATAATCTAATCACCAAGAAAGTGGTAATTAAAAAAGATGTTCATTTTATTGAAGAATAAGGTGTATGTAAGAGAATGCTAGAATCCAAAGCATGTGAAGGCTTACCTATTCCCTGCTCAAGATGTAACACCTTAGACTATAGAGAAAGAACCCAATACATAAGTGCATGTGTATCAGGTGGATAATAAATAGCCATAAGTTGTGTATTTATCATTGTTGGTTGAATTACAAGATTTGGCTGTGCTATCTAAGTTGGTTGAGTTGGCCCCACTAAAGATGTAACCACATGATTAACTGAAGGGGTTGAATATTGACCATTGTTTCTATGTAGGAGTTACTCTTGAAGAATATTTATGAAATCATCTTTCATATCCTTAAGTTTTTACAAAAATTCTTGTAATTGACTCCAATCATTTTCATCAAATATGTGGTTAAATTTTGCCATTATAGTTTAAAGGTAGGAAGACAAGTTTTGCATATTTTGAACCTTTTATTTATAGTAATCTATGAAAGTTTATAAGTATTAACTATTGAACTAAAGTGTGATGTTTTTTGAATTGAAATTTAAGTATATAAAAAAATGATAAAAACCGTGTGTCGAAGGTTATGATTTTTTTAAAACTAAGGTTTAGTTTACAACAATTTAAACTAAATGTAAATTAAATTGAAACCTTGATGTAAAATGTAATTTTAATTTATCTAGATTGTCTAAATAAAACCAAAAAAATAGAAGTATGTAACCCTGAATATATTCCAGAAAGATAGGAATTAATGTAAGCTTGTGTTTGATGCAATATTGGAAGTAAGTCAGGTTCACCAAATTATTTAACCTTTTAGGGTTTTACACATGTATTTACCTATGTTTAGTTAGGGAGATGAGGTTTATAAATTATTTAACTCATTTAAAATAATTAAGATACTATTTTTTTTATGATTTTGACCTTGTTTGAATTTATATAAATAGAAACAAATAGGGATTTACAAAGACTTAGCTAAAAACTAATTATCGCAGATGACTTGATTTCTAGAATTTGAGATCATAGAAGTAGTATTTATTGTCAATAAATTTCTAGTATTTATCTATTCACTAGCCAATAATGCCCATTTTAGATAATAGAGCCATCTATTTTTAGTGTCTCAAATATTGTGCTATTCTCCCCTTTCCAAGATTCTTCTTACTTTTAGGGAAGACCTATGCCTGTGTTTTTGTATTATGTTCCTACATGACTGGAATCTATAACTATGTATTGTATGTAGAAATATTAATTTTATGTGTAAACCCTAGTTCCATTTGCATGTATGATATGGGCAAGAATTGAGTGTGTGTTAGTAGGATGGACTAGACATCCTCAACACCTCAATGTGTAGATATTTACATACATACAAATACTTCGAAGAGGGGTCAAGTCTAATTACATTTCCCACCTAGTGTTTGATGTATACGAAAGCGAATGATAGAATGAGAGTGTCTTTGGATTCTTTGAATTTGCTTGTTTTTTAGAGTTCTTAAAAAATGGAATTAGGGATATTGTATATGGTAGTATGTATAAAGTAGGGTAAAATAGAGATATAGTACCATAATTCTCCATAACTTTGTCTTTTATTTGAATATATTTAAATATTTTTTCATTTAATGAATAGAGGTTGATTAGACTTGTATTTACAGGGTTATGTTTCTTATGTGCATAAGAAAATGAGCTTAGGCTGACCTTATGGGGGCACACATTTTAAGTACTATTAATTAGGAAGATTTGGGCCCAAAGACATCAGTACCTAGTTGGGGACACTAGTTCTATGTGGTTGTAGTGTCCCAAATGTGGCACTAATGTCCTCTTGGTAGACAAATGACAAATTTGGATTGGTGCTAGAGATGATAGTTTTGGGCCTATGTCTTGATTAGTTGTATGTCATTAAAGTCTACTAAATAATTATAAATGTAAGTTTAAGGCTGTATAATAGGTCTATGGCTATCCTACAGATATCTTAACTCAAGCACACTCTTAGCATCCAAATACCACTTTTAGGTGATTACATAATCATTATGTGAGTTATTTCATTTCTCTTTTGCAGTAATGGTAATTTATTTTTCAATCTACAAATTAACATATGGTATTTATGTGTATTATACTATAAAATCATTGTACTCATCATTAGACAAAGATAATATTGAAATCATACTCTCGATTCCTTCATACTCTTCCACTATATGTTATTAGAGGTATAATTACATTAAAACTTAGTCTACAATGGTATACCTATGGTAGAATCACTTGATTCAATGATCAATGCATTGGGCTTATTTCAAAATTGGAGGCTCCTTTTTATACTTTACCATTCTCTCTCTTTTTTATTTTGCCTTGAACTTCAACTACTCTTTCCCCTTGTATTTAAAAATAGGAAGCATAATACTTGAATTCCCATAAAAATATTTGTCATATGTGTATTAAATTTAGATTGAAATTTCAATGGTGATAGTGCATCTCTTGGAGACTATTAACACAAAATCTATTTGTGAAGTCAAATACCTATAGTTGTGCTTTGGGATAATCTTAGACTCGTCTTAAAATAGAGGATGAAAGTCCATAATTGTCCCCAACTTCCCCTTGTAAGGAATGCCCAGTCTCATGGGCTTTTCATGAACATAAACGAGATTGGAGGGAACAACAAATATGAAGGAATGTCTGCCTTGACAGATGAAGGAGATAGATCCTATGTATAATATGGGAAATAATCTATGCAAGAGCATAATGAAAAAGAGCAGTCATAGAACAATTAAAAGAAATATTATTAATTTTAAATAAATAGACAGGGTTTACCTAACTTCAAGAGGATGAGGGAGGGGGAGAAATAATCACTAACATGAAAGAAGTCACAGTGCCCAAAACTAGAGGGAGATCCATGCAAAGGGTACTATTGAGCACATCATAGGCTAAATTCAATGCCATGGCTTGATCTGATCCAGTCTCCTTAGCACTAACTCAACACAAGAAGTCTATTTACAAGTCATAAAATGCATGCTCTAGCTTTCTTTCAAGCACTTCACCAGATGTATCAGCCTCTTCTTGATCATAGGGTAGAGATCAATGGCCATCACCCAAAGCCAAATCAGAATATTTATAGTTGTCATTGCATCGAGAATGAGTAAGATATTTCAAACTAAAATTATGCTTCCCTCTACCTAGTTCTTTTTTGGGGAATGGTACAAGTAGAAAAATCAAACTCAAATAGTCACATAATAGTAAATTTTATGGATAGTCAATAAAAATATCATTTAATTTTAATGAAATATACATTTTAAAATTAAACCCCATACACTCAACTCTCCTCTCAATTATTAGACCTTACTCAATTATTGGTTCCTTTCCATTACACTAAGGAAATCAAAACCATCAAGGCCGATTGATGGGAGATTAAATCGAAAACATTGGTTTAAAATTTTTAAACATATTTATCCATAGAATCAATATTTTATTATAGATAATATTAATTTTATTATTGGGATTATTACACCGAAGGCATATATAGAATGGGGTGAAAAAAATTGTCGAAGACCGATTGATAGCCAACAAGTTGCCACCACATGATAAGAACATGGAAAACATCACAAACATCATGGTTTACTGTTATCATGTATTTTGTTTTCTTCTTATGCTGGTATATTTTATTATTCATCATCATGTGTTTATATATTCACTTGGTTTAGTAATGTGGGTAAAATAAAATAGCAAGGTTGACTTTGTGATGTTCACTGACTTAGACGGTAGAAGGCCGAGGTGCTACATATCAAGTGCCTTAGCCATGGGGACATTGGGTAGAGTCAGATCCATCATGTTAGTCATGATGGAAATATGGATCATGCAAAGTAGATCAAACGAAATCATATGTCATGTGGAGGAACTACAACAATAGAGACATAATGATCTAGTGGCTACTAGGTGCAGGAGGAATATTTTAAGGTTGTAGACAAGACCTTCAAGCCAGTGGTAGTTGCATAAGAAGGCCAAGGAGGAGTCTACATAGCAAATAATGATGTACAAATCTATGTAAGAAGTAAAATCACTACTTATATAAAAAAAATTTCTTATTATTAATAAAACATGCATGTCTTTTAATATATTCAAATTACTATGCTATTGTTATTTTCATTAGATCTTGGCCATGGGTGAAAGCAGGAGCATGGAACTAATTGAGAAATAGTAATGGTAGCATAGATGTGTGGAAGTAGTATGGGAATGGTGCCTACTTATGCTATTCTATAAGAAGTGGTGTTATTGTGGTAGTGTAACATTTTGTGCTGGCAGAGCAATTGGTTTATGCATGTGGCAATGGAAGCAATAGGGAAAGGTGTCTGTTTGATGCCCATGATCATTAAGAGAAATGATTTTCATTTACAGTCAGCTTGACTTGAGTTTTCATGGCATTCAAAAACAAGCACAAATTTGGCTATTTCTAGATCACTTTCTAAGGGGCTTGGCATGACAGACGGCATGGTAGGGATGAGTCACTCGACTAGGGTTGATTTGGTAGGCATGTGACCCATATTTTATTTTTCATTCTTCCTAGAATTTTTGATAAAATATGGTTATTACTAAACTTTATATAGAAGTGTTATCATTGATCTGATGATGATTCATATGCTTTGAGTTAAACATGTCATGTGTGTATAACAGTTGATAGTAGGCAATTGTATTTAAGCCTTTAATAAATGTTTGTGAACAATTTTGTTTAACCCATTTAAATTCTGATGCATTGAATGATAAAAATGATTGACATGTAATATTTTATGTTTTAAATTTATACATGTGTAAGAAAAAGGTCCCATGGCAGGGTTATTGTTTTTATATAGTATTATATTTTTGTGTATTCTTAAAAGTTAAATTGTTTATAAAATATTAGAACTTTAAAATAAGGAGTAATAATTGTATAGGAAGAAATTTTTGAGGGATGGGAAGAAGTAGAGGGTTTAAGTTCTCCTATTTTTCTCATTGTTAAATGTATATGATATTAAAAAGTATGGCAATGCTCATAAGGAAAAACTCTTATATGATTTTTTAGCATCACTCTACTAAAAATAATTAACTATCTCATAACATGGAACCCTTCTCTAATATACTCTAAAATAATTTGATAGTTTTAAAAAAATTCTATAGATTAACTGCTATTTTCCTGACAAGTTTTCTAGTAGTATTATTAGTTACTAAGTGGATGGAGGGTATATAACTCATTAACCCAGAAAAAGGATAATAATTTTCTTCCATGCTTTTCTACCAAGATGGATATGTTATGATATCACTATTTCCATATGCTTTTCATTGACTAGATGAATTATGGAGATGATTTACTTGAATCACAACTATCCATTTGGTAATTAGTAAATTTACTTTGTATGGGCTATCTATTAGGTGGGTCTTGAAGGGGTGCAATAGTTATCACTTTATCAAAAATTGTGAGAACCTTCAGATGGAATTTGGTGAAAATCATATAAGTTTTGAGAGAAAGTTATCACTTTATCTATGATGAATTTTAGACCAATCAGTCTCTACAATATAGTGTACAAAATATTCACCAAGGTTTTAGTCTCTCATTTACAACCACTCTTGGATAATCTCATTGCTTCCAACTAGAAAGGTTTTTTTCTAAGTAGGCAAATTCTTGAAGCAACTATCACCACTCATGAGATCATTCATTCTATCTCCAAAAGTATAACCCTAGGTATGATATTTAAATTAGATTTTTCCAAACCATATGATAGAGCTAATTAGGATTTCTTGATTAGGGTTCTTAGAAAATTTGGTTTTCAAGACCGACTGATCAACCTAGTGAGGGAGTAAATTTCCATGATTAGATTCTCTATGTTGGTCAATGGTTCCCCTAAAGGTTTTTTCCCTCAGTGAGAGGCCTCAGACAAGGAGACCCTCTTTCCCCATATCAATTCATTTTGATGGTAGAGGTGATGGGTAGAAATGCCTATAATTTATTGTCATAAGGATGTGTTAGGCATATTAGGCATGCTTCTAATGTCTAGCCATCAGTCATCTAATGGTTTGTTGATGATATTATTTCGTTTGGTATTATTTCAATGGTTGAGGATATTAGATGGAAAAGACTACTCAGTTTTTATGAATAAGTCTCTAGGTAGAGTATAAACTTTGAGAAAAGCCACATCTATTTTCTAAACACACAGAAGGATTTGTAGCAGAAAATTACTAGAGCTTTGGGATGCTCTAGTGTGAGACTTCCTACTACCTACATTGGTCTTCTGCTCAAAGTCATTAAAGTCACATCTATCTATTGGAATATAATTATAGATAAAATGTAGATAAATTTGGCTAGTTGGGAGGGATCTCTACTGAGTTAAGTAGGGAAATTTTAACTCCTCAAAGCATCCCTAAAAGGGATACCTAATTAATTTAAAAGTATTTTCAAAATATTGGGATATTTAGCTCAAAATTTTGACTAGATTTAGAAAAGAGTTCTCTGATCTAGAGTGGAGGATAAGAGGATAATTTCATTAGTTGGTTGGGAAAAGGTTTGTACTCCTAAATTCCAGGGGGGTTTTTCTTGAGAAATATTCATCTCACGAATAATGTCCTCATGACAAAGATAGGGTGGAACATCATTCAATGTAATAAGGATTGGGTTGATATCATGAATGCCAAATATCTCAATGGGAAAATAGGTTACAAGATACTACCTAATATTGTACTTCTTAAAGGTTCTATCATATAGAGTGGAACCCTCAAAACATTGGGCCTTCTTTATAGAGGTATCAAATGGAAGATTAGGGATGGTAAGAATGTCAACTTCTAGGAGGATAGATGGTTGAATGTCCTACCCGTCAAATATATGGGTTATTTTAGATTAATGGATAAAGCATAAAAATTCATTGATGATAAAGTGATCAACTATATTAGCAAGAATGAGAGTATTAGGAATTGGAAGAGTATCCTAGGTTGTGTAACAGATCAAGATGACGATAAATATATGTCTCTCTATCTACAAAAGGATTTGACTAACTATATAATATCCCTCTTTCCTAAAAAAAACCAAATGATTTGGGATAAGGATGACAAAGGCATATTTAGTGTGAAAAGTACCTATGGACTATTGTTAGAACCTGAAAAAGTTAGGTTGTGGGGAAAAGTTTGGTTACCTAAACCGTTACCTAAAATCAACTTCTTTTGGTGGGTGCTAGTTCACAATAAAATATTGACTCTTGATAACTTAAAGAAGATAGGCCTTCAAATTCCTAACATGTGTATTCTTTGTGGTGAAGAAGAAGAAACTGTCATCCACCTCCTTTTACAATGTAAATCTACTCGGGATATTTGGAATATTAATATGCAGAGATTGAATTTGATCTAGGTTTTTAGTGATAGGGTAATAGATCTAGTCAGAGATTTGAGACACTGTTTCTAACCTACATCTCTAATTATTTAATAACTATGGCTAAAATTCCCCTTCAACTAACCTAGAATTTGTGGCAAGAATGAAATAATAGAATCTTCATGGAAAATTATAAAACCCCCGTAGAATTTTTCTACAATTTTTCCAAATTGATGGTGGAGAATATCAATTCTTGCAAATTTAAATCTATTGAAAACCCACCTTGAGAGGAAGACCAAAGAAATTTTTTAAAAAAAAGGCTATTAATCCAAATATCTATCAAGTTGATAATTCAAAAATGATAGCTAGGACAAGAACTAAATATACCATGTTTAAAAAAGATTGTTTCAAGTTGAACTTTGATGGGGCAGAAAAAGGAACCCAGGGGTGGCCAATAGAAGAGGCATAATTAGATTTAATTCGAGAATGTTTGTGGCTATTTATACTAGGGGAATTCACATTAAAAACAATAATGAGGAAGAAGTTTTATCCATGCTGTGGGGTATTAAATGTTTTATCTCTTTGAACATTCAACATATTCATGGGGAAGGGGATTCACAACTTATAGTGAATGTTGCTTTATGATTTGTGAGTATAGGTTAGACATTAACGGATATTTTTGATGATATTTGGTTGTTTCTGAATGCTTTGGAGGACTATAAGATTTCTCATATATATAAGGAAGGTAATGCTATTGTAGATGCTATGTAAAATTTGGGAAATAATAGTAGTGGTTGGCAATGTTAAAGGCTTATGTCCAGGTTGCCTCTTGATTCCTAGTCATTATCACTCTCTAGATTAGTGGAGATGGCTATTTATTATGGCAAGGCAATAAATTTGTCGAGGAGTCTAAAACGTTTGAATTTCAAACTTAGTATGGTGGTAATAGTATTTTAATTCTACAATTTCATTACAGCAATATTAAGGATCAGAAAAGAGGGGAGCTAACTATGAGACTCATTAAGATGCCTATCGGATATGGAAGGGATGGGATAAAGACCCATATAAATGAAGGGCTTATTAGAAAGCTAAGTAGATAAGACATTGGTAGACATATAGATTTATATGACAATCTAGCTTGAAATAACATTATGGAGGCATGAGATGGCACATGATCAGGTTAATAAGGGGATAGGTTAGCCAAATAGGAGGATAGGATGCACTTGATGGTTGGGAGTGATGATAATTTCCATGATAATCCCCATCTCATGTGATCATCATTTTTGATTAAGGTGGCTAGTGTGGTTCTTCTCTAAGGATGATAACCAGAATGGAAATTGTAATGCCAATCTCCAAAATTATTATGCTATCATTTCTAGATTTTCATGGCTTGGGAGCTAGTGGAAGTATTTTGAGGCACATGTTAATACTATAAGGTATATTTATAAATGGTCCTTTGTTCTGTGTAATCTTTTTCTTTTGCTAAGTGACTTTTAGGGTTTGAAATAGGTGGCAATATTATTGAGTTAGAGCTAACCTCCCATGAGGAATTCCACCAAGATCCTATGGTCTAGCATATTATACAATAGGTAAATATGGCATCTTTCCTTGAGGTTATGTATGGCCATGATGAGAATCTATCTTGTTAGTTTTTGGAGTCTTCAGAGGAATATTCTAGATAGGTCCATATAGGGGTCATTGGGTTCAAAGTCTCAAAAGAAGTGATTGGGTAAGCCATGGGGCTCCCCATAAAAGACAGAAAGCATTGTAGATGAAGTAGGGTGTTAGACCTAGAAAATATGGCAATTTTCTTCAAAGAAGGAGAATTTGCTCTAAAACATCATGGGGGGTTTATAAGGGAGAAGCTACCAGAGCCATGGTGGAAAATTGACCTCATGATTATTAAATATTTCATACTCGAAGGCATATTTAAGGTATTTTATCATTACCATTTTGCCTTGCTCAATCATTTTATGAATATAATAGAGATTAGTTTTCCCTTTTTCCTATTGTCCTCTATGGAAAACTCTATTAATCATGACAAGGACCCCCATTATAAAAAATCCCCTCTCATAACCATTCACCAAGGCCTCATTCTAAGGTTATATCACTTCCATTTGACCTAATGCCCACCAAAATCTATTAATGTCTATTTGCTAGAGGATAACCTGTCGACTCCTACTGTCAAAGGTAAAGATAGGAAATCCATTTGAACTCCCGAAATCTCTGCCAAAAATTAGTAGGGTGGCCCTAGGATTGAGTACTCAACCCTTGATTCAAAACTAAAATCTCTAAAGAAAGCCAGTGGAAAACTTTTGACTCATAGCTGAGATACTAAGGTAGATAATATGGTACCCACTAAAAGGGAATGAAAGGCTAGGGAGGATGAGGGTAAAGTGTATAAGAAGGCTAGAACTGAGAAGGAGGAATCTTGTTAGGTTGAGGATCCAATAAAATATTTAGACCCTAGTCCTAGATGGGAGGGAAGTGATTGTGAGGGTGGTGCTGAGAATCCTGATAGAGAAATAGTTTACAGAGCCAGTTGTATTGCTAGAATCCCTTCTATTCACCCCTATGGAATTGAAATTTATGATGACTTTGAGTCTTTTGAGGATTAAAAGGGAGAATGAGAAGATGAAACTCATATTAAATCAGTTCATGAGGAGGAAGGAGCAACCCATTTTGTTGAATTAAACAAATCTAGCTTGGAGGAGATGCAGGAGGCTGTTGTTCAAGCCTTTGACAAGAAGAAGAAGAAGAAGGAGAAGAAGAAGAAGAAGAAGAAGAAGAAGAAGAAGAAGAAGAACAATGGAAACTACTCACTGTGGGTTAATACTATTAAATAAATTATGGATTTTAAATATAAGATGGATAAAATGTAGAAGAAATTGAAGGTGATGGTAGAATTTGTTGTCAAGGCTCTTCACTGTATGAATTGAGTGTTTCTAGCTGTCAAAGACTTTGATGACAAGGTAAATTATGTGGGGGTGGAAAGCCTCAGGGATTACAAGGATATGGTCATGTTTTTGGCCAATTATGGGACTACTAATATTTTGAAGGACCTTTTAGTATACAACAACATGTTAAATCCTTAATTTAGTTACTACATTCATTCATTTTTGTGTTCCTTCCAAATTTTCATTTGCCATGGCCACTTGTCATCATTCAGTACATTATGGCTTTGTTAAATATAATTATTGATTTTACTTTCTTTTTTTATCATGTTAACATAGAGAAAAATCATAGCCAATTTTTGTCATTCCATAGTAACAAATTCACAATGTCTTTGGAATACCTCACCTCAAAGTCCATCAATTTGTAGAATTATGAAATTCACTTTATATCTCTCAAATTTTAAATATATCATGTAATTGATATATTTTATCCATGCAAATACATCTTGTGAACTGAGTACTTCTAATCTCCAAACCATCTCATTTATTTTGGCCACATGTCAAACTCTATGTAGTGTGTCTTCACCAAAGCTAGAATTATTTGTCACCTTTGACATATTTGTAGTGAATAGACACGTCACAATCATATTTAATAAGATATATAATTTTATAAAATAACACTATGATATAAAGTGGACACATAGCATAAATATACTAACCACAAAGTCAAAAAACATATTTTACTCTAACTATGGGCTACTAAACTACAAGGATCAATTGTACTTTTCAATCTACCCTATATTGACAAGCATTCCTATATTTCACTACATGTTGAATGAATACACAATGATCATCCCAAAATGTTGATAATGTACACATGAATTTAAATAACCTATGAAATTTTGTTCTTTCCTTCCCGTTTAACTATTTTTATTTTGGGATATATATCATATATTAGAGCAAAGGCAAAGGAAGATTTGGGCTGTGGGTTGAAACTCTAGGTCATGTTTACAACCCATTGTCTGTGTAGACCCAAATATATTATTTCACTAGAGTGATGAGGTGTAAGATAGATAGAAGTGTGTCACTCCATATTTATCAATCCAATGTTTATTAATTAAATAAAATGATCAAACTTTTATTATCTTATTTACACCATGGATATCATATGATAATCTCCCTAGATTAATCCATATTGGACCTATCTAATATACCATACATGAATGAGGCTAATCTCACCCTAGTACACTCTAATCAAAATATAATGAATAAAAACATCATTCAATATTTATCAAAACAAGATAATGTTCACTATGAAATAAATTTTGGACATATAGGTTAATCCATGCATTATTTTATTCCAATCTCATGCATGCATAGAATAGTTGCTTTATCCCAAACTCACATAGAAAATAATATTCTTATAGCATGCCAAACTCACATAGGACATATCAAAACTACCAAAACCACTATCAGTACTATTTGGGGTGGATTAAAATGATTTCAAACCATATTTTATCAATATCATATCATAATATATCATATCACTATCTCCCTCTCAACTACCAATATTTAGGTGAAGAATGTATTTGCAGATAACTAAACCTAAACTACCCTCCATCTAGAAACAATTTGGTATATTTGTATAAGTGTAATTTGAGGACTCAAATTTCATTTTTATGTGGAATTGTCATTATAGATATAACATAACTCCCTCATCATCCATAGTCACTCCATCATCATCCCTAATCAAACCTAATCACTACCTCATCAACTCATTGACCCTCATTGTCCCTAATACAACTTTGATGGATCATGGTCATCCCTAATCATCTCTTGTAACTCTATCATTGACCCTCATTATTTCTTATCATTCCTAATCACTCTCTCTTTAGACATCATAATCCTTCATCATCACTAATCACTCCCTCATCAACCACCATCATCCGTCATCATACCTACTCACTCTCCCTCATAGTCCCTCATCTTCCATAGTCACTCCCTCATCAACCTTTATTTTTTATAAACACATGCTCATTGACCTTCATTATCCCTCATCATCCCTAATCACTCCATATCCCTCATCTCCCCTCATCATCCTTAATCATTCCTTGATTGATTCTCAAAATCCATAATAACTCCCTCATTGTGCTCATCATCACTCATAGTCCCTTATCATAGTGTCATTGGTTCTTGTTATCCCTCATCATCCATAGACATTCCCTAAATAACCCTCATTATATGTCATCATCCCTAATCACTACCTCATTGGCCCTTATCATCCCTCATAGTACCTATTGACACCCTCATCATCCCTCATTGCCCCTATATAGCCCCTAATCAACCCTTATTGTCCCTCATTATCCATAATCACTCCTTTATCCTCCCTTGCCATTCATAATCACTCCCTCATCATCCCTCATCATTTTTTTTGAAAACATTTTATGTCATATCTATATACATGGAGGTAATATTTATTCTATGGGTGACCTTCTCTATGATATTTCCATGTGCCCATTATATATTTTAGTTCTTAGCTCTCATTTGGGATGTCCCAAAATTCCCATTCCATAAGAAGTAAGTGCCCATTATATAGTCTATCATTTTATGCTCATTTAGTTATAATTCCCCCTCTTATCTCAGTATATGTCTTGGTAAATTCCACCTCTCCTTTCCCTATATAGTTGATAAGACCCCCTCTCCTAATTTTCAAGCATCTCCTGATAATGCCCCCTCTCCTCTATACCTTAATTTAATAATTCCTCCTTTAATGATTCTTAAGCATGATAATTCTCCCTCTCTTTCCAAGATATAGATTAGGTATTCAATCAAGTATTGGATATTCAAGATATGTATTATGTAAGATAAATATGGTTAGGATTAGATAAAGTTATCCAAGATCAAGATATGGCTTGGGTATTCAATTAGGTAGGGCATACTCAAGTAGGTATAGAAAGAAGGATGGGTAGATATGACATACTAAAGTAGATAAATTAGGTAGGTCAAATTCAAGTACAAGAAAGTAGGTAGGGAATAGTAAATATCAAGATATGGCTTGGGTATTTGTTAAGGGAATATTAAAGTAGGTAATGTGTTTAGGACATAAACAAGTAGGTAAAGTAGGTATGGTATATTTAGTGGTATAAATCTATTACATATGTAACATGATCCAAAACATCATTCGTCATCCTATCCATAAAAAATCAATTCTCCCTTACCTATAACATAAGCTAAGTAAGTAGGGAATAGCTAAGTATTTAAATCCTATATGAAATATATATATTTGGAAACAAGCCTCCCTTGATAGATAAGAATCTATTCTAGAAAGGGAAAGTAGGTTTGACAAGAATGCCACTATATATCAGGAAGCAAGCTTTACTTCCCTTATTGGGTAGGGCATAGCTAAGTAGGTAGGGAAATAATAAATATATCTATTAGGAATTAAAAAATATAATAAGGATGTATTCCCATTGTACTCTTAATGGATTAATCCTTCACACTACTAGAATCAATCTGTAGCCCTATGCAACATTTTACACATAGTTATGCTCAGTTGACCCTAACATGCTTGCTCCAATGTTCTCATCATTTATGAATGGTTGAAAACCTCATGTAATCATTCTAAAAACTGTCTCACATCCACTCTTCCTCTTCAACTAATCAAACATTCAAAACATGTGATTTTCTTCATGTTTATTACACACATGCATGTACATGCTCATTTAGTCCTTCTAGGCCTAATTATCCCTTCTTAAGCTTTTCACTGCTCCCAATAAATTTGACACTCAATGAAACCCTATTAAAAGTTAGTACTCAAATTAAAACACTTGTCCGATTAGCCATCCTCATGGTTTCAAGTAATGGTTTACATGTTTTCCCCAACCCACTAAAACCCTAACTATATGTGTTAATTAGCTCTATCTGAATGAAGTATGAGTATAACCCTTTTTATTTGAACTTTGATGTTTTCGAAATGATTGTAACATGATATATATGTTCATATTTACCATATAAATACCTTTTAAACCTTGGTTCATTTCACATACACCTTTTCCTGTATTATATCATTATAGGGTTATAGGTGCTTGTTATAGGTCTACTTGACAATAGATGAGTATATGTCTCTTTTTAATAGTTTATTTCCTAATCTATATTTGTGAAATTATTGAGATATTAACCATTAGAATCTTTCATCAGTCACTTGAACTATAATCCCTAATTTAACACACTTATGCATCCTTTTATAATCAGGCATGTAGGTGCTTATTTA
The DNA here is from genome assembly GCA_037957365.1 of Torreya grandis. Classification (NCBI taxonomy): domain Eukaryota; kingdom Viridiplantae; phylum Streptophyta; class Pinopsida; order Cupressales; family Taxaceae; genus Torreya; species Torreya grandis. The sequence continues at coordinate 492,567 of JARHVA010008280.1, read as the reverse complement.
AGGCCACCTAATTGTAAGTTCACCAAACTTGAACTCCATAGGCCAAAGTCAACAAATTTCATTCATTTGGATTTTCAAAAATTTCAATCACATTTTGTCATGAACTCATTCATCCAAAAACCTTCAAGTACCCCTCACTAATCATGGCTTTTGACCCCATTACCTGCTAAAGGCCTATTAGTGTCCATTTGTCCAAAATGTTGATTCTTCACTATTTGATTCCCCTTTGAACTCCATCAACTATTGTTGAAACATTGTACTGAGATGTATAATTGATTTGAATTCTTATCTACAATTCATTTGGCTTGTTTCATATTTAAAAACACTTCCAGTTCCCATCATCTACCTTTTGAAGTTTAGTCACCTCGAGTTAGACAAGCCTCCTTGAGTTACAACACCTTTGAAGGCAAGGTGAATTAAGAATTGAGTTTGCATAGATTGGGATGGGTATTTTAACTATATTATCACAACTTAAGGAGATAGTTTTGAATATCAACAAGGTTTCATGTATTTTAACTATATTATCACAATTTAAGGAGATAGTTTTGAATATCAGCAAGGTTTCATGTGTGTCAATTTCCTGTAGAGGCAAGGAATGAGTGCAAGTGATGGTGTTGCTTGGTGTTGTCTTGAGACCATAAACTTGAAGAGATTGAAACATCAAAATTTTAGAGACTACTTGAAAAGGAGGGGAGTACACTATCATATCTTTGAAATACTATATGCAGCGTTCGTAAATAAATATGCCACCAATGATGAACTACAAGTCTGTAGACTTATAGGATCATAGACCACCTGGGATTGGTCCAGAAGAACAAGAACTATTAAACCCTGGACTCTAAAGCTTGCCACCCATGAAGTTTATTTTCATGATTTTATGAATGTGAACTCTTTCAATCAATAATGTGGATTATTAAAATATAACCTTGATTGATAAGACTTACCCACCGTAGATTGGGCCAGGGCAGTTTGTTGGAAGCAGATAGGGGTCCCCTGAGTTAGGAGGATGCAGGACTGGGAGCAGCAATCACCATGACAAAAGAAGCCGCAGTGCTAAACACCAAAGGGATATCCCTGCACAGGGTACTATTGGGCATGTCCTAGGCTGAATTCAATGTCATCGCTGGAGTTGAACCAGTTTGCTTAGCAGTAACCAAACAGAAGAAGCCTCTTTACAGGTTGTTAAAGGCACCCTCCATCTCTCCTTCAAGCGCTTTATTAGATTTATCAGCGTCTTCTTACTCCCAAGGTAGAGATCAGTCACCATCATCCAAAGCCAAATCAGAAGATTTCCAGTTACCATTGCACCGAAAATGAACAAGATATTTCAAGTTGAATTTACACTTCGCTCTACTTGGTTTATTCCAAAAGAAATGGTGCAAGCAACAAAATCGTTATGAAAAAATCATAATAATATATTTTATGTATAATGAATAAAAATATCATCTACTTTTAATAAAAATATATATTTTTGAATTGAGTATCATACCCTCAACTCCCCTTTCAACTATCAGACCCCCGCTCTATTATTGACGACAAACAAAACTGTCAAGTCCGATTGTCGGGAGAATAAATCCAAAACATTGATTTGAAATTATTTACATAGTTTTATGCATAGAGTCTATTTTTTTAATAGATAATATTAATTTTAATTTTCATATTGTTAGGCCGAACGCATATATACAGTGAGGCGAACATAACTAACAGAGACCAATCGATGGTCAGCAAGTTACCAGCACATGACAAGACCATGGACAACATCACAAGCATCATGGTTTATTGTTAACCATCCTGTGTTTTGTTGTTCATCGTCATGTCAGCACAGTTTACTGTTCGCTTGGTTACCAGCACATGTCGGCTGTACGTGGAACATTTTGAGGTTGTGGGCAGGACCGCCAAGCTAGTGGTAGTTATAAAAAAAGGCCAAGGTGGAGTCTACATAGCCAATAGTGATGTACAAATCCAAGTAAGAAGTAAAAGCCCTACTTATATGCAAAAGTTTGCATCCTATTAATGAAACGTGCATATCTTTTAATAGATTAAAATTGCTATGCTGTTGTTTTTTCATCAGATCTTTGCCACAGGCGATAGCAGGAGCATGGCACCAATGGAGAACAAGTAATGGTAACAAAGAGGCGTGGCGGTGGTGCCTACTTGTGCCGCGTCGTAGGAAGTGGTGTTATTGCGGTAGTGCTGGTGGAGCTATGGTCTGCGTAGAATAGGTGTCTGCGACGACAAGAGCCTTCGGATTTTGTCGTCGCTTATTGAACATGTATTGCCAGCATAGTGGTTGAATTTAAATTGTGATGCATTCAAAGATAAGAAGGAACAAAATTATTTTATGTTTTAAATATGTATGTATAAAATGGAAAGGGGGGTTTTATGTTGAGGGTTATTAGTTTTATAATTATATATATATATATATATATATATATATATATATATATATATATATATATATAAACTAAAAAAGGGTAAAAATTTATTGAAAGCGGAAAAGAAACCAGAGAATTTACATAGCTTTATCCTAGCCCACTAGTTGAGCTAGCTTTTGAGAAAGACTCGAGGGAAGCATCGTATGGTCATAGGTGTTCCAAGACGGTCTGTATTCAGAGGCCCATTTGGCCAAGCAGTCAGCAACCCTATTCCACTCACGGGGGATATACGTGAACACCACAGAATCCAAGGATGTGCAGAGCTGGAGAATTTGTTGAGCCACTGAAGCCAAGTGCCAGTCCACAATAGCAAAATTCCGTCCATTTAATAAGTTGATTACCACTTGTGAGTCCGCTTCACATATTATCCTGTGCCAGCCCTGTTGGCAGAATTTTTGCACAACAGCTAGGATAGCCTGAGCTTCCATAAGGTTGTTAGTATGGAAGCCAATGTAAGTCGAGAAAACAAACTTGATATCTCCAGAGCTGTCGCGCCCCACACCTCCTATGCTAGCTGCTCCGGGATTCCCCTTAGAGGAGCCGTCCGTGTTCACCTTGAGGACACCAGCAGCAGGGGGCGTCCAATGCCTAGCCCGATTGGCAGGCTGCGGACGCTGTCTGGAGCTGTTTGCCCAACGCGTATAAGGAGCGAAGAGGGCATTGCTGGAAGAGGTCGAGAAAAGGCGTGAATAGATGGCAGCATCCCCAAGATCCAAATTCCCAACATCATCACATCTAGCTTGAAGGGTCTCCTGCACAGACTTGACAATTCACCCCCACAGAAGCTTGAGTTCAAGGGATCCATCGTGGAAAATCCTCCTATTCCTTTCCAGCCAGATATTCCACAAGATGAGGGAGGGGTTGATTAACCAAGCAACCTGGAGGACAGAGGTCTTAGCAAGAGAGTGGCCCAATCGCTCCCAGAATTTAGCAAGAGAGGACGCGTGACAAGATGGGCAATCCCAAACACTCCATCACAAATGTCAAATTTGTCTAGCAAAAGGACACTGGAAGAAAAGGTGGGAGGCGGTCTCTACATTACTGCGGCATAAGAAACATATAAACGGCCCTTGAAATCCACGTTTACAGAGGTTGTCCCAAGTAAGGCCCCTGTTGTAAACCAGAACCCAGAGGAAAAAATTGCATTTAGGCCATGAAAAATAGTTCCAAACTCTCTTCCACCAAGAGATCTCCACTTCTCCAAGAATTTTCTTTGTCAAAGCAAGGTAGCCAAAGGAGATGGAATACTACCCAGAAGGGGCGCCTCTCCAAGCCAAGACATCACGCCCCTGTAATAAGCTACATCTTCTAGAGGCCAAAATCTAGGACAACTCCAGCCGATCCTCCACTGAGCCCCCCGACAGCCAATCGAAAGAGTTCTTCCAGCTGTAACAAACTACCATGCCCAGGTTAAAGGACTCTTTATAATGAACCACCGTGCTCCACCCAGCGACAAGGAAAGAGTCACAAAGAGCTTGCAGATGCAGATGAGATGAAATTAGAGGGGGCGATCCATCCCAGGAATTGCTCCAAAAGAGGGCCTTAGTGCCACTATTGCATATCTAGAAAAGACTGTGTTTCACAAGATGAGTTCCCCGCTTGAGGGTATCCCACACAATAGAGCCTCTGCCCTCAAGAGGCAACCTGGCAATGCCAGACGGATCAACCCCAGGATAGTACTTGTGAGACAGGATCCGAGCCCAAAGGTGAGATTTTTTAGAGCACCACTGCCAATAGAGTTTTGTAGCAAGAGCTTGACTAGACAAGATAGTAGAGCACATGCCTAAACCCCCTTCCTTTTTTTGTCGACAGATAGTGTCCCAATTAATAAGGCTCCATCGTGTACTTTACAAGTTACCGCTCCAAAGGAATTGACGGGAAAGAGCATCAAATTTCTTAAGGAAGTACACCGGTGCAGCCTAAACCATGCTCTTGTATATGGGAAGAGCTTGGATCACAGATTGTAGAAGAATCACCCTGCCAGCAGTAGACAGCCACCTATTAGTCCAGTGATTCACTTTTTGTCTTAGTTTGTCTAGCACATTCTGCCAAAAAAGCCTAGGCTGTCTTCCCACAACAATAGGAACCCCCAAGTAAGTTAGGGGCAGAGAATGAATCTGAAACCTTAGGATAGTAACAACCCTCCTCTAAATGGACTCGAGAGTATTAAAGTAAAAAAGGAAAGACTTGTGATTATTAATTTTCTACCCAGAGGCAGCCAGATAAGTATTAAGGATACGCTGAAAAGCTTCAGCTTCCCAAATTCGAGCTCTCTCAGCAAGGGCTATGTCATCAACAAACTAGAGGTGGGTCAGCGTAGGTAAGCCATTCCCCCATCGTCATCCATGAAGCAAGTTCTGAGAGACATGAGATTTGATGAGCCACCCAAGTCCCTTGGCCAAAATGATAAACAGATAAGGAGAAAGCGGGTCTCCTTGGCGCAGTCCACTAGATGTGCCAAACGGCTCTGAGGGTTTGCCATTAATCAGGACCGAGAAGGAGGGAGTGGTAACACAGCTCAGAACCCATCGAGCCCAGTCCTGGTTGAAGCCAAAATCCAAAAGAACTTTGTGCAGAAAACCCCAATTAACCCTTTCATAAGCCTTCGCCATATCAAGCTTAATGAACATGGCATGCTCCTGAGAAGTACTCATAGAATGGATAGCTTCTGAAGCCATAACTACCCATCCAGAATTTGTTTGCCGGCTACAAAGCCCCCTTGTTCCTTAGAGGTCACTGTGGGAAGACAAGCCTTAAGTCTTTCCGCTAGGAGCTTAGTAATGATTTTATACACCACATTACAGAGAGCAATGGGTCTAAAAATGTCTAGTTGATTAGCCTGTTCCTTCTTTAGAATAAGAACCAAAAAAGTAGCATTTAGAGCCCTGAGCATCTCTTTGCTGGAATAAGATTCCTGGACCACTTCTAGCAAATCATGATTAATAATATCCCAAAAGTCTTGGAAAAATTTAGCAGGAAAACCATCAAGTCCTTGGGCTTTGCCTTTTCTTAAGCTAAAGACCACCCCTTCCAATTTTGGCATGCCAATTGGATACATGAGAGAGTCATTCATTCCTGATGTCACAATAGGTGGAATGCACTCTAACACTATATTTTAAGCCAACTCATCTAAGGGAAGGTCATTAGAGAAGAGATCAGAATAAAAATGAATAGCTTCCCTGGATATAGCTTGGGAGGAGGTCAGCCACGTCCCATCCGTGGTAACAAGAGAAGAAATGAAATTCTTGTTAAGCCTACCCTGCACTGAGTTGTGAAATAAAGCTATATTCCCGTCCCCCTCCTGGAGCCAATCTATACAGGCCTTCTATTTCCAATAAATTTCCTCACGAAGATCCCACTCTGCTAAGTCCACAGTCGCTTGAGATTCAGCAATGTGAAGAGCTTCCATCAACCCTACATCCCGAATCTGCCTGGTAATAACATCCAACCGGTAATGTGCCTTCTTCTTCCTAGAGTGAAGATTGCCAAAATAATTCTTATTCCAGTATTTCAATTTCCTCTTGACATATTGTAGTTTTTTGGAGAAGGAGTACATCGCAGTACCATATTCAGGTGTTCCCTATCTCCACCAGTGGGCCATCAGGTCATGGAGAGAGGAGTCACACAGCCACATCAACTGAAACTTAAAAGAGGGCTTCTTGGGGGTCGCAACATACCTAGTAGAGAGCCTGATCGGCCAATGATTAGAGCCTCTCCAGTCGAGAATTTCATATGAGAGCGACATAGAGATAGAGAGCCAAAAAAAGGAGACAAGGAACCTATCCAGGTGTTCAGAGATGGCCGCATTCGCACTTCTTCTATTATTCCAAGTGAAGAGGCCATTAAGAGGCTTGACATTAGAGAGATGTAAAAGCTCGATATTTTGCTGAAGAAGCTCAGAGGATGGACCCAACCGCGTCAATCCACCACTCTTCTCTTCCAGACTAAGAACTGAGTTGAAATCCCCAACGACAATCCACAACAAGAAGGGGTGGCAGCTTCTGACAAACTAAATATGTTCCCAAAGCTTGAGCTGGCCAAGAAAATCAGTAGGAGCATATACTGTAGTTACCAGGATCAGCTCCCTAGTTTCAAGAGAGGAAGCCACCATTGAGAGGGTTGAAAGGCATGACATCCAGTGGTGTGGTACAACTTTCCTTGGGTCCCAACCCATAGCGAGACCCCCAGAGTTCCCCATAGCACCAACACATTGCCAATGACCGACGAACCATATATTAGGAACACAAGTAAGAAAAGAATCCATAGAAAGCTTGGTTTCCTAAATTCAAAGAATATCTAGAGAATGATCAATCACCAATTGACGCGTAGCTTTTTTTTTGGAGGTGCTATTCAAACCCCTCGCATTCCAAGATAGAACAATCATGGAGTAGAGTGAGGGAAATGTTCATCTAGGGTCTTAACCACCCCTGACTCTACCAGTAAATCACTTGTAAGTTTAAGTTTGTCCTGGTCCTTCTTTTGCCCAACTCTAGAAGGGGCAGAAAAGGAAGCTTTCTTGAATGGTCTTTGCATTAGACCCAGAGCAGAAGATGATCCCTTTTCTTTACTGGATGCGCCGCCATCTTTAACCAAATTTGCCCAACGGACATCCTTGTCCTGTGAAGCAGGAAGAATCATCAGGGCACCAGCCTCAGGATCCAAAGTGGCCTCCGTGGTCTACTGGACAATCATATCTTGAGAGTCATTAAGAATAGGATCCCTCTCCTCTAAATCAGGAACCCCACACTGATCTGCTAGAGGAATTCCCTCTTCAATGGCCATATAGTCAAGAGCCTTAAATCGATTAAACCCAACATCTAATTACCGGTCTATATTCAGACGTTTCTGACCATGCCCCTTAGCTCGACGCTGAACTGGGATAAAACCCGCCATATCTAGACCATTAGAATTCACTGGGCCTTATCCCTAGCTTACCAAGTTCAGATGAGCTTTCCCTTTTGCTGCCCTATAAGACTGGACATTTCCAGTTCCCAAATGTGTTGGTTGGCCATTCCATTTACCCTCATAAGTCATCCTTGTCCCAAATGGCCCTTTAGATGTGCTAGCCCCTCTGGAGGCATGGGGGCATTGATGCTGCAAATGCCCATACACATGGAAAATTCGGCAGTGGAAGGCAATAGCTTCATAAGCTAGTTGCTGAAGCCAAGAGGAAGATCCCAAGCAAATTTCCATAGCATCTGGCAAAGGGTTATTTAAATCAATATCAACACAAATACGGGCATAAGAAGAAACCTTTTTGTCCAATGATTGGTGTGCTATTGCAGTTGGAGTCCCAAGCATGGCCGCAATCTGACGCAGGATGTCTTCATGCCAGAATTCCAGAGGGAGTCTCGACATGCAAACCCAAACAGGTACTCGAGATGGAAAATCCTCAACTGAATTAAACCCCACATGCCAGGGTTTGATAAAAGGACCAATACGATCATAAAATTAAGGACCTCCTTCAAAAATTTGATTTCGATCAACCACAGAGGAGAAATTCACCATGAAGTAGCTATTACTAGCCATCATAATATGAAAATCGCCTTTCACCTGCCAAGAGCAGTGGATCCAGGCATCCAAGGCCAATAGGGGAATTTGAATTCCAAGAAATTTATAGATTAAAGCATGTGGGAACAAGTATTCCACATCCTCCTTTACAGCGTTTGGAGAAATAACAAGAACAGGACGATCCTGACTATGCAGAAGGCAGCCATTAATCTTGTGAATCTTCGAGTGTTCGCTGACATAGAGGGTTTCTCTGTCCTGAGAGTCCACCCCGGGGTGGGGACGATCGCCATTATGGCCTGCCACCAGTCCGTTAGTCTTGGAACCCCTGTTCGCCTCTTGTTCCTCGACGCTTCTCATCGCAGTCCCAGCCATTTCAATAACTTCATATTCACTCACATTATGTATCATATATTATATTTTTATGTATTTTAAAAAGTTAAAAAATTATTTATAAAATATTTGTGTTTTAAAATAAAAACTAGATATTTTTTACGAAATAAATTTTTAAAGGATGGGAATAAATAAAATGTTAATGTATTCTTATTTTTTTAATTATCAAATGTATATTTGTATCCAATAAAATTTATTCTTTGTTTTCCAAATTACTATTTTTCAGTAAAATACTTTTAATTTTTTTAAAGCAATGTATATTTTATAAAGTATTAAAAAGTATGGGACTTCTCACAAAGAAAAATTCTCTTCTAGTTTTTCAACATCCTTCTCTTAAAAATAATTAATTATCCCATAGTATGCCACGCTACTCTAATATACTCTAAAATAATTTAACAGTTTTAGAAAAAAATTATAAATTAATTATTATACTACTGACAACATTCCTAACAGTAGTAGTAGTGACTGAGTGGCTGGAAGGTGTATAACTCACTACCCTGATAAAGGACAATAATTTTCTTCCCTACTTTTTTGCCAACCTAGATATGTTAAGATATCACTGAATCCATATGCTTTTCACTGATTTGATGAATTATGGAGTGCACTTACTCAACTCACGACCACCCATTTGGTAATTAGTTAATTTCCTTTGTATGGGCTACTTGTTTGGTGGGTGTTGAAGGGGTGCGATAGTTATCACTTTATAGAAAATTGTTGGAACCCCCAGATGGAATTTGGTGAAAATTATTCAAGTCTTGGGAAAAGGTATGATTCTAATTTGTCAGATATATGCACTTAACATGTATTTAATATATAAAATTAATTTTGTTTGGTAAATTTATGGAAAATGTATATTTTTAATTGATTTAAAATTTAAAAGTATTAAAAAAAAAATTATTTTCATATATAGTTTTTAAAAATTACATTTCATACAAGGATAAAATGTGATGATCATGTAATTGTATTTACATTTTTAATCTTGAAATATAATCATTTTTTAGGTAAATTATATAAACTAAAATTTTAGACAAAACTTTAAAATTTTTACAAAATTATAATAAATATATAAATTATCTTTAATAATTATTTCTTAGAAAATTCTAACCACTACATATATTTGTTACAATATTTTATTCTATAAAAAAACTAATTATATATATAGACTAATATTAATTATAAATAATTAATCTATCATTACTTTAATTTTTTTAGTCAATCTACTTATCTAATGCAAGTTTTAATTTTTTATTATTTTTAATATATTAATTATATTTTTATATTAAAAATATTTTTGTAAAACAAAAACTATAAATTTATAATCCTTACGTGTATTATATAACAATTTTATTTCATTTAAATATATATTTTTAAAATTTAAAATTTTATTTATTTAATATGCATCATAATTAAATTTAACAAAATTTTAATTAATTCAAATAATATTACCTAATAAGAAAGGTATCTTCCACCATGATTTTGTTATTTATATAGATTAATATTATAAATGATTAATGTATTATTTTTTAATTTTTTTAAATTTTTTAATATAATTTTTAATTTTTATTGTTTAAAATATATTAATTACAGTTTAATATTAATAATATTTTTAAAATAAAAATTATAATTATAATTTTATTTACATGTTTCAAAATTTTTAAATTTTAATTAGTTTGAATAGCTTTACCCAATAAAAAAGCTATCTTCCACTTTAATTTTATCATTTTTAACCTATTTTATTTTTAATTTAATATATCAAAAATAATTCTATATATATATATATATATATATATATATATATATATATATACTCGAACATACAACATAACAACTCTCATTCCTGTTATCTCTATCCATGGTTTTAAAACAAAGCCGTAGGAATGTGACAAAATCCATTCCAATATAATGAGAGTTGTTATGTTGTATGCTCGAGTATATATATATATATATATATATATATATATATATATACTCGAGCGTACAACATAACAACTATGATTCATGTTATCTCTATCCATGGTCTCAAAACAAAGCCGTAGGTATGTGACAAAATCCATTCTAATATAATGAGAGTTGTTATGTTGATCGTTCGAGTATGTATATATATATATATATATATATATATATATATATATATATATATATACATGAACGTACAACATAACAACTCTCATTCCTGTTATCTCTATCCATGGTCTTAAAACAAAGCTGTAGGAATGTGACAAAATCCATTCCAATATAATGAGAGTTGTTATGTTGTACGTTCGACTATGTATATATATATATATATATATATATATATATATATATATACATACATACTCGAACGTACAACATAACAACTCTCATTCCTGTTATCTCTATCCATGGTCTTAGAATAAAGCCGTAGGAATGTGACAAAATCCATTCCAATATATTGATTGCTCTCACCTTTTCAACATGTGAATTAGCCACTATTCTTATTTGAAATATATTAGTTAATTAAGATAAAAATGTTTACCTCATGCATTATTAATATATTATTTTTAATTATAAAAATTTCACATTATAATAAATCAAAGTTTTACAATCTAATAAAGTATACAAATATATTGTAAATAAAATTATACAATTTTATAATTTAATTAAATTTATATATTGATATATTGGATCAAACTTTTATAATATAATAAAGTATACAAATATATTTCAAATAAAAATATAAAATTTTATAATTTAATTAAAATGATATATTAATATTTATTAAAAATAAAAAATTATTCATGCGAATACAACAATTATAATATAAAGGAGATAAGGAGAGTGGATGAAAACATCCCAAAAAATATTAACAAAGAAAACTAATTTAAAATGAAGCATACAAACATATTATATTTCAAACAACATAAATTGGGTTGCTTAATAATATACACATTATAGTTTATAAATCATTTATAAAACATATGTTAAGTACCAATAATATATACTACTTAATCCTTGTTTTTTTCAATCTCGCCTTTACCACTCTCTTAATTATGTTGAAAGTGTATATATAATAAGAAAGAATTAGCTATCAATATGCGAATTGGATCCCATTATCATACTTACAAATGATGTACACTGTAGTATTGAGAAGATGCATGCATGTGGATAGTGGTAGAAAGCTTGTGAGACGGACCTCATTCACATACTAACAAATGATGTAGACTCCATTATTGCATGTGGATAGGGGTGGGAATCTTATGAAATGGGCCCCATCGACATACCTAAAAATGATGTACACTATATTCTTGAGGAGATTCATGAATGTGGATTGTGGTGGGAATATTTTTAGATGGACCCCATAGACATACTTATAAATGATGTACATTGCATTATTGAAAATATGTGTGCATATGAATAATGATAGAAAAATTAGAAAATATACTCCATCAACATACTTATAAATCATGTACACTACATTATTACATATTTATGGTAATAAACAGTTTGTAAAATGAATTCCATCGACATACTTATAATATACATTGTGTTTATATATATATATATATATATATATAATATAAGCTTCGTATTATCATATATATATATATATATATATATATGATAATACGAAGCTTATAAAATATACCTTATCAACATACCCCCAAATAATATACATTATATTACGGAGAAGATGTGAACATGTAAATAGTGGTGAGAAGTTTGTAAAACGTACCCACATGACATCTCCAAATAATGTACACTACATTATTGAAAAGATGCATGCATGTAGACAGTGGTGGGAAGCTTGTCAAATCGACCCCATCGACCTCCTTTTCTTCTCATGGAAAATTGTTGTTTAACAGATAGTAGGGGATGAAAGAATATTCGAGTTTAGTTTTAATGAAGAAGGTGAAGAATTATCACTCTAAACTCAGTTTAAGGGGTTCTTTAAAGATGAGCCAACTATTCTCCTATTTTTCTTACTCAGTCAGTTCATTGTTTTATAGTAAGTTTAACTGCCGATGGAGGAACATTTAAAAGGCTATTTTATTAACATTAACAACACTTCAATCGACTACCGACATGATTTGTAATACCAACTAGTATCATCCCTATCTTTTGGACCACTGTGAATGTTGAATATAAAATATCTAAAATCATTAGAATTCATGTTTGACATGTCAATTTTTTTTTCTCAAAATTAGAAATTTTAAGCACTTTACGACCTAAAAAATTCCCTCAAACCTTTCGATTGATGATAATCCAATGGTAGGATCTAATTAGTGGAAACTTGATGATGCTAGCAGGGAGAAACCAACTCACACTATTGTGTCATGTTTGTAGCACTAATCACAAGCCGTCCAATTCATCCTAGAATAAAACATAAATATAAAATAAAATAAAAGAAGTTGTTTCAAATTCAAATCTATAATTAAAAATTATAAATCATCTTCAAAATACAATGGTGTCAAAGCTCTTTGAGAAATTTACTAGGCATAAGTTAAATTCACTCAATGAAAGCAAACTTTGAAACCAAAGTTTTAATTTTTTTCAATAACAATGAAAATATTTTATTCTTTCTTAAAAAAAAACATGTTCACAATTTTACGTGTCTCAAGAATTTTGGGCTTGTCACTGGTGGTATGGGAAAATTTTATCTGCATTTTTTTTACTTTATTTTAGGTTAATATTAGTATGAGAGTGGTGATGCAATTTCATATTATTTGGAGTAAAAGTATTTATTATAGGTTATGTAATTTACAATAAGGGATTATATCTTTAAAATATTAGTCTCCATAAATATGTGCATTTTCTTGTTTAAATTAATCAATTATTATGTGCTTTGTCTATGCTTTGGTATTTGTTGACCCAAAATAGTTGATAATTTTATTTTTTTTAATATCTTTTTATTGGCATTTTTTTTTTTGATACATTTAATCTATGTTTATAATAATATATAAAAGTTATATGGGTCAATTTTCATAAAGAAATTGGCTTCATGGAAATAATGAGGTTCTTGTTTTGATGCATAGGAAAAGTTATTGTGGTATTCATAAAATTATATCAATGCATTTGAAAATAATTATTAATAATGATTTACACTTGAAAAAAGTAGAAAAAAACATGGACGACATGGTTATCATATCATATAAAATATAGTTTTTCTAAGTTATTACGAGTAATCATAAAATATTCATATATTTTAATTCAATATATATAATATCATATTTTATTATCTTTTCTAAATTTGATTTGTGTTTGATATCCTTCTCCACTATTGTGTATCCTCTAAGCTAAGATTTATAATTCAAATCCACATATATTGGTCCATCTGATCAATGATAATTTTAGTTGCTTTGAGAAAAAAGGGTGATATAATATGTAAATGGACATTCAAAATACAATAGTTTTCATTGTGTAATTTTTTAATACTACCTTCACCTAATATTGACTTTTTCATGATGCTCACCAAAGAAAAGAGTTTTAAATTTTACTTATTTTTAAAAATTATCTTTACAGATACTAAGTGATTCTTCTCCTTCAAATAAATAAATTTTAATAGATTTATCTTGAAGGGCAGGAATCAACATTATAATTGTAAATCCATCTACCAAAGTGTGACCATCATTGTCATTATTATTGTTTGTGATAATAACCTCACTTTCAAAATTAGTTTAACTAGTCACATTCTAACCATCAGGAACCAATTAAATTTGAATGTATATTTTTAATGTGATACAATATCATTTTGAACAACTATTTGAGTGCTTTACTAATAACACTTACATCCACATTATTTGATTGAACCCAGATATTAATTACACGACTACTTTTCTTGTGTCCTCTATGAATTTTTCAACATTCTATGAAACATTTATTATTATGAATTTTAATCAAAACTATGGTTTTATATGCAAACAATATATTATTTGTGCAAATTTCAATCAATGCAAAACACCACTATTTATTTAAGATTATTGAGAAGTGTCAAGAATGGTAACACTTATTGGAATACAATTATATCAAGTGATGCAAAATTTGGAAATATTTCATTATTTGAATACCTATAGAAAGTGTAACATATTTTTTTGTCTTCTTTCATTAAATAATTTTCTATCAATTTGGAGTATGTTTTTGTTTTTATTTTTATTTTTTTTCGGTTTGTAAATACAATCATATTGAATATGAAATGAATAGGAAAATGATTTTCAATTGTCTTATGCGTGTTACTTAAAAATTTTAATACTATAACTAAGTTTAACATTAATTAGCAACAAATTTAAAAGTTTATCTTTTAGAGAATGAAAATAAATTTTCAATGGTTTAACAAGATACTTCTTCATGTAAACTTTGTTGAAAAGGCTTAGGTGAAATACAGATTGGTATAACTTTTAACATTTTTGCGTATAGGAAATGAAACATACAACAATTTTTTTTAACCCATAAAGCATATTTTAGTTGAATAATATAATTCTTGAATGATATCTTTTCACATCGTGACATGTTCAAAAAAGGCATTGGTCACTAATTGCAAGAAGGATATTTTTGTTAATGCTTCATAATGAATATGCATAATACCAAATGACAAATACACAAGGTTATATTCCAATAATGACTCCAGGTATGTTAAATATACTCTAGTGATACTCACTATTTTTTTTCCCACACATTAATTTTTAAATTAATTAGAATGGATAATAATTGTATGCAAAATGCATTCCCTTCAAAACCACCTTTATGATATGGGTTTCCCATATTAATGAATTTTTTTAACAAGATCAAATATGTGATATACTTTTTATTGCTTCCTTTCCACGAAAAGTTTTTGAAACAAAACACTTCATTTTTATTTTACAAATATACATTTTAAAAATATTGTGTTACATAGAATCTAAAATATTGCACATCAATATATTGATTGCATAAATAAAAAATAGAATTGAAAAATATTTCATTGCATTATCCATTTTTGAATTCATTTCCATAAGATCCTATTTTTTAAAGTACAAGGAACATTTAATCTCAATAAAATTGAAACTTTGTATAAGAATATAATAATTACATTTAATAATACCAATATTCAAATATTCCATTTTTATGTATTAATAATCAAGAAAATATTATTTATTTATAATAAAATATATATTTTTAAATTGAACCCATAGCCTCAACTACCTTCTGTCACTCAATTATTGACTCCTCACCCATTGGACTTAGACCGTGAGACAAAAAAAAACTGTCTAAGTCTAATTGAAGGGAGAATAAATCGGAAACATTGATTAGAAATTATACATTGAGGTGAACAAAACTGTCACAGACCGGTTGATGGCCAGCTCGTTAACCGTCCTGTGTTTTGTTGTTCCCTCATGTGTTTTTCTATTGACTTGGTTTAGAAACAAAATAGCATGGCCAACTCTATGATGTTCACTGACACAGACGAAAAAGGCGAGTAGTAATACTAGTGACTAGCTGGTAAGTTGCCAAGTAGAGTTAAAATAATTGGCAAGTTGGCAAGGGGTATTGCTTTTATGGCAAGTTGGATATCTTATACTGAATCCATACACTTTTCGCTGATTTGATGAATTATTATACGACTAAATCCATTTGGTAATTGGTTAATTTAATTTGTATGGGCTATCTATTTGGTGGGTGTTGAAGGAGTGCGACAGATATCAGTTTATGGAAAATTTTGAGAACTTTCGAATGGAATTTGGTGAAAATCAAGTCTTGGGGAAAGGTATGAGTGTAACTTATCATTCAGGTGCACTTAAATATGTTTAATATATAATTTTAATTTTATTTGGTAAATTTATAAAAAATGTATATTTTAAATTGATTTAAAATTTAAATGTATTAAAAAAATGTTTATTTAATATATATTTTTAAAAAATTGTATTTTATATAAAAATAAAATTTGATAGTTGTATGATTGTATTTACGTTTTTTAATTTTAGAAAATAATCATTTTTTTGAGTAAATTATATAAACTAAGATTTTAGATAAAACTTCACAAATTTTGAATAATTATAATAAATATATAAATTATCTTCAATATTTATTTTTTACAAAACTCTAAACGTTAAACACTACACATATTTGTTACAATATTTTACTATTTTTTATTCTAACAAAAATTTCAATTCACAATTAGACATAGACATAGACAAATATTCACTTTTTTAGTTTAATATTAACTATAAATAATTGATATATATTATTATAATTTTTTTTAATCAATTTAATTATTTAATGCAATTTTTAAACTTTTATTATTTAAATATGTTAATTATATTTTACTATTAGGAATATTTTTTAGGAAAAAAAATGCAAATTTATAACCCTTATTTATATTATATGGTCATTCTATTTCATTTAAATACATACTTCTAATATTTTAAATTTTATTTATTTACTATGTATCAAAAATAAATTTATCGAAATTTAAAATAATTCAAACAATCTTATCTAAAAGAAGGCTATCTTCTACCATGGTTTTGTTATATAAATTAATATTAATTGTAAATAATTATTATATATTTTTATTTAATCCTTCTAAATACAATTTTAAATTTTTTATTTTAAATATGTTAACTACATTTTAATATTAACAATATTTTTTAAGATATAAAATACAACTGTATAACTATCTTTTATATTTTATAATAATTATATTCCATTCAAATATATATTTCTAACGGTTTAAATTTTATCTATTTAATATATATTATAATTAAATTTATTAAAATTTTAATTAATTAAAATAACCTCATCCAATAAAAAAGTTATCTTCTACCTTAATTTTGTCATTTTTAATTCACTATTTTTTATTTCTCTTTTTCCTTTTCTTTTTTCTCTTCAATATCTAAATACTCTGATATGTATATTCAAAGGTACAACATAAGAACTCTCATTTTTGTTATCAGTATCCATGGTGTTAAAAGATCACTATGCGATGGTGGCACGTATTCTATGACTTTTTCTCAAACAAAGCCCTTAGAATGTGACAAAATTCATGCCAATATGTTAATGAGTCTCACCTTTTAAACATGTGAGTTAACTACAATTTTTAAATGTTTTAAATATATTAGTCAATTAAACTAAAAATATTTACCTCTTTTTTCTTAAGGTATTATTAATGTTTTTTTCCAACTACGAAAATTATAAAATTTCATAGTATAATAAATAAATCTTCTAAAATATAACAAAGTATACAAATATATTATGAGTAAAATTATACAATTTTATAATTAAATTAAATTTATATATTAAAGTATGTCACAATATATTGAATCAAAATTTTAAAATGGAATAAAGTACACAAACATATTGCAAATGAAATTATAAAGTTTGATAATTTAATTAAATTTATATTAATTTTTATTAAAAGTGTATGAGGACATCCAAAAAAATATAACACAAAAAAATAATTTAAAAATGAAGCATACAAACATATTATAAGTCAAACAACACAAATTGGGTTACTTACTCATATACACATTACAATTTAAAAATCATTTATAAAACATATATTAATTAGACAAACTATATATTACTGACCCTTGTTATTTTTTTCACTCTTCTATTTACCACTCTCTTAATTATGTTGAAGTTGTATTTATAATGATAAATAATTAGCTATCAATATTGGTCAATGATTAATAATATTTTTGTACATGATAGGACCACCATTAGATCAATCTAAAACATCCATAAATTTCAAAAACCAATCATGCAATTAAAAAAACATTTTGTAAGAAAGGTCATTTAGTGACTTCCCATATCATTGTCTATAGCTCACATTAATTCAATTCCAAGAGACTATCATAGCCTTCCAATTGATCTCTTTTCCTTATAAACACTTTGTTGGCACTTTATAGTGTGCATGTGGTTGAGTGTGCTTAAAATGTGTCACTATTGTGAGTCCTACATCACTATCATTGTGTGGTTCTTGATGAACAAACAATGCATCTCATCCATCACCATAATTTTTAGTTGCAAGCTTCATATTTAGTCACTATAAATTTATATATTCATGTGTTTCCGACCTTGTCTCAATAGATAATCACAATTATCTACATGGAATGATCAAGTTTCATCAAATTTGTTGAGGTCACATATTTCTATAATATGATAAATTTTCCTTATGATGTCTACAAATGCATAAGATTATTGATTCAATTTTATCTCTATCTAAGTCTCATAGTTTGTCATAACTATATGCCATAATATGTCTAGTGTGGTCATTACATTATAAATGCTTAGTATCCTCATTTTTTTGGTTTACTTAGAGTGAATAATGTAGTATTCTATTATTTTTTTATAGTCATGAGGTCATAATGTGATTCCAAATATTTTGAGTGACCTTTTGGTATACATGGACATGTTAAATCTCTAATTTAGTTAGTACGTTCATTCATGCTTGTGTTCCTTCCAAATTTTCATTTGCCATGGCCACTTGTCATCATTTGGTACATTGTGGCCTTGTTAAATATAATTATTCATTTCCTTTCATGTTTTATCATGTTAACATAGAGAAATATGCATGGTTATTTCTTCTCATTCCATAGCAACAAATTCATGAAGTCTTTGGAATGCCTCACATTAAAGTCCATCCATTCATAGAATTATTAATTTCACTTTATATCTCTCAAATTTTGAGTATATCATGTAATTTATATATTTTAGCCATGTAGACACATCTTGTGAACTAAGTCCTTGTAGGCTCTAAACCATATCATCTATTTTGTCCACATGTCAAAAATTTTAAAGTGTGTCTTCACCAAATGTACAATTATTTGTCACCTTTCATTTATTTATAGTGAGTAGACAAATAACAAATATATTTAATAATATATATATTTTATAAATAACACTATGATATAAAGTGAACACATGATATCTATCTACTAGACATAAGGTCACAAAAAATATTTTACTCTCATTGTTAGCTACTAAAC
The DNA here is from genome assembly GCA_037957365.1 of Torreya grandis. Lineage (NCBI taxonomy): Eukaryota > Viridiplantae > Streptophyta > Pinopsida > Cupressales > Taxaceae > Torreya > Torreya grandis. Next base: position 473,312 of record JARHVA010008280.1, on the reverse strand, counting down.
TACATGGATCCATTGGTATTTTAAATCTGCCCTATATTGACATGCATTCCTTCCTTTTCCTACATGGTGAATTAATACACAATGATCATCCCAAAATGTTAATAGTGCACAAATGATTTTAAATAACACATGACAATAAAAATAAGACATGTGGTAGTCAAGAAAACCCATGGGATGTTAAAGGTCTCAAAAAACAATTTAAATATTTGAAGTAAAAGTGGCCTCTATAGGTGCAACGTACGTAATTTTAATTTAATCAACATTACCCATGCACAGTAAATGATATATTATAAATGGATGGCCAATGCCAACAATTGTTTTCATATCCAAAATATCTCAATTCATGGTATGAAAATATAGCATGTTCGTGCCTTCACACAATTAAGACTTGCACATAACCTTAGTGAATAAAATATGTGTGTCACCGAGATGATCTTCGCATGTTGTCATCATAAACTATCAGTGGCCAAAGAAAATAATGCTATTTTTTATCAGTCATATTTATAATTTAAATTAAACTTGCTATGCTCACATACCCCCCATATCCAAAGATGATGTTGATAGTGACCTAAGCTACATTAATCCAAAATATATATTCTAATGCATCGATATAATATTAGTAATTAATACTTTCTCAAGATCTTTTAAAGGGAATCCTATGTGTGGATCTAGGATTAGAACACGTGTCATGATCATAGATAGACTATGAACCCAGAAAATGTTTTTGTGGAGTGTATTATTGGAAAATAACATAAGGAAGCATTTCTTATTTGTAAATCATGGAAATAAAGAGATCCACTTGAACTTGTTCACTCATACCCTTGTGGGTATATGTAGTCACTCTCTATTGGCAATAGTTTATATTTATTGACCTTTACTGCTGATCATAGTATGGAAATATAGGTGTACTTACTAAAACACCAATAATTAGCTTTTGGTATATTAAAAGACTTCAAAGTATTGATTAAATATAAAATTGGACATTAAATAAAAGAATTATCATTCTATATAGGAGGTGAGTATGCATCTAATGAATTTTTGAATTATCAAAATAAATATGTAGTCAAGAAATAACTCACCACAAGGTACATACACCTAAAAAAAATGGCGTTGAAAAAAAATAATGCAAATGGAAAGAAGCATGTTGAAAGTAAAATACTTGACAAATGATTATCCAGCTAAATAAGTTGCATGCTGGTATATTTTCGAAACATATGCCATAAAAATCATATAAATCCTCAAGAATATTGGAGTAAAAATAAACCCAATTTTTCTCAATTAATATTTTTTGGTTGTGTGGCATATTCTCATATGATAGATGAAATGAAATAGAAGTTAGATGCTAAAGGAGAAAGATGTATTTTTGTGGGATATAATGAGAATTCAGAATCATATAATTTGTATAATCCAATCACCAAGAAAGTGGTAATTAATAAATATGTTCATTTTATTGAAGAATAAGGTGTATGTAAGAGAATGTTGGAATCCAAAGTATGTGAAAGCTTACATGTTCTCTGATCAAAATGTAACACCTTAAATTTCAAAGAAAAAACCTACTACATAAGGCATTGTGCATCAGGATGATAATAAATAGCCACAAGTCGTATAGTTGTCACTAATGGTCAAATAACAAGCTTGGGTTGTGTTATCTAAGTTAGTTGAGTGTGCCCCACTGAAGGTGTAACCACATGATTACTTGGAGGGGTTGAATATTGACCATTATTGTTATTTAGGAGTTCCTCTTGAAGAATATTCATGAAATCATCTTGTATATCCTTAAGTTTGTCCAAAATTTTTTGTAATTGATGCTTATCAATTTTATCAAATATGTTGTTAAATTCTTCCATTGTAGGTTGAAGGTAGGAAAACAAGTTTTGCATATTTTGAACCTTTTATTATAGTAATCTATGAAAGTTTATAAAACTTAAATATTGAAATAATGTGTGATATTTTTGGAATATAAATTTGAGTATATATAAAAAGGATACAAATCCTATGTGTGTCTAAGGTTAGGATTTTTTTGAAGCTAGGGTTTATTTTACAATAATTAAAATTTTATGTAAACTAAATTGAAACCCTAATGTAAAATGTGATTCTAATTTATCTAGGTTTTCTAAATAAAATAAAAAAATCAGAATTATAAAACCCTAAATATATTGCAAAAAGATAGGAATTAATGTAAGCTAGTGTTTGATGCAATATTTTAAGTAAGTCAAGTTCACCAAATGATTCAACCTTTTAGGGTTTTACACATGTAATTACCTATGTTTGGTTACAGACCTGAGATGTCTAAATTAGTTAAATGATTAAAATTCATTAAGCTATTAATTTTGTATGATTTTAACCTTATTTGACTTTCTATAAATAGAAACAAATAGGGATAAATAAATACATAGCTGAAAACCAACTATCGTAGATGACTTGGGTTCTAAAATTTGAGATCTGAGTAGTAGTATTTATTGTCAATTATGTTATGGTATTTATCTATTCCATAGACAATAGTGCCCAGTTTGGATAGTAGCACCATCTATTTTTAGTGTCCCAAATATGGAACTAATCTACCCTTTCTAAGATTGTTCTTATTTTTAGGGAACACCTATCCCTGTGTCTATATGTTATGTTCTTGCATGATCGAAACCTATAATTATGTATTGTACCTAGAAAGATTGATTTTATGTGAAAACACTAGTTCTCTTTACAAGTATGATATGGACAAGAATTAAGTGTTTTTTAGTAGGGTGGACTAAACATCCTTAACACCTCAATATGTATAGAGTTTCCTACATACCAAAAGTTTGAAGAGGGATCAAGTATGATTAGTTATCCCACCTAGTGCTTGATGTATGTGCAAGTGAATTCTAGAATGATAGTGGCCTTAGATTGCTTAAATTTTCTTGAGCTTTGGAATTATTTAAAAATGGATTTTAAGTTGTTGTATATAGTAGTATGTATAAAGTAGGATAGAATAGGGCTATAGTACCAGAATTTTATAGAACATTGTCTTTGATTTGAATAGCTTTTACATATTTTTTCATCTAATGAATAGAGATAGATTAGATTTGTATCTATAGGGTTCTATTTATTATGTGTATAATAAAATTAGCTTAGGATAACCTTATGAGGGACACATATTTTAAAAACTATTCATTGGCAAGAGTTGGGGCTAAGAATAGTAGCACCTAGTTGGGAACGCTAACACCATGTGGACATAGTGTCCCAATTGTGGTGCTAATGTCCTCTTAATAGAGTGCTATGAAATTGGGATTGGGGTTAGAGATGATAGTTCTAGGACTGTGTCTTGATTGATTGTAGGTGACTAAGGTCTGCTAAATGATTATAAATGTAAGTCTAAGGCTCTAGAATATGTCTATATGTATCCTGCATATAGGTTAACTCAAGCACACTCTTAGCATCCAATTAGCACTTATGGGTGATTACATAATCACTATGTGAGTTATTTCATTTCTCTTTTTTGGTAATGATAATTTGTGTTTCAATCTACAAATTCTCATATGGTGTTTATGTGTATTATACTATAAAATCTTTATATCATCACTAGAGAGAGATCTCATCTTGAAGGCATACTCTTGGTTGCTTTATACTCTTCTACTTTATGTTATTGGAGTTATAACTATAGTAAAACTTAGTCTACAATTTTATAACAATGGTAGAGTCACTTGATTCAATGATCAATGCATTGGGTTCATTACAAACTTGGAGGTTATCTTTTCTACTTTACCTTTCTCTCTCTTTTATGTTTTCCTTGAACTTCAACTACTCTTTCCTCTTGTATTTAGAAACACAAAACATAATACTTGAATTATCATAACAATATTTGTCTTGTGTGTATGAAATTTAAAATTGAACTTTCAATGATGATAGTACATCTATTAGAGACTATTCACATAGACTCTATTTCTGACGTAAAATACTTGTAGATGTGCCTATGGCTAACCTGTATCAATTTTAAAATAAAGGATGAAAATTGATATTTCTCCCAAGCTTCCCATTGTAGGGAATGCCCAATCTCATGGGCTTTTCATGAACATGGAAGAGATTGGAATGAAAAACAAGTATGAAGGAATGTCTAGATTGACACATGAAGGAGATGGAGCCCAAGTACAATATAGGGAACAATCTATGCAAGATCACAATGAAAAAAAGGAGTCATAACACAATTAAGATAAATATTATTAACTTTAAAATAATAGGCAGGGGTTGTTTTAGCTAAGGAGGATGTGGGAGGGAGAATGATAATTACCACCATGAAAGATTTTGTACTACCCAACACCAAAGGGAGATCCCTAAACAAGGTATTATTGGGCATGTCCTAGGCTAAATTGAATGTTGTGGTTTGAGCTAAGCCAATCTACTTAGCACTAACTGAACACAAGAACCCTCTTTATAGGTCATAAAATGCACCCTTTAGCTCTCATTTAGGCACTTCACTAGATGTATCAACCTCTTCTTTTTCACATGGTAGAGATAAGTGGCCATCATCCAAAGCCAAATAAGAATATTTTTAGTTACCATTGCACTAGGAATGAGAACGAGATTTCAAACTAAAATTAGGCTTCCCTGTACTCGGTCTATTCTTGGGGAATGGTACAAGTAGCAAAATCAATCTCAAAGACTCACATAATAGCAATTTTTATGTATAATCAAACAAAATATCATTTAGTTTTAATAAAAAATATATATTTTAAAATTAAACACCATACACTCAATACCCTTCTTAATTATTAGATGCCACTAAATTATTGACTCTCTTCCCATACATTGAGGTAAATAAAATTGTCAGGTCTAATTGATGGGAGAATAAATCAAAAACATTGATTTGAAATTTTTTACATAGTTTTATCTATAAAATCTATATTTTATTATAGATAATATTACTATTAATTTTCATATTATTATGCTGAAGGAATATTTATAATGAGGTGAACAAAACTATCAAAGACTGATTGACAGCCAACAAGTCACCAACACATGCCAAGACCATGGACAACATCACAAGAATCATGGTTTACTATTTCCTATCCTATATATTTTTTTACTTATGTCACCATGGTTTACTATTCATCATAATGTCTTTCTCTATTTGCTTGGTTTTACAATGCATGTTGAAAAAAAATAGCAAGGTTGACTATGTGATGTTCACCGACATAAAAAGTAGAAGGCCTAGGAGCTACATATCGAGCGTCTCAACAAAGGGGATGATGTGCAAAGGTAGAGATCTCATGGTAGTCATGATGGTAGAAGGGATCGTGTAGAGGAGATTAAACAACAACATACATTAAATAAGAAGTAGAGGGTTGAAGTGCTCCTATTTTTGAGAGGTGGGAAGAAGTAGAGGGTTGAAGTGTTCCTATTTTTTCTATTTCTAAATGTATATAATATTAAAATGTATGAGACTAATCATAAGGATAAAATCATCTATGATTTTTTAGCATAACTGTATTGAAAATAATTCACCATCTCATAACATTGTACCATACTTTAATATACTTTTCATTTGTCATGGCCACTTGTTATCATTTGGTACATGTTACCCTTATAAAATCCAATTATTCATTTTACTGTCATGTTTATCATGTTAACATAAAGAAATATGCATGGCCATTTCTTGTCATTTCATAGTAACAAATTCATAAAGTCTTTGAAATACCTCACCTCGAAGTCCATCGATTTGTAGAATTATGAATTCCACTTTATATCTCTCAAATTTGAAATATATCATGTAATTGATATATTCTAGCCATGCAAAGACATCTTGTGAACTGATTATTTATAGGCTCTAAACCATCTCATCTCTTTTGGCCACATGTTAAACTCTATGTAATGTGTCTTCACCAAATCTATAATTATTTTTCACCTTTCACATATTTGTAGTGAATAGACATGTCAAAATCATATTTAATAACATATATAATTTTTTTAAATAACACTATGATATAAAGAGAACACATGGCAACCATATAACGAATGCAAAGTCACAAAACATTTTTTACTCTAACTTTGGGCCACTAAACTACATGGATCCATTGGAATTTTAGTTTTTTTGTATATTGACATGCATTCCTACCTTTCCCTGCATGGTGAATGAATACACAATGATCATCCAGAAATGTTTATAATGCACACATGACTTTAAATAACCCATAACATTTTCTTCTTTATTTCTACATTAGCTATTTTGATTTTGGGACATATATAATCTATTAAAGCAAAGGCGAAGGAAGATTTGGGTTGTTGGTTGAACTTCTATGTTATGTTCACAAATCATTGTTAGTGTAGACCCAAATATATTATTTCACTAGAATGAGGAGGCATAAGAGAGAAATATAGAAGTGAGTCACTCCATATTCATCACTCAAATATTTATTACTTAATTAACATGATGAAATTGATATTATCTTATTTACACCATGGATATCATATGACAATCTCCCTAGATTAATCCTTCTTGGCCTTATGTTATATATTTTATATGAATGAGGGTAATCACCCTAGTACACTCTAATCAAAATATAAGGAATCAAAACATCATTAAATATTTATCAAAAAATATAATTTTCACTATTAAATAAATTTTAGATATATGAGTCAATCCATGAATTCTATTATTCCAATCTCATGCAAACAATGGCATAATTGCTTTATCCCAAACTCACATAGAACACAATATTCTTATAGCATTCCAAACTCACATAGGACATATTAAAACTACCAAAACCACTACCAATAATATTTATGGTATAAGGGAGTGCTTTCAAACCATATTTTCTTAGGATCATATCATAATATCTCATATCACTATCTGCCTCTCCACTACCAAGAATTAAGTGAAGAAGGTAATTATAGACAACTTAATCTAAACTACCTTTCATTTAGAAATGCATTGGTATATTTATATAAGTGTAATTTATGGACTCAACACGTTGTTCCTATGTGACATGGTCCTTATATATCCACCATAAATCCCTCATCATCCCTAATAACTCCATCATCATCCCTCATTGAACCTAATCTCTCCCTCATCAAGTCATTGACTCTTATTATTCCTAATCACATTTTCATTGATCATGATCATCCCTAATCATGTCTAGTCACTCTATCATTAACCCTCATTATTTATCATTATCTCTAATCACTCCCTCATTAGACATAATAAACCTTCGTTGTCCCTAATCACTCCCTCATTAACCATATCATCCCTCATCACACCTAGTCCCTCACTCATAGTCCCTCATCCTCCCTAATGACTCCCTTATCAACCCTTATTTTTTATAAACACACACTCATTAACCATCATTATCCAGCATCATCCCTAATCAATCCGTCATTATTGGTCATCTCCCCTCATCATCCATAATCATTCCTTGGTTGACCCTGTTCATCCCTCATAATCCCTTATCACAACCTCATTGGCTCCTTTTATCCATCATCATCCATAAAAATTTATTAATTATCCTTAATTACATCTCATAATCCTTAATCACTCCCTTATCAACCCTCATCACACGTGATCATACCTGATCACTCCCTCATTAACCCTCATCATCCCTCATAGTCCCTACTCATACCCTCATCATCCCTCATAGTCCCTAGTCATACCCTCATCATCCCTCATTATCCCTAAACAACCCCCAATCAACCCTCATTATCTATTATTATCCATAATCATTACCTTATCCTCCCTTGCCATCCCTAATCACTCCCTAATCATCACTCATCATCTATTTTGTAAATATTTTGTGTCATATCTAAATACATTTAGGTAATATCTATTTTATGGGTGACCTTCTATATGATATTACCATGTGCCCATTTTATCTTTTAGTTAATAGTGCACATTTATGATGTCTAAAAGTTCTCATTCTATAAGAATTAAGTGCCCATTATGTTGTCTATCCTTTTCTGCCCATTTGGTTAGAATTCCCCCTCTTATTTAAATATATGTCTTGGTAAATTCCACCTTTCCTTTCCTTATATAGTTGATAAGACCCCCTCTCCTAATTTTCAAGCATCTCTTGATAATTCCCTCTCTCTTTTATACCTTAATTTAATAATTATTCATATAATGATTTTTAAGCATGATAATTATCCCTCTCTTTCCAAAATATGGATTAGGTAAGCAATCAAGTAATGGATTTTCAAGATATGGATCATGGAAGTTAGATATGGTTACGATTAGATCCATGTATTCGAGATCAAGATATGGCTTAGGTATTTAATAAGGTAGTTAATACTCAAGTGGGTAGGTCATATTAAAGTAGGTAAATAAATAAAGATAGTTAGATATGGCATAATCAATTACATAAAGTAGGTAGGTCATATTCAAGTACAAAAAGGTAGGTAGGGAATATGAAATATCAAGATATGGCATGGGTATTTATGAAGGGCATATTCAAGAAGCTAATTTGTGTAGGCCATACTCAAGTAGGTAAAGTAGGTATGGTATATTCATTTGTATAAATCTATTACATATGTAGCATGATCCAAAACATCATTTCTCATTGTATCCATAAAAAAAAAGCTTCCCTTACCAATAACATAAGCTAAATAAGTAGTTATTAACTAAGTATTAAAATAATATAAGAAATATTCCCTTGATAGCTATGAATCTATCCTAGAAAGGGAATGTAGGTGGGACAATGATGCAACAGCATCTGCATTCATATTCAATTTATTATATTTTCCCTCCAATATGCTTTTAATGAGGGGTAATTGTATAAAAATAAAAATAAAAGTAAAAAGTAAATTGTTTGGGTTGTTGAGGGAATAAAGAAGGAGTGGTCAAAAAGGTTTCGACGTTAGTATATTGTTAAAAATTACAAACTGTTTCTATTTTACCTTTAGCCAAAAATTGGGCTTAGAAGTTAGAGGGGAGAATCTTAACAAGAGCAAAAAGAAAATTAATTATAGAGGAGGATGAGAGGTATGTAGAAGAGGGGAGGAAGGACCGAGAGGAAAGGACCTCTCTTCAAGGGAAGAGATGTAAGAAGAGGAGGGTGGCTCAAATTAGGAGCTTGATTGAGGTTGCTAAACTAGAATATGAAAAAGAAAAAAAAAATAATGAAAGATTGCCAAGCTTTCTAAGGGAGTTGCAGTTATACATGTAGGAACACAAATAGAGACAGAGTTAAGAGTGGAGGATGCATTGAATGCAACAAAGGCAGCTGTCGAAGAAGGCATTATTGTTGAAAGAAGGCGTGCTCTCTTGAGGCCTGTGGCTAAGGTTGATGCTATTAGAGAAACACTTGAAAATGATAAGCAAAAGATTGGTGCAGGTATTTGTTAAATGAGCTTTGAGCTATCCTATGAAATTAATTGCAAAGAATGCAGATTTAGTAGCATATTGGAATAGAAATATGTTGATTGAAAATTGAATCTCATTAATGTCTGTAATATGAATCTCATTATCTTTTAATAGAAATAGTTGGTCTTTATGTTTACTGGGGTATCAGAACTGAATGTTTCTCAGTGGATTATTTAGTGATCTATTTTGCCCTGTATTGGTATAAATGGTGTCTATGCTACTGTTTGTTGGTGAAATGTTTTGTTCATAAACCAAAGATTATCTAACTTGTAACTCACATCCTTGTGCATCCAGACCCTAAAGTTATGTTTCATACGTTTTAGTCTAGTTGAGCTTCCGCAAAAGCAAATGTGTCCAACCCAATCTATGTGAAAAGTCATCATATGTTGGTTGTTGATGATTGTATGATCAAATGCAAAAGTGTTTACATTTAGTTCATATCGTCTAAGGGTGCATGGTCCAGGTGCAGATATTGATACATTGTGTGTTGGTCCTGATTATGCAAATCGAGAGGAGGATTTCAATTGATTTGCTTTATGTGAGTGTTTCTTTCCCATATTATCCCAAATGACTAGAATATTTCACCAGAGTCAATACTATACAATTTGGATGAACAGAGTGTTTAGAGTTAAACGGGTGTAGGATTATTGATCAAATACTTTGTCTTGTTCATAATGTAAAAATTTGCGTGCCATACTTAGGTGCATCGAGTTCTGGGCTAAGAAATGAGGTATATACCCAAATGTCACAGGATTTTAATATGGCAAATATTTGCGTAGGCATCAGATAGTTGTGCATTCAAAGTCTCTATTTCTCAAAGTTTTTCAGAAAATCTATGGACTCTGCAGGGTCATAAATATTGACTAAAATGAAATAGGTTGGAATAGAGCTGGAAAATGTATGACTGTATATTCATAGGTACAGTCTAGAGTAAATAAGAGGAATTCTACTTATTTGTAGAAGAGATTAATACACCTAGTGGCAAGGATGTTATCAAGAGGGGAAACACATTTTTTATAATTTGACTGCACAAGAGTTTACAAGCAATGAATGTGGTCCCCAAAAAGAGTGCTCGAGCAATGGGACTGATTCTGGTAATCAAGATGGTGATGAGTCAAAATTTAATGCATTGGTTTCTGGCAGTAATACTTCTACAGGTGCATTGGAAAATAAGTTATCAATGTTCTACAATCTGCCTAACTTAAACAGAAACATTACAGAACCATTTGAAAAGCTTCGTAGCATCTACAAAGATGTACTGGGTGATGAGAGGAGGTCTTTCAGCTACAATAAGGTAATCTCTATTTTGGAGAAAGTTCCTTTCAAAATTTTCAATGTCAATCAAGTTAAGGGCTTGCTTGCAATAAAAAAATCTATGCTGGACCATAATTGTTGCTCAGCAGATTCAAGAGATTTTTCAGACGGGACGACTGACAAAGTTAGAGCATTTTGAGAAGGATGAAAAGATACGTACTATCAATCTATTTGGAGAAGTCAAGATACAACGAAAGATAATTTATTTTACCTGAAAACTGGGCTTCTTGCATCACGAGTTATTAGAGATAAACACATATTTTTTTGGTATGTTGAAAATAAGCAGAACCTAGACAAATAGTTAAGCCCTGTTTGCAGTCTTGACAGTACATCATTTGGTATCAGAGATTGAAGCTCTTGGGAATTAGTAATTTTTTGATGGTTATGTTAAATCAAGATTTCTAATGAGTTGTTACATGATTTGGCAAAGGATCAGCAGGACAAAGTGCCAGAAGACCCTGTGGAAGAAAGGTATGAGTAATCTTTGCTATTTGATTTGCATTATTATGTTTGAGAAGTAAACATGTGAAGAGAAAGGCAGTCAAGCCATTGAGGCTTAAGAAGAGAAGAAGCCAAGGAAGGCTTAGTAAAGAGCCAAGAGAAGCTCTAGAAGAAGAGCATAGTGAATTGCTCAAAAAGAAGGAGAAGATCCAAGAAGAAGCTTGGATAGTTTGCCAAAAGACTAAGGTGAAATATACTTAGGTGAGGTAAAGGATCAAGTTTGAAGAATTGAGAAGAGAAGCTTAGAGAAGCTCAAAAGTAAGGGAGCAAGTGAATGCTCAAGAGGAAGATCCAAAGCAAGGTAAGCTTGGATTTGTGATTTGTGTTTGTTGAAGTGTTGAATAAAGAATTGTTGCAGGAATGAGAAAAAAAAGATCAAAAGACTAGGAAGGCCTAGGTGAGATCAAGGAGACTGTCAAAAGACCAGTCAAGGAGAAAACCCTTGGGTGAGACAAAGGATCAAGAGACCAAGGTGGAAAAGACTTGGGTGAAGATCTCAGAAATAGAAGTATTGTTGAAGGCACTATGGAGCAGCAACAAGGTACATGAGGGAACTAAGAAGAAAGCAAGCATCAAAGGTATGAACATTTTTGTAATTGATAAAGAGATTGCTAATTTGAAGAGAGAATTAGCTAAGATTAAAGATGAATATGAGTCTTGGATGCAGATGGATAGGAAAGCATGGGTATGGCCAATGAGGAAGAAGTTGAAGTGGCCAATAGATCTCCTAAGGAAGAGGAGAAGAAGGCAAAATGAGATTGCCAAGAAGAGAGAAGCCCATATAGTCTTGAAGAAGATGAATAGGTTGCCAAGTGAGCAACAAAAAGAGTAAGAAGAAGTTGTGAAGAAGGTTCTCATTGAGGAGAACAAGAGAAGAGAAGAAAGAAAAGATGAAGTGTCAGGAAGAGCACTTGGAATGATGGGAATGTCCATTAAGAGGACACTCATGGAGACATTATGGTCTCTAGTTTTTATTTCTAATATTGTCTTTTCATGGGTAATTGCAGGTATGAGCAGCCTTGTGAAGGTCAAGAGAAGGGCCTTAGAAAATGAAGAGATTGGTGCAAGAGAAGACACCAAGTACACAAGTGAATGTGTAAGAAAGAGAAGTGAGTTTGCTGATGTTGATAAAGAAGAAGAGATGCATTGGTTAATGCATGAGGAAGGTGTTGAGGATTCATACAAGCAAGAGGAGAGATAGAAGATGAAGATGACTTCCATGATGCCATTGAATGCCAAGAAGAGACAAGAGAATAGCCAAGAACAAAGGACGAAGAATGTACAGATAATCAAGAAGCTATGCAAGACAAAGAACTAATGGAGCAGCCCATTAAGGAGATAAAGGTGAGTTCAAAAATTGATTCTTCTTATAAGCATGAAAATGTTGATATGAATGTTAGAGAAGAAAAGATAAAGGTGAAGTTTCCAATTAACCATGGATATGTGATGCCTAAACGGTGGAAGAAGCAAACTCCCAAGCAAGAGGAGGTGCTAGTACAAGAGCAAGGATGCAGGATGCCTACATGGCTTGAGAAGAGAAATGGTAAGAAGGAGAAACAAGTATGGGTGCCTAAGAAGGCAAAGAGTGAAGATTTGAGTGTTCAGACAACAACACCAAGAAGTCAATGGAAGAGGATTGAAGGTGATTACAGCAGCCAAGAGAATGAAGTAGAGATGGTGAGTATGGAAGAAGCATTCCATGAAGATAGGATGCTTGAGACATATACCAAAGAGGTAAAAGGTAAAAAAATGGTTTATGATGATGTGTTTGAATTATTTAATGATCCTTTCATGAGAAATGAGGAATGGAAAATGTCTGCGAAAACTAATTTACAGCAAGGAGAGAGTTCCAAGAGGATGGAAAATGAATTGAGGCAAGAACAAACAAGATGGCTTCAGGCAGTAATTGAAGATAGTAAGGAGACACAAGGTAAGGGTACTTCAATTGTATTTGATAAGTATATTGAAGAAGTTGGTTTATGTGAAGACAAGTTAAGAAAAGATGACATAAGAGGTAAAGGGCAAGTAATCTTTATGAGTGATGAGCCCAAGTTTGATGAAGAGAATAGTGAGATAGATGAGATATCAATAAAGGAAGAGTTGACGATGTTGGAGGAGTTGTTTGGTTATTAAAGAGAGATGAATGAAGGTACAAGCCATGGTGAAGATACCATTGGGAAGAGTGAAACAAGATAAGAGCAAAGCAAAGAGGAAAGGATAGTTTTGATCAAGGAGCAAGAATGTGAAGGCAGCCAAGAGGCTTCATGGCCTAAAGATTTTGATTCTAAGGTGGCTTTTGATGTTTTGAATGTAGGTATAGAAGATGAAAACTTTGGAGACACATATGAAGAAGCATGGAAGTGGGAGATGGCAGCTGAGAAAGAGATGAGAAGAAGGACATATCTAAAGAGGAAGAAAAGCAAAATGAAGAACAAAGACTACCAAAGAAAAGCATTGGTATTGGCAACAAGACCTTGGGATCCAGGGATAGAGTGAAGACTAATGCATAGAGGAAGCATTTCATTTGAACTAAGGTTCAAATCTTTTCTAAAGGGAGAGTATGATTCAGGAGCATCTGCATTCAAATTTAATTTACTATATTTTCCCTCCAATATGCTTTTAATGAGGGGTAATTGTAAAAAATAAAAATTAAAAATAAAAAGTAAATTCTTGGGGCTGTTGAGGGAATAACGGAGGAGTGGTTGAAAATGTTTCAACCTTAGTATATTGTTATAAATTACAAACTGCTTCTATTTTACCTTTAGCCCAAAATTGGGCATAAAAGTTAGAGGGGAGAATCTTAACAAGAGCAAAAAGAAAATTAATCATAGAGGAGGATGAGAGGTACGTAGAAGAGGGGAGGAAGGACAAAGAGGAAAGGACCTCTCTTCAAGGGAAGAGATGTAAGAAGAGGAGGGTTGCTCAAATTAGGATCTTGATTGAGGTTGCTGAACAAGAATATGAAAAAGAAAAAAAAATTAATGAAAGATTTGCCAAGCTTTCTGGGGGAGTTACAGTTATACAGGTAGGAACACAAACAGAGATAGAGTTAAGAGTGGAGGATGCATTGAATGCAACAAAGGCATCTGTCGAGGAAGGCATTGTTGTTGAAAGAAGGTGTGCTCTCTTGAGGCTTGCGGCTAAGGTTGACACTATTAGAGAAACACTTGAAAATGATGAGCAAAAGATTGGTGCAGGTATTGTTAAATGAGCTTTGAGCTATCCTATGAAATTAATTGCAAAGAATGTGGATTTAGCAATAGATTGGAATAGAAATTTGTCGATTGAAAAATGAATCTCATTAATGTCTGTAATATTAATCTCGTTATCTTTTAATAGAAATAGTTGGTCTCTATGTTTACTGGGGTATCAAAACTGAAGGTGGCTCAGTGGATTATTCAGTGATCTATTTTGCCCTGTATTGGTATAAATGGTGTCTATGCTACTATTTGTTGGTGAAATTTTTTGTTTGTAAACCAAAGATTATCTGACTTGTAACTCACATCCTTGTGCATCCAGACCCTACAATTATGTTTCATACGTTTTAGTCTAGTTGAGCTTCCACAAAAGCAAATGTGTCCAACCCAATCTATGTGAAAAGTAATCATGTGTTGGCTGTTGATAATTGTATGATCAAATGCAAAAGTGTTTACATTTAGTTCATATCGTCTGAGGGTGCATGGTCTAGGTGCAAATATTGATACATTGTGTGTTGGTCCTGATTATGCAAATCGAGAGGAGGATTTCAATTGATTTGCTTTATGTGAGTGTTTATTTTCCATATTATCCCCAATGAATTGAATATTTCACCAGATTCAATGCTGTACAATTTGGATAAACAGAGTGTTCAGAGTTGAACAGGTGTAGGATTATTGATCAAATACTTTGTCTTGTTCATAATGTAAACATTTGCATACCATACTTAGGTGCATCAAGTTCTGGGTTAAGCAATGATGTGTATACCCAAATGTCATAGGATTTTACTATGGCAAATATTTGCATAGGCATCAGATAGCTTTGCATTCAAAGTCTCTATTTCTCAAAGTTTTTTAGAAAATCTACGGACTCTGCAGGGTCATAAATCTTGACTAAAATGAAATAGGTTGGAAAAGAGCTGGAAAATGTATGACTATATATTGATAGGTATAGTCTTAAGTAAATAAGAGGAATTTTGTTTATTTGTAGAAGAGATTAATACACCTAGTGGCAAGGATGTTATCAAGAGGGGAAACACATTTGCTGATGATTTGACTGTGCAAGAGTTTACAAGCAATGAATGTGGTCCCTGAAAAGAGTGCTCGAGTGATGGGACTTATTTTGGTAATCAAGATGGTGATGAGTCAAAATCTAACGTATTGGTTTCTTGCATTAATACTTCTACAAGTGCATTGGAAAAGAAGTTGTCAATGCTATACAATCTACCTAACTTAAACAGAAACATTACAGAACCATTTCAAAAGCTTCGCAGCATCTACAAAGATGCACTGGGTGATGAGAGGAGGTATTTCAGCTACAATAAGGTAATATCTATTTTGGAGAAAGTTCCTTTCAAAATTGTCAATGTCGATCAAGTTAAGGGCTTGCCTGTAATAGGAAAATCTATGCTGGACCATAATTGTTGCTCAGCAGATTCAAGAGATTATTCAGACAGGACAAATGACAAAGTTAGAGCATTTTGAGAAGGATGAAAAGATACGTACTATCAGTCTATTTGAAGAAGTCAAGATACAATGAAAGATAATTTATTTTACCTGACAACTAGGTTTCCTGCATCACGAGTTATTAGAGATAAACACATATTTTTGGTATGTTGAAAATAAGCAGAACCTAGACAAATAGTTAAGCCCTGTTTGTAGTCTTGATAGTACATCATTTGGTATCAAAGCTTGAAGCTCTTGGGAATTGGTAATTTGTTGATAGTTATGTTAAATCAAGATTTCTAATGAGTTGTTACAGGATTTGGCAAAAGGATCAGCAGGACAAAGTGGTAGAAGACCCTGTGGAAGAAAGGTATGAGTAATCTTTGCTATTTGATTTGAATTATTATGTTTGAGAAGTAAACAGGGTAAGAGAAAGGCAGTCAAGCCATTGAGGCTTAAGAAGAGAAGAATCCAAGGAAGGCTTAGTAAAGAGACAAAAGAATCTCTAGAAGAAGAGCATAGTGAATTGCTCAAAAAGAAGAAGAAGATCAAAGAAGAAAATTGGATAGTTTACCTTAAGACTAAGGTGAAATAGACTTAGGTGAGGTAAAGGATGAAGTTTGAAGAATTGAGAAGAGAAGCTTAGAGAAGCTCAAAAGTAAGGGAGCAAGTGAATGCTCAAGAGGAAGATCCAAAGCAAGGTAAGCTTGGATTTGTGATTTGTGTTTCTTGAAGTGTTGAATAAAGAATTGCTGCAGGAATGAGAAAAAAAAGATCAAAAGACTAGCATGCAAAAGGCCTAGGTGAGATCAAGGAGACTGTCAAAAGCCTAGTCATGGAGAAAAGGCATGGGTGAGACAAGGGATCAAGAGATCAAGGTGGAAAAGACTTGGGTGAAGATCTCAGAAATAGAAGTATTGTTGAAGGCACTACAGACCAGCAGCAAGGTACATGAGGGCACTAAGAAGAAAGCAAACATCAAAGGTATGAACATTTTTGTAATTGATAAAGAGATTGCTAATTTGAAAAGACAATTAGCTAAGATTAAAGATGAATACGAGTCTTGGATGCAGATGGATAGGAAAGCATGGGTATGGCCAATGAGGAAGAAGTTAAAGTGGCCAATAGATCTCCTAAGGAAGAGTAGAAGAAGGCAAAATGAGATTGCCAAGAAGAGAGAAGCCCATATAGGCTTGAAGAAGATGAATAGGTTGCCAAGTGAGTAATAAAAAGAGGAAGAAGAAGTTGTGAAGAAGGTTCTCATTGAGGAGAATAAGAGAAGAGAAGAAAGAAAAGATGAAGTGTCAGGAAGAGCACTTGGAATGATGGGAATGTCCATTAAGAGGACACTCATGGAGACATTATGGTCTCTAGTTTTTATTTCTAATATTGTCTTTTCATGGGTAATTGCAGGTATGAGCAGCCTTGTGAAGGTCAAGAGAAGGGCCTTAGAAAATGAAGATATTGGTGCAAGAGAAGACACCAAGTACACAAGTGAATGTGTAAGAAAGAGAAGTGAGTTTGTTGCTGTTGATAAAGAAGAAGAGATGCATTGATTAATGCATGAGGAAGGTGTTAAGGATTCCATACAAGCAAGAAGAGAGATAGAAGATGAAGATGACTTCCATGATGCCATTGAATGCCAAGAAGAGACAAGAGAATAGGGAAGAACAAAGGAAGAAGAATGTACAGATAATCAAGAAGCTATGCAAGACAAAGAACTAATGGAGCAGCCCATTAAGGAGATAAAGGTGAGTTCAAAAATTGATTCTTCTTATAAGCATGAAAATGTTGATATGCATGTTAGAGAAGCAAAGATAAAGGTGAAGTTTCCAATTAACCATGGATATGTGATGCCTAAATGGTGGAAGAAGCAAAATCCCAAGTAAGAGGAGGTGCTAGTACAAGAGCAAGGATGCAGGATGCCTACATGGCTTGAGAAGAGAAATGGTAAGAAGGAGAAACAAGTATGGGTGCCTAAGAAGGCAAAGAGTGAAGATGTGAGTGTTGAGACAACAACACCAAGAAGTCAATGGAAGAGGATTGAAGGTGATTCCAGTAGCCAAGAGAATGAAGTAGAGATGGTGAGTATGGAAGAAGCATTCCAGGAAGACAGGACGCTTGAGATGTATACCAAAGAGGTAAAAGGTAAACAATTGGTTTATGATGATGTGTTTGAATTATTTAATGATCCTTTCATGAGAAATGAGGAATGGAAAATGTCTGTGAAAACTAATTTATAGCAAGGAGAGAGTTCCAAGAGGATGGAAAATAAGTTGAGGGAAGAACATACAAGATGGCTTCAGGCAGCAATTGAAGATAGTAAGGAGACACAAGGTAAGGGTACTTCAATTGTATTTGATAAGTATATTGAAGAAGTTGGTTTATGTGAAGACAATTTAAGAAAATATGACATAAGAGGTAAAGGGCAAGTAATCTTTGTGAGTGATGAGCCCAAGTTTGATGAAGAGAATAGTGAGATAGATGAGATCTCACTAAAGGAAGAGTTGAAGATGTTGGAGGAGCTGTTTGGTTATTCAAGAGAGATGAACGAAGGTATAAGCCATGGTGAAGATACCATTGGGAAGAGTGAAACAAGACAAGAGCAAAGCAAAGAGGCAAGGATAGTTTTGATCAAGGAGCAAGAATGTGAAGGCAGCCAAGAGGCTTCATGGCCTAAAGATTTTGATTCTAAGGTGGCTTTTGATGTTTTGAATGTAGGTATAGAAGATGAAAACTTTGGAGACACATATGAAGAAGCATGGAAGTGGGAGATGGCAGCTGAGAAAGAGATGAGAAGAAGAACATATCTAAAGAGGAAGAAAAGAAAAATGAAGAACAAAGACTACCAAAGAAAAGCATTGGTATTGGTAACAAGACCTTGGGATCCAGGGATAGAGTGAAGACTAATGCATAGAGGAAGCATTTCATTTGAACTAAGGTTCAAATATTTTCTACAGGGAGAGTATGATGCAGGATCATCTACATTCAAATTTAATTTACTATATTTTCCCTCCAATATGCTTTTAATGAGGGGTAATTGTAAAAAATAAAAATTAAAAATAAAAAGTAAATTATTGGGGTTGTTGAGGGAATAACGGAGGAGTGGTTGAAAATGTTTCAACCTTAGTATATTGTTATAAATTACAAACTGTTTCTATTTTACCTTCAGCCCAAAATTGGGCGTAAAAGTTAGAGGGGAGAATCTTAACAAGAGCAAAAAGAAAATTAATTATAGAGGAGGATGAGAGGTACGTAGAAGAGGGGAGGAAGGACAGAGAGGAAAGGACCTCTCTTCAATGGAAGAGATGTAAGAAGAGGAGGGTTGCTCAAATTAGGATCTTGATTGAGGTTGCTGAACAAAAATATGAAAAAGAAAAAAAAATTAATGAAATATTTGCCAAGCTTTCTGGGGGAGTTGCAGTTATACAGGTAGGAACACAAACAGAGACAGAGTTAAGAGTGGAGGATGCATTGAACGCAATAAAGGCATCTGTCGAGGAAGGCATTGTTGTTGAAAGGTGTGCTCTCTTGAGGCTTGCAGCTAAGGTTGACGCTATTAGAGAAACATTTGAAAATGATGAGCAGAAGATTGGTGCAAGTATTGTTAAATGAGCTTTGAGCTATCTTATGAAATTAATTGCAAAGAATGCGGATTTAGCAACAGATTGGAATAGAAATTTGTTGATTGAAAAATGAATCTCATTAATGTCTGTAATGTTAATCTCATTATCTTTTAATAGAAATAGTTGGTCTCTATGTTTACTGGGGTATCAAAACTGAAGGTCTCTCAGTGGATTATTCAGTGATCCATTTTGCCCTGTATTGGTATAAATGGTGTGTATGCTACTGTTTGTTGGTGAATTTTTTTGTTCATAAACCAAATATTATCTGACTTGTAACTCACATCCTTGTGCGTCCAGACCCTACAATTATGTTTCATACGTTTTAGTCTAGTTGAGCTTCCACAAAAACAAATGTGTCCAACCCAATCTATGTGAAAAGTCATCATGTGTTGGCTGTTGATGATTGTATGATCAAATGCAAAAGTGTTTACATTTAGTTCATATCGTCTGAGGGTGCATGGTCCAAGTGCAAATATTGATACATTGTGTGTTGGTCCTGATTATGCAAATCGAGAGGAGGATTTCAATTGATTTGCTTTATGTGAGTGTTTCTTTTCCATATTATCCCCAATGACTTGAATATTTCACCAGAGTCAATATTGTACAATTTGGATGAATAGAGTGTTTGGAGTTAAACGGGTGTAGGATTATTGATTAAATACTTCGTCTTGTTCATAATGTAAACATTTGCATACCATACTTAGGTGCATCGAGTTCTGGGTTAAGCAATGATGTGTATACCCAAATGTCATAGGATTTTACTATGACAAATATTTTTTTAGGCATCAGATAGCTTTGCATTCAAAGTCTCTATTTCTCAAAGTTTTTTAGAAAATCTACAGACTCTATAGGGTCATAAATCTTGACTGAAACGAAATAGGTTGGAACAGAGCTGGAAAATGTATGACTATATATTCATAGGTATAGTCATAAGTAAATAAGAGGAATTCTGCTTATTTGTAGAAGAGATTAATACACCTAGTGGCAAGGATGTTATCAAGAGAGGAAACACATTTGCTGATGATTTGACTGCGCAAGAGTTTACAAGCAATGAATGTGGTCCCTGAAAAGAGTGCTCGAGTGATGGGACTTATTCTAATAATCAAGATGGTGATGAGTCAAAATCTAATGCATTGGTTTCTTGTATTAATACTTCTACAAGTACATTGTAAAAGAAGTTATCAATGCTATACAATCTGCCTAACTTAAACAAAAACATTACAAAACCATTTCAAAAGCTTTGCAACATCTACAAAGATGCACTGGGTGATGAGAGGAGGCCTTTCAGCTACAATAAGGTAATCTCTATTTTGGAGAAATTTCCTTTCAAAATTGTCAATGTCGATCAAGTTAAGGGCTTGCCTGTAATAGGAAAATCTATGTCAGACCATAATTGTTGCTCAGCAGAT
>JARHVA010008280.1:415000-447500 GCA_037957365.1 Torreya grandis | reverse complement strand
ATTAGGGCTAAAAAACAAGAATTATTAAAACCTGGACTCTAAATATTGCCACCCATGAATATTATCTTAATTTTTTTATGAATATGAACTCTTTCACTAAATAATGTAAATAATTAAAATATAAAATTTATTGATAAGATATATCTAAATCATATCTGTAAATTCACAAAGCCCAACTGTATATGCAAAAATCTCTTTCTCTCTCTTTCTCTGAAGGATAGTTGAATTGGTGATGTTTTCTAAAGTTTGGGAGTCTTCAGGAGATTTTATCAACTATTTATTATTTAATTTCATCTAATTAGTACATTTAATACAACTCATAGATCCTACAATTAGACTATCTTGAGCTAGCAAAAAAAGTAAGACTATTTGAGAACACCTCAAACTTGAACATGAAGAAAAAATAAAGTTAATAACATTGTAAGGATTAGGTATATTTACTAAACCATTTCCAATAATTCTCACATCTCCATCTAATATCATAACTCTGCACTTGAATAAAATTGACCCATGATAGGATTTTGAGTCTCTATTATGAAAAAGCACATGTTCCAGTGATAAAAAATAAGATGTTTCATTTAAAGTTTTAAAATGAATTGTAAAGTGCATCTTTTCAAGGTCTAGATTAGGAAATACCTTATGTAGCTTTCAAGATTAATTAAATTTAATATTTATGGATGTGCCATCTTATATATGGTAATTTAATTTTTAGTGTCTTCAATTTATTATATTTGAAAAACATGGTAAGAGGATTATCATTAATATAGCAGCCAAATAAAGCCTATCAAGGATGTATTTTAGGCCAACAACATGGGATGCATTTACTATACGAAATTTATGGTGAGAGAGATCCACTTGAGTTAATTCATTTAGATATGTGTGGATATATTTACACACTTCCCATTGGTGGAAATTTATATTTTAATATTTCCACTTGAGTTTGTTCATTAAAATCTATGTTGATATATGCAGACACTTTCCATTTTCTAAAATCTATATTTTCTATGTTTCATTGATTATCTTAGTATTATAACTTGGGTATATTTCATAAATCATAAGTTATAATCCTTTGGAATATTTAATTAATTTATAAATTTAGTTGATAAGCAAAGTGGTCATCACATAATAGTGTTAAGAAGAGAGAGAAGAGGTGAGTATGTGTCAAATGCATTTCTAAATTATTGTAAGGAAAATGGAATAAATAAATAGTTTATGATAAGGTACAAACTATAATAGAATAGAGTGTAAGATAGGAAAAACATAAACATAATGGATATGAAATGAAGAATATAATGAAATAAACACATTTCCAAGTGAATATTGGGCTGAAGTAGTAACATGTACTATATAGATTTTAAATAGGTGTCCAAAAAAAGTATGAAAGATAAAATTCCTCAAGTGACTTAGAGTGGTCAAAAACCAATGTTTGTCATTTAATTTTTTTTTGTTGTGTCATATATGCACATGGGCTAGATGAAAAGTGGAAGAAATTGGATGCTAAAGGTAAAAAATGCTTTTTTACTAGATATAACAAGGATTAAAAAACTTAGAAGTTTTACAATTCACTAAAAAAAATGAATCATCAAAATATATGTTTAATTCATAAAAGAAGAGGCATGGGATGCAAGCATATATAAATTATGTCTCAATTTGGAACTTTGGTCACCAAGGTATCTCTTAAGTAACACCTTCAACAAGTGGAAATTAGTTAACACAAGGTATCAATGCAGTGATACCTAATAGTGTAGCATATTTAAATATTGAATTATTTTTATCACCACCTCCATTTACAGATGATAGTTAAGATATGCACTAAACTCTCCATGTTGAGGGTGCGAAGATGTTTTGAAAACATTAGATAAGTAGTAAAAATAAATTGTAAAGGTTACTAGTTTAGTCAATAAAAAATTCAAAATTATTTTCTTCCAACAACTTTGGTATCGAAGCGTACAATAGAAGGTCACAGTAGCTTGAGATGTGGATCAATTCAGGAAAGGAGAGTCTAAGATTGCTCAGGAAATAAATGTGGAGATTGATGTAACTATGTTTAGTGACCATTTAATATCCAAGAGTTATTAGTTATAATGCATGTAGTGGAAATTGATAGCTTTGTTGATAGAAATCATGACCTACCTGAGCCAACATAATACATGGCATTGTAAAGTGGCTATGCCTAGAGTGACCAGAGAGAAGGGATTTGACAGTATTGTGCAAGCTTGAAACATGATTAGAGTCTAATGTAGTTATTAAAGGAAGCTACACAACTACAAGAGAGAGAGTTCTATACATTTTGCCTCTTGTTGGTAAATTCATATGTTTGGTCGATCTCAAGTGGAATAACTATTAGTAAAATTAGTATTTTGGTTTATCAGCAGAAGTGCCTTGATTGAATTCCTAGAAAGGGACAATAAGTGGTGAGTTGAAGTCTTAACAAGCCAGTAAGAGATGAGAGTAATTCAACTAAATTAGTGGAAGAAGAATGGATCAAAAATCATGAATAAGGTATATACACATTATTTTTTTATTAAAAACAAATACATACTATTTTTTATCATAGAAAAAGAATTCTCTCAAATGTCCAAATACTTAAATGGATAAATTATGCTACATGGAACAAAAAACTGCATACAATCCTTCAATTCAAAGGACTATAGGGAATTGTGATAGGGACCCTGAGAGTTCCCACTAATGTTGATGCACTCACAGAGTATGAATAGTCTAATGCTAAAGCCATAATGCTAATCATGCTAAGTGTCACTGATGATGTACATATGCATATCAATGACACTAATAATGCAAATATTTCATGGGACAAATTAACAATAATATATGATGCAAAGAATTAGATGAAGATCCTTCATTTAAAGTCTAAAGTTCATACTCTCATTATGGAGTCTGACAAAATAGTTGAGGAATTCTTGCATTGAGTAGCTAAGCTATAAACAGAGTTGCTATCTCTTTGTGAAATGGTAGACTACCAAACTTTGGTCCTAATCACCTTACAAGCACTCCCTTCTTGATTTAGAGTGTTCATCATGACATTTAATGTTTCTAAATAGAAAGTGTCATTTGAAGAGATCATTAACTTTTTGTAGCAAGAAGAGGCCATCAATTTAGTACAAGATGAGTCTCAAGATAAAAATCTTAAAATAAAGTAGCAATGATGTTAGAAATCATGAAAGTGACATCCAGAATATCCACCATAGAAATAATAAGAATAATTATCTCATCATCAAAATTCAAATAGGTGGTGTCACATTTATCACACCAACTCTCATGACATAGAAAATTGCTAGTATAATAGTTGAGATAAAGGATCTACCAGCAAGCGAAGCACATCAGGATGTGATGATAATTAGAATTTGAAAAGATGGCCCAACCAGTGGAATCAAAATGGAAATATCACCACCCAACAAGATGATGAATCAAATAAGGTGATAACTAATAAAGACAATAATGTATTACTAGTATCCCAAACCTTGCAACCCATGAGGAATATTTGGTTGACTGACTCAGGTGTCACTACGCACATGACAAGTGACAAGATGATATTCGATTCATTGATATATTAACCCACTGGAGATCAGGTTAAGATCATTGATGATAAGGAATATATCATAGTAAGAATAGGTTAAGTTACCATTTCCTTTGAAACATGAAAATGTATACTCATGAAGGTACTATATGTTCCTAGTTTGATGTCCAATCTCTTATAAGTCACGGAACTCCTGAATCATGAAGTGGAGGTGGAACTTTTTGTCAAATACGGCATCAAAACCTACCTAATTTCACAAAAAGGTAAAGTTATTGAAAAATATTTTCTGAAAGATAAATTATTTGCTTTAGATGCAGTTTAATCTTCTATAATAACTTTATCTACCTCAATAATAGAATCCACTACCCTCTAGCACTATCATTATGTTCATTTATCAATTGGATCTTTATACAAGCTAAGTTCTAAAGGGATGGTACATGGACTTCTAAATTTGTCCAGTTCCTTGCCCATCTGCCCTTGATGCCTTGCAGGTAAACAACATAGGGATCCACTCAAAGAGAGTTCATTTCATGATAAGAAGTGTTTGGAAGTTTTTTATACTAATTTTAGCAGCCCATTACCCTCTTCATTCTCTAAATACAAGTACTTCCAATTGTTCATGGATGACTACTCGCAGAAGATGTGGGTATTCTTCTTAAAAAACAAGAGTGAGGCCCTCCATCATTTCTAGGTCTTCTATCAGTAGGTTCTGAAGGAGACAAAATAACCTCTACTTCACCTTCACTTAGATTGAGATGGGTAATTCACATCAAATAAAATATTAACATTCCTAAACAAACAAGGAATTAAATAGAATTTAACTGCTCCTTACATGCCCTATTAGAATGGCATTATTGAGTGACACAATCGTATCATGATGGAAATGGTTTGATGCATTCTTTCAACAATTAATTTGGAGAAATGTTATTGGGTAAAATTAGTTCAGATAGTTGTTTATCTTCTTTATAGGACACCAACAAAATTTTTGAAGGAAATAATGCCTAAAGAGGTATGGTGTGGTAAAATGACATCAAATAAATTCTTAGCATTCCTAAACCAACAAAGAATTAAATAGAATTTGACTGCTCCTTACATTCCACAGTACAATGGCATTATTGAGTGACACAATAATATCATGATGGAATTGGTTTGATGCATTCTTTCAATAATGAAATTGGAGAAATGCTATTGGATAGACGTAGTTCGGACAGTTGTCTATCTTATTAATAGGGCACCAAAAAAAACTTTGAAGAAAAAAATGCTTGAAGAGGTATGGTGTGGTAAAACACCATCTATTTCTCATTTATAAGTATTTGGTTGTATAACATACATGCATGTACCAAACTAGAAGAGAAAGAAACTTGAGACCAAAACACTCCCATGTATCTTATTAGGCTATAGCACAACCTCGAAGGCATATCATCTCAAGGATCCTGAGTCAAGGAAAATCTATGAAAGCAAAGATGTGGTTTTTGATGAATAATCCTTTGAGAAGTAGAATGGTGAATCAATACCAACCACCTCTCACCACTTACTTCCTGAGTTAGATGATGAGGAGACTTCTCACTAGGAAGAAGATCTACAAGGGGAACTGTATGTTGACCTTAGAGATTTATAATATCCACTAGATAGTTCTTCACATCCACCAAATAGTTATTCACAACAATAAGAGTTCTTTTCTAAAGTGGGTAGTAGGCACTAGCGGAGACCCCCATACATCTGGAGTCAAAACAAGGAGTTACACAAGAGATGAGGTAAATTTTTCACTCATGAGTACAATTACTGATAGCTCTAAGCTTGATAATTTTCCTGAAGATTTAAATTAACCACAATGGAAAAATACAATTACTGACTTGTTATCACAATAGATTGGTGTTGTTTCCTCTTGATTATGAGACACATCAAACAAAACTTGATGCATCCATATTTACTAACATGTTGCAGTAGTTGTGGCTACATATTTTGCTTTGAATAATGAAATTATCAATATATGTTAATTCTTTGATGCCCATGACACAACTCCTAATCCAAAATAAAAGACATGATCAAAATTACTCTTCCTATCATCTATGCTCGCTACAAAATTACTGTCAATAAAACTAATGAAATCAAAATCATTATATTTAAAATATTAAATTACATGTCCTATTATTCCTACAACATATCCTAGTATTCTTTTTCCATCTTGCTAGTGAGCATCCTAAGGTAAATTCATTAACCTTAAAATCAGATTGACATCATACATAATATATGGCCTAGTAAACATGAGATAAATTAGACTTAGAATAAGTCTTTTAAACATAGCTGGATCAACATTTGACCCATTATCCTCTTTAATAAGTTTTGATCCTATTGCAATCAGAGTTGATATTGGGTTACAATTCAACATTTTGAATCTTCTCAACATATCTCTAACATACTTGTATTGACAAATGAAGATACCTTTATTTGATTGAATAACTTCAATGGCTAAGAAGTATCTCATCAAACCTAAATTTATCATTTTAAATTATTTCATCATTGCTAACTTGAATATGTCTACTGACAAATTTATAGTGAAAATAAAATCATCAATATACAAACACACAATCAAAATTTGACCTTGCTCATTGGTCCTTACATAAAATGTGGGTTCTCTACTACTTCTATTGAGTTCATTATTTATCAGGTATGAATCAATCTTGCTATACTAAGGCCTAGGTGCTTGTTTCAAATTGAGAAGTGCCTTTTTCCAATTTGTAAACTTTATTTTCATTCCCATATACCTCGTAACTAGGTGGTTGTTGAACATAAACTTCTTCATCATGAAAACCATTTAATAAATCATATTTCACATCCATTTGATGAACCTTCCAATTATTTTGTGCACGTATTTCTAAACTAGTTCTAACTATATCAAAAGTTTCACTATAGCCAATCCCATACTATTCTAGAAAAACTTTTACAACTAGTCTTGCTTTATGTTTCACAATTTTGCCATCAACATTAAATTAGTCATATAAACCCATTTGCCTCCTATAAATTATTTACTTTCAGGTAGATCCACTAATTCCCATGTTTTATTTCTTTCAATGGAGCTCATTTCTTCATCCATTACCTTAATCCAATTATCTTCTTTAACTGTTTCTTCAAAATATACATGATCATAAGAGAATAAAGAAAAATTAGAATGCAAATCTACATGTTCTTATCCTTGATCACATATATTTTTTAGATTCTTATTTTCTTTCTTCTATATGTTGTTCTTAATGAGGCAAGTTTTGGATATGTCTCACCACTTACATTTGAATCTAGTGTAGGATGATATGGATACACTTATGGTGTTTCATGCATAACATTTCTTATTGGAGTACTTGGTTTTGTTTGATTTGAATATCTACCTTGTTCTTCAGGTTCTTCTTCACTATGAGATATTGGTGCTCCACCTGTGACTAATTTATCAACATTTCCATCAAATGATTCTTCTTCCTTGAATTCAACATCTCTACTAATAATCAATTTATTTGAAATGAGATTATACAATTGACAAGCTTTTGATTGTTCACTATAACCAATGAAAATACATTTCTCACTTTTCTCATCCAATTTTCTTCTCAATTCAGATGGCACTAATAAATAATCAACACACCCAAAAATTCTAAAATGAGATATATAATGTTTCTTACCATTCCAAACTTCCTGTCGAATTTTGTCTCTAGCTCTCTTTGTATAACTCATCTTCAAATGGTATACTACACATGCTAATGCTTCTACCCATAAATAATTGGATAAGTTCTTTGGTTTTAGCATGCTCCTAGCCATGTCCATTTTGGTTTTATTCTTCATCTCTGCTACACCATTCTATTGTGGTAAGTTCCTTGTTGTAAACTATTTTTTTATTCCATGATATCTGTAAAAAATTAAATATTCATTAGAACTAAACTCACCACCCCTATCAGATTTGATTACCTTGATATATAGGCCACTTTGGTTTTCCACAAGGATTTAAATTCCTTGAATTTATCAAAGAATAAAGACTTCTACTTGAGAAAATATATCAAGATCTTCCTGCTAAAACCATCAAGAAGTGTTAATAAATATTTATTTCTTCCTATAAATGGAGTTTACATTGCCCAAATATATCAATGTCAATTAATTATAATGGTGTCCTTACTCTGTATATAGTTTTTATTGGAAAACTTTCTCTATGTTGTTTTGTCAATATATAACTTTCACATAGACTAACTGGATGATCTATAACTTGTAATACTTTCACCATATTTTTTTCTATAATAAATTTAAACCTCCAAAAAGTAGATGACCATAGCTCAAGTTCAAGAGTCATGCCTCATCTAAAAATGCTATCTGGAAGTTTAATTCCTTTGTTCTTTGGATGTAATGAATCTCGAGGAGGAACATTCAGCTCCCAGTCATTTTGGCCCTTACAAAGAACCTATCACTAGGATTTCTATCCATAATTATGCATACATCATTATTAAATAGAACTCTATACCCTTTTTGCACTAATTCACCAGCACTCAAATTTTTTTGTTTTAAATCGAGTACAAAGAAAATATCATAAATATATTTCTTATCTCCATTATTAGTTATAACATTTATAACACATTTCCTAGTTATTGATACTTTGCAATCATTTCCCAATTTTACTTTAGATTTTATAAAGTCATCCAAACCAACAAATAACTATCTATTTCCTATCATATGGTTGCTACATCCACTATCGAACAACCATATATCACTATAACTTTCTTGAGTAAATTTACAAGTTATAAGTAAACTTCAAGAATTATTATCAAATACATATGAGTAATTTAATTTCTATTGATCCACCTCTACTTGTTTAATTCTACATTCATTTGAGAGATGTCAAAATTTCTCAAAAAATAACATTAAATATGGGAATTATCAAACCTTGATGATTGAAATTGATTTCTTACACATCCTCTATTATTAAAACCTTGATTGGGCTGATTGGTCCTTCCTCCATGCTATGGACTCATGTGTCCGCTTATGTCTCTTCCTCTTCCTCTAAATTTAGATCTTCCTTTACCTCTACTAAATGAGACCAATGATCTAAAGGCATTCTCCAAAGAAAAATTGTTATTCCTATTCTTCATGTTTTTATAGGATAACAAAGATCCCATTAATTCATCTATTGACAATTGAGATAAGTCTTTTGATTATTCAATTGTAACTATTGTTGCATCAAATTTATTAGGAAAACTTCTAAGACTTTTTTCTATCACCTTTTGATTAGATACATTATCTCCATGTTACCTCAATTAATTTACAACATTCATTACATTACCAAAGAATTCATCTATAGATTCTGAAGCATTCATTTGAATATTTTCAAAATTCCTTCTTAGTGTTTGTAATTTTGATTCTTTTAATTTAGATGTCCCTTGGTATGAAGTTTCTAAGATTTTCCAAGCTTGTTTACACCTAGTTGTTGAAGCAATCCTAGGAAACACATAATCATCAATTGCTTGCGGAATAAAAAATAGGGATTTAGCATCTTTCTTTATCTTTTTCTACTTGAGATAATGATGTCAGATTTTGAGGTTCTACAAAACCATTTTCTACCAAATCTCAAACATCTTGAGAATAGAATAAATTTTCATCCTAACTGCCCAAAACTCATAATTTTTACTAGTGAATAATATAATTTGAGGTTGGCTTATACTACTAATAGATGCCGTGATCACTTTCTCTCATCTTTAAGGCCAATAATTTCTTCTATATCTCTACAACTGATCTTCTTTATTGACTACACACTTTTATTTTGTTTGAAATAACCAAAAAACAACAATATTCCCTTTGTCTTATCTTTAATAACAAACATTAAGATAATAAATCAAAGGGTACAACATTTAATAACACATACAAGATAAAATTCCTTTGACATAATGTTATGGTATTCAAAAAGCATAGAAAACTTCTAATTTTCTTCCTTTGAGTGATGCTTTAGATGATCGATGTGAATAAAATCTATAGCTTTGGTTGTTCTCCTTCTCAGATCTTAGTGATAGAGGCAACGAAAAAACACATAATTCACTAAAAACCCATTTAAAATGAGATTTTGGAATGTTACTTGGCATTGTTACATGTTTACGATGGTTGACAAGACTATGATGAAGCCTTGGGTGAATTTTAATGCAAACTTGGACAATGATATTTGACTCCATGACCTCAAGCTAGATGAATGTACTAGCTACAATTAGTTATATTGTTGAAATATCACCACCTACAGGATGGACTACATTCTTATTCTCTTACAACTCACTTCTTTCTTACAATGGTCTGCCTAGTTTATGCTTCTCTCATGATCTGGTTACACTGATTCTCCCACATTGGATGCTAGGTTTGCAGTGCTTCCTTGGTTGATGTCTTCAAACAACAAACTAACAATTTGATAGTTATGACCTCCTTCCTCACTTCACCTCTGATTGTCTAGCTTTGATACCAAATTGAATAATATAGTTAGAATATAAATATGCTACAACATGATAAAAATAGACTTGATTAATTGTAGAAAGGATTAAAATTGCCTCTTTAAATAGAGGTAATAGATGCATCTAGAGAAATGTTATACAAATGTAAAGATAGTCGAAGGAGTGGGGGAAGTTGGTCTAAAATTTCTAGTCAAGACACATGTGCTAGAGTCAATTGGAGATTTGTTGAGAATGTTAGCAAGTATGACACCTAAAGAATCTAGAATGACAGTGGAGAAATTGTGACACCTAAACAATATAGAATGGTGGTGGAGAAAAAATTAGGCGGGGGAAATTTTTAATGTCTATAGACACTTCACCAAATATTACCTATACAATAGGCTTCCTACATGTTTGTACACTCCATTTAATTTATTTTTATATTTTACAGTTTTTGAAGGTAGAATTTGCCATGTGATGTAGCACGACTCCCTTACTAGGAAAAATTAATAACACAAATAAAGACAATATACCTACCATTGATGTGGTAATATAGTAAATGGTGCAAAATTCTATTTAGATACCTAGCATGCCGAGGAAAAATAAAATTGTGTCAAAAGTGTTTTATGTATAACCTTTCCTTCACTAAATACTAAACATACAACAACCTTCTAGACTCCGGTATATGGTAATAAATGTCTACCTAGACCATCCAAAAGAATTTTATAAATAATAATTCTTTGAATTATTTTAGAACGAGTGAAATAAAATAATTAGTATATATGTATGACTCCGGTACATGGTAATAAATGTCTACCTAGACCATCCAAAAGAATTTTATAAAGAATAAGTCTTTGAATTATTTTAGAACGAGTGAAATAAAATAATTAGTATATATGTATGGTTGTTGATCTTTCCACAACCTGCTGGAACTATTAAAAAAAATAACAAGAAAACTTTTCTATATATATTGACTATAAAATAATTAAAAATTCATCTGGGGAAAGTTTTGCAGAAGATTATCCAAATGCAATAAGATTGTTTGAGGAAATTAGTTTCCACTGCTCGGTTGTGTTTGGTTTTGGACCCCCAGTATATTGATTTCTTGATTATTTTACCTCCTTGATTGTTATTAGTAGAGATGTCCCATATAAACATAAATGTTATAATGTCCCATACAAACATAAATGTTATATATTTATTTTCTTTATAATAAATTTAGGGACCTTCGAAATCAGTAACTTTTTACTCAATTAAATATTATATTTATAAATATAAATATATATAAAAATAATAAATTACGGATGATATATATATATATATAATAAGTGGACCAAAAAAGGCATAGAGATAGATATTTTGTTAATGTGTGGCTGTAGAAGAAACAGCAGAGAATAAAAACGTAGCAGCTGCTGTAAGGGTAGAGAACGGAGCATTGGAAAGCTGTCGATGCGCAAATAGGGGGAAAACAAAATAGAGACAGCGGTTTACATATGCAAACAAAATAGATGACCAAATAATTGTGTGTTTATTTTTGTGTGCGTTTTTTACTTCTGAACGGCAGTTTATATATGCACACAGCAGCATTCTGTATAAAAATAGAGCACGCACTCACGTTTCATACAAAATAAAAATTGACTGATCTTTTAGAAGGACGTGTTCGTTTAGGAAGGATCAGTTGGTTTGGATCTCTAGCTATCACACAAGGACGGGATAATCAGGTTTATCTATAGATAGATAGATATAGATATAGAATTAGCCCTACCTTGTTAACAATATGGAGTGTTTAAAGTGTAAAAGTAGCTGTTATTTTCTGTTGGAAAATTCTACAGTGGGCCGAGTCTGCTGAGAATTGTTTTCATTAGAGCTTAGATTTGTGACGAAGAAAATTATATATATATATATGCATATGCTGGCATGATTGAATTTAAACTGTATTTCTTTTACATCGCTATAAAATGGGTTTAGTTTTGTTGTTCTTCACTAACCAAATATCAAGTTGAAGTTCAATTGAGAGATCGACAACCTCACACTCCGTAGTTGCGACTTGTACTTCTCAGGTTATTCATATTTTGGTTGTGAACGGTTTTGAACGGGATTCAGTGAGATAATATGGGCAATACATGCTGTTATTCTTCCTCTGCTTCTTCCTCAGGAAATGAGAATGCTATTGACTTGCATGGTCTCAATCTAATTGAAGATGTCACCCACCTTGACGACTTGATCGCTTATATTCACCAACGTTTGAACGCCATTGATATGGTAAGCACATCTTTAATTCACTTTCATAATAAATTTTTATTGTTTTGATCACCAAACTGATTTATATGCGTCATGGAATGTATGTCTTTTTTAGTCTGAAGAGAGCGCGTCCGCAAGAGAATCTGTTCGTTCGGTTAGAGTGAAGTTGTGCATACAGTTTTGCAGCTGTTTACTGGAGAACGTAAGGAAACAGTTTAATACTCGTACTTGCAAGGTAACCAAGGAAGATTTCATTGCACTTTAATTATTGAAATGAAATGGAACGGTTTCAATTGGAAGAAACTCGATAGAACTGAGGGTCTAGTGTTTCTTCTCTTATTTATTTGGATTAGTAACTTCATCAATACTTTTAAAAGAATCTTGCTAAATAGTTTCAATATAAACTCTATTTTCATTGTTTATGTGTATATAGTTTAAATGTCTTTGCACGTTGAACATTTTAGATGAAATATTTTTCTGTTCCTATATCTTCTTTTCCTATTCTTCTTTAGGGGTCAACCATCTAACGCCCTCAAATCTGAATTTTTCTCCCCTATTTGATTTCAGTCCTTATATTAACTTTTGGGATGCCTGTAGGTCAAGTTAAGTTCTGCATTGGTCAAGTTAAATTCTGGCCTACATGACTACTTATAATATTTTATTATTTAACTAAAAATTCATATATTTTGCTGCGCAGATATGCTTCAAATATACACTTAGTCGTGGGACACGCAAAGTTCTGAGTAATGTACTGAAAGAGTCAGCTAAGATTCGCTGGGTTGCAATAGGACTTTCTGTTGTAGCCTATGTGCTTGATCAATTTGATAAAATCTCGGCCAACAGAACCGAATGTTTACAACTTCTACGATCTATGTTTTGTCTAGCTAAACGTATCAAGCAACTAGATGAGCAACTACCTCAAGAAAGAAAGAAACTCAAAGACGTAGTTCAGTTTATAGTTAAAGGATGCATCATGTGCCTTTGCCAAATGACTTCCACTAATGTTTCGAGGTAACAGTGACAATTTTTAAACTATAACATAATAGAAGGACATTCGCACTTTGTTTGTAAGATTAAAGTTCTTTTTTTGTGGTGTAGTTTTTTCAATGCTTTTATGGACGCGGAGGATTTGAAAAACTTTGAATCAGAATTAGCTCATACGTATCCAGATCTTATATTGGGATCTATAATTACCCTTTTGGAAGAGAGGCCTACTTATCTCCCTCCTTCACAGGGACAATAACCTGATGCAGGTATTTATTTATAACTTTTTCTTCGATAAGTTCATTGCCCAGCATCAAATAATTCAAGTTTCACTTATCTTCGTGCCATGCAAAAATATATGTATGCGCCGCTATCAAATTTAGAGTTATGTACTTGAATTCTAATTAAGCATTTTTACGTTTTTTCTTTTTTTTTTCTTGGTGGGGTTTTGAATCTGGCAGTTGGCCTCAACAACGCTAGCAATAAAGTAACTGAGCTTCTAGACATGAAATATTTGTCCCCAAGGGCTGTGGTTGTTTACGGCATGGGAGGAATAGGAAAGACAACCCTTGCTATAGCTGTCTTCAACAGGCTGAACTTGACGGGCTACAAGCATTGTAGGGTTAACGTG
This sequence comes from Torreya grandis, assembly GCA_037957365.1. Classification (NCBI taxonomy): domain Eukaryota; kingdom Viridiplantae; phylum Streptophyta; class Pinopsida; order Cupressales; family Taxaceae; genus Torreya; species Torreya grandis. The sequence continues at coordinate 433,675 of JARHVA010008280.1, read as the reverse complement.
GTTCAAAATGTTAGAAACTGTTGATTAATTTCCACTGCTTGTTCCGCAGCCTCTCATGCACACAGTTTGCATGCTTAAATTGGTTCAGTCTTAGTTTAGCTAGTTATGTCACTGCTTAGTTAGCATGCAGTTAAACATCAGTTTATATTTCAGTATGATTTGTTTTCAAATCTATTTATGTTCACTATTCGCAGATTTTTGGTAAGCAGAATTAATAAAATTAAAAATAGCTTCTTGATTGCCGTAGCAATCAGTGTTTGACTTATTTTCTGTTATATTATTTTTTGCTGTGTTTCTTCTGTCAAATTGGTATCAGAGCGCAGGATTATTAGAGAAGCGCAGCTGGAGAAAGGAGACAGCAGATCGCAGCAGCCAACTGGGAGAAAAGCCATATGACCTGAATGCTGCTGCAGTAGAAGACTGGTCGGCCACTGCCAATCAGTTACCGTCCAGCGCATAGGTGAATCGCTGCAAAGAATGGGAAGACTGCTGACCAGCAAGTTGAATTGATGCTCGTGAGTGTATGCACGAGCATATACTATAAGGTTTCCTTTGTGTCGATCGTTTCGATTCCACCACCAAGGAGCTCATCTAAAGTGTGGCTTCCGATTTTGTTGACCTTTGCATCGAAAAGCCCTTTAATGCTTGTCAAACTCTTTTTTTGCATGCATCATCAAGCCATTGATCGTTGTATGTCAAAGTGTTGCAAGGATGTGCAGCCGTAGCTGTAGCGTTGTCAATACCGTAGGATTTCTGCCCTCTGAATGATTTGAGTGATATTGTGGTGTCGTCTTTCAGCTTGAGACATGGCAACAAACAATAGTATTTCTCAGCTCTAGATTTCCATTTTTAATGGTAAGAATTATGATTTTTGGGCAATTAAAATGAGAACATTGTTTTGCTCACAAGATGTTTGGGATTTAGTAGAAAATGGCTTTGTAGAACCACAGGATGAGGCTGCCCATCAGGGATTAACTCGAGCACAAAAGGAAGATATTAAAAAGAACAAGAAATCTATTCCTAATCCAACAAGCAATGGATGAATCTATGTTTTCTAGAGTTGCAGTAGCAACAAGATCCATGTCGGCATGAAAAATCTTAGAGACCACCTATAAAGGTTATACAAAGGTGACAATAGCTAAATTGTAATCTCTTAGGAGAAATTTTAAAAATTTGCAAATGAATGATTCAAAGTCTATAGACCAGTTTATGGGTCAGGTATTGAATAATGTGAATCAAATTAGATCTAATAGAGAAACAATAATAGATCAGAAGATCATAGAAAAAATACTTAGGAGTTTTTCTAACAAATTTGATGCAATAGTTTTAGCTATTGAGGAAACCAAGGATTTGGAATAGTTATCAGTAGATGAATTAATGAGATCTTTGTTAACACATGAATCTAGAATGAATATGAATAACAATACTTCTTTTGAGAATGCTTTCAAGTCTCATGTATCATTCAACAAAGGAAGAGGAAGGTCAAAATTCAAAGGAAGAGGCAAAGGCAGAAATGGAAGGAACAATCCAGATCAAGGTGTTAATAATAATCAAAACTACAACAATAGAGGATGTGGCAACAGTCACTTCTAGAAAAATTCACAAAGGTTTGATAAATCTAACATTCAATGTTATTATTGCAAAAAATATGGACATTATGCAAGTGAATGCAGAAAGAAACAAGGAGATGTGGACAAGCAGAATGCTAATTAAACAAACGAATCTAGTTCTAATTCTGTAAGCTTATTTCTCACTTATCATGTTGCTCAAGAAAATGCTAGAGATATTTGGTTTTTATATGGTGGATGCAGTAACCATATGACAGGAAATAAATAATTCTTTGCTAGTCTTGATGATTTAGTAAAATCTGAAGTGAAATTAAGAATTGATAATAAAGTGGATGTAATGGGTAAAGGAGTAATAAATGTTTTGGCAAAAAATTGTGAAAGAAGGTTTATTTCTGATGTTTATTTTGTACCTGGACTAAAGCATAATCTTATGAGTGTTGGACAGTTAGTACAGAAAGGTTACAGAGTATCTTTTATGGATAATGTTTGCATAATACTAGACAAGTTTTCAAATGACAGTTTGATAAGAAAAGTGGAGATGACCAAGAATTGGATGTTCCCTCTTCGAATTCAATGCATCCAAGGAGAAGAGGAAGCCCACTTCAAAACCATGCATCTAGACCAATCATGGCTATGGCACTTAAGGTATGGACATTTACATTTTGGAGGTTTGAATTTGTTACAAAAAAAAAATATGGTGAAGGGATTACCACCAATAGAAATGCTAGTAAGTTCATGTGAAAGTTGCATTCTGGCAAAACAACATAGAGAGAGATTTCCAGTAGGAGTCTCATATAGAGCAATGGTAATATTGGAGCTAGTTCATAGTGATTTATGTGGACCAATGCAAATTCCATCATTTGGAGGTAGTTCTTATTTTCTAACCTTCATTGATGATTTTAGCAGAAAGACTTGGATATATTTTCTCAAAAATAACTCTGAAGCCTTAGAAAAATTTAAAGAATTCAAGGCTATGGTTGAAAAGTAGAGTGGCCTTTACATCAAGGTACTTAGATCAAATAGAGGAGGTGAATATATGTCTAATGAATTTTAAGATTTTTGCAGATATCATGGCATTAAAAGACAACTGACTACAAGGTACACACCACAACAGAATGGTGTAGCAGAAATAAAGAATAGAACAATCATGGAGATGGATAGAAGCATGTTGAAGGCCAAACATTTATCAAATGAATATTGGGCAGAAGCAGTAGCATGTGTAGTATATATTCTGAATAGAAGCCCAACAAAGAGTGTCAGAGATCAAATTCCACAAGAAACTTGGAGTGGTAAGAAACATAGTGTACATCATTTCAGATTTTTTGGTTATATTGTATATTCTCTTATACCATCTAAATTGAGAATAAAACTTGATGATAGAGGTGAGAAATTCATTTTTATTGGCTATAGAGAAGAATCAAAGGCTTATAAGTTGTATAACCCCATTTCAAAGAAAGTGATTATTAGCAGAGATGTGGAATTTAAGGAAGAAGAAGCATGGGATGGAAGCATTGATAAAATCATCACAATTGGAGCACCAATTCCCTAAAATGAAGAAGAATCTAAAGAAAAAAAATTTCGAGGTGATCAATCCTCTCCACAAGCAATAACAAAGACTCCAATAACAACACCTAGGAGCTTAGCACAAGGTGAATCATCTGGTCATGCATGTCATCCTACTCCAAATTCACAAGTGATGAATCATATCCAACTCTTGCCACTTTAAGATCAGGATTCAAAGGTAAGAAAATAAGAAACTTGAATGAGATTTATAAACAAGAAGAAGAGAAGTTAGATTTATGCTCAAATTTTGCTCTTTTCTCTCATGATCCTATGTATTGTGAAGAAGCAGTTAATGAGAAACATTGGATAAAAGCAATGGATGAAGAGATGAATGTCATTGAAAGAAATAAAACATGGGATCTAATTAATCTACCTGAAGGTAAGGATTGCATAGGAGTCAAATGGGTTTATAAGACCAAATTTGATGCAGAAAGAAAGGTTGAAAATCACAAGTCAAGGTTAATAGCAAAATGTTTTGCACAAGAACATGGAATTGATTATAATGAAACATTTTCTCCAGTTGCTAGACTTGATATTATTAGAATGGTTTTAGCAATAGCTACATAAAATAATTGGAATGTATATCAAATGGATGTCAAATCAACTTTTTTGAATGGTTTCCTAGATGAAGAAGTGTATTTGAAATAGCCACTAGGTTGTGAAGTGCATGAACATGAAGAAAAACTCTACAAATTGAAGAAGGCTCTCTATGGTCTCAAGCAAGCACCAAGAGCATGGTATAGTAGGATTGATTCATACATGACAAATAATGGATTCAATAGAAGAAATAATGAGCCTACATTGTACACAAAAATTAACAAAAAAGGTCAGATTTTGATTGTGTTATTGTATGTTGATGATTTGATTTTCACTGGAAATTTGTTTGTAGACACATTTAAATTAGCAATGAAGAAAGAATTTGAAATGACAAATTTGTGATTAATAAAGTATTTTTTGGGCATAGAAGTTACACAATCAGACAAGGGAATATTTATTTGTCAAACTAAATATGCAAAGGATGTGTTAAGGAGGTTTAAGATGTTGAAATGTAAATCAACACCTACACCAGTTGCTACATAGACCAAAATTAGCAAAGAAGACAAAGGGTCTAATGTTGATTCTAAGACATTCAAAAGACTAGTTGGTATTTTGATGTATCTTACAACTACAAGACCAGATATCATGTATGGGGTCAGTTTAATCTCTAGATTCATGGAGTCACTAAAAGACTCACATTGGCAAGTTGGAATGAGGATATTGAGATATGTGGCAGGAACAAAAAAATATGGAATTTAATATTCCACAACTAATGATTTTTTTTGGATTGGCTATACTGATAGTGATTTTCCAGGTAGCATTGATGACAAGAAGAGTACTTATAGACATGCCTTTCTTTTTGAAATAGGTGTGGTCACATGGGCATCCAAAAAACAACCTATAGTGACAGTTTCATCAACTGAATCAAATTATGTAGCAACTTGGATGAGGAGAATATTGACAGACTTATTACAAGCACAAAAGGAGTCAACACCAATCTTTTGTGACAAAAAATTAGCAATTGCACTGTCAAAAAATCATGTTTTTCACAAGAGGAGCAAGCACATTGATAGAAGATTTCATTTTATCAAAGAGTTAGTGAACAATGTAGAAATCCATTTAGAGTTCTGCAGATCTGAAGACCAATTGGCAGATATATTTACAAAGGCATTAGGAAAGGAGACTTTTGATTATCTAAGATAAAATTTAGGCATTGTAAATGTTGAAGTAGTTAGTGGTAGAAATTAAGGCTGAGTGTTAGAAACTGTTGATTAATTTCCACTATTTGTTCCACAGCCTCTCATGCACAAAGTTTGCATGCTTAAATTGGTTCAGTCTTAGTTTAGCTAGTTAAGTCACTGCTTAATTAGCATGCAGTTAAACATTAGTTTATATTTCAGTTTGATTTGTTTTCAAATCTATTTATGTTCACTGTTCACAAATTTTTGGTAAGAAAAATTAATAAAATAAAAAGAGCTTCTTGATTGCCATAGTAATCAGTGTTTGACTTATTTTTTGTTATATTATTTTTTTCTCTATTAACATGCTTCAAAATTGTTCAGACAATGATGTTATGTAGTTGCAAGAGAAAATTTTGAGAGACTTGTTTGGCAAATTAAATCTTAAGCTGAGGGATTGTGTGGAGGGCCAGGATGAGCTATCATATTCCTTTGGAAAAGAAATAACCCAGCCAATGTTTATGTTTATAGATAATGCTCTTGGAGGAACTGACCTAGTGAAGCTTTTGCCTAGAGATCTCTCCTGACTTCCTGCTAAGAGCAGGCTACTGATTACAAGTAGAAAGTTTGATGAAACTGCATTACCTTTACACCCACATATTCTGTACCATGCCCATTCTATAGATAATCTTCCAAACTCAGATGCCAAAATGATTCTTTGCAAGACAGCTTTAGGGAGTGCCCAGGCAAATTTTTAAAAGGATGTAGATATCGATGTTCTAGTGGAAATTTATGGTGGAATTCCATTTGTGTTAAAAATGGTTGGGTGTAGTCTGAAGAAAGATGGCAGTAATGTCCCAGATTGGCATAATCATCTAAAACAAATGTTGGCAGAAGGGGAAGGGGATTTTAGTGAAAAAGTAGTGGACTATGTATATAATACTTTCTCTTATAAAGAAGCATTTCTAGATGTAGCTTCTTTTTCCTTCTTTGGAGTAACTTGGAAATGGCGATGGGTGGCTTGTAATGTTGGGGAGGTGCAACTCAAAGTGTTGGAAGACGCAACCCTTGTAAAGATCTTTGATGATGGCAGATTGGAAATGCATGATATAGTGGCAACACAAGGAAAGTGGTTGTCAAAGTTTGATAGAATTACCAATCAACAAGGTTTGAAAGACACTTTAGAAGATAAGTAGGTTTTTTTGTAATTGGCAAGCATTCTCTCTTAAAATGTTTGTTGGGGATGTTTTCTTTACTTAGTCAGATGTATAATGCTAAAACCTCAGTTGGGTTCCATTTCGTTATTCATTTTCTCGATTAATGTAGTTTATTGCTTTCATGCCTGACATTGCAAATGCTTTTGTAGAGACTTCACCAAATAAAATGGATTTTCTTTGACCATGTCAAGGATGATTTTGAGGCAAAGGTAGAGGTGGAGGCTGAGGAAGAATCATTAGAAATTGATGCAGATGATATAGATTTGATTAATAAATCCTTAGGAATTTTAGTCTTCTCAAAGGGCTTGAAAGTCAAAGGTAGATCGAATAATACTTTCAAGAATTTATGGTTTATAATCTTAAATGAAAATCGATCATTTGATTTGAAGAATCTTGAGATTAGCTATGTTGGTCTCTGGCGCCAACCATGTTTGTGAGACAAGTACACAATTATCTCCTTTTGCAAACAACCCGAGTTTAGATTTCCCTTTGGAAAATTGCTTTATAATTGACAAGATTGTAGGTCTAACTCAAACAAATTGTTGAAAAGCGATGCTGAAGTGCAGTTCACTCAGTTCTATTTTTAGACTATTAGTCTATATTTAGTTTTCATGAACAGTTTTTTGTGGGGCTAAATTTAGACAGTTAGTTAATTTTTAGTTAATATTTTTTTTAGAAAAAATAAAGCCTTAAAAAGGCTAGAGTTAGTTTTAGTTGATATTACATGCAAATTATTATTTAGATAAATTTAAAATATTTTATTCAATAATTAGAAAAGCATGTTCACATGCAATCTATTAAATACATTGTAATCGATCTTTATTTTCAATAAGAAGAAGATGAAGGAGAATGATTCGAATTTTTTCAAGAAGTATTTTTTATTTTTACAACTCTTATCTCTTCTGTATTAAGAATATTGCATATATTTGGCTATGATTTATTTTTATTTAAAAATTATACATTTGGTATTAGATCAGGTATTTTTCTTTTGGGTTAAAGATTTAGTAGTTCGAATTTTGCAAAAAATTATGATGTCAAATTCTAACTCCTTGCCCATTACAAAATTTGATGGAAATGAGTATGATTATTGGTGTATCAAAATGATGACTTTTTTTATAGGAAAAGATTTGTGGGAGATTATTCAATCAGGGTATGTAGAGCTAGTTGATTGGAATGCCCTCACAACAAATGATAAAACAACTAAGAAGGAGGCTAAGAAGAAGAATGCTCAAGCCTTATTTCATATTTAAATAGCTCTAGATAAGAGCCTATTTCCACGAATCGAAGGAGCAAAGACAACAGATGATGCTTGGAAGACTCTAAAAGAAGCTTAACAAGGTAGTGATCAAGTCAAAGTTGTCAAGTTACAAACATTGAATAGAGAATTTAAAGGTGAAAGAAGCTGAAAGTGTGAGTACCTATTGTGTTAGAGTAAAAGATCTGGTCAATAAGATGGCTACACTTGGTGAAATTGTGAACAATGAGGTTGTTATCAAAAAGGTGTTGAGGACTCTCACACAAGGGTGGAACTATGTTGCCGTAATCTTTGAAGAAAGCAAGTATTTGTCTACCCTTCAATTTGATCATCTAGTTGGATCTTTGATGTCTCATGAAGAAAGATTGAGAGATTCATTTGGAGAAAGTGATGGGAAAGATTTTTCCTCCAAATTACAAATCACAAAGAATGAAGATGCCAATAGTAGCATCAAAATTAGTCAAGGCCAAGGTAGAGGTCAAAATCAAAATTACTTAAGAGGAAATAGATGCAGAGGTGGTTTCCGAGGAAGAGGTGGTTTCAGAGGAAGAGGTAGAGGCTGATTTGATAAAAGAAATATCCAGTGCTATCATTGTAACAGGTATGGCCACTTTAATTATGAGTGTAGATTAAAAGAAGGTAATAATGGTAAAATCATTCATTATGCTTAGGAAGGTGATGAGAATCCTCCAGATAATTTATTTTTATCTTATGACAATGCTGAAAATGTTTCTAAAGATGTTTGGTATTTAGATTCGGAATGTTCTAACCACATGTTAGGGAATGAAAAACTTTTTTATATAATGGATGAAAGTTTTCAATCCAAGATCAAACTTGGTGATGACAAATAATTTGAGGTTTCTGCAAAAGGAGCTATGCAAGTCCATACAAAAGAAGGTATGAATAGTGTTAAAGACATTTATTACACTCCAAATTTAAAGCATAAGTTTTTGAGTGTTGGACAATTATGTGAGAAAAATTATAAAGTTGTATTTGAAAATCAATAATGTATAATTTATGATAAGAATCAAGGAAATAGGGTGGTAATAGTTGTGCCTATGACAAAGAATAGGATGTTTCCATTGAAGTTTGGTGAACGTAATAAGAACCTTGTCAATATGGCATATGAGGATACAAGTTGGTTCTGGCATCTCAGGTATGGGCATTTAAATCTTCATAGTTTGAAGATTCTAACATCAAAAGCATTAGTTTTTGGTTTACCTAAGGTTGAAGAGCACAAGGAGGTTTGTGAAGGATGTGCTAAAGGAAAACATGCAAGAGAGAAATTTCCAAAAGGTAATGCATGGAGGGCCCATTATCCACTCCAGTTAGTTCATTCAGACATTTATTGTCCTATGCAGACAAAGAGTTTGGGTAAGTCATCATATTTCATTACTTTTATTGATGATTACTCACAACAGTGTTGGGTTTATTTTTTGAAGACCAAAGGTGAAGCTCTTGAGACATTCAAGAGGATTAGAGCCCTTGTAGAAAATGTCAAAGGGTGCAAAATCAAATGCTTAAGGACTGATCATGGAGGAGAATTTTGTTCAAAAGCCTTTCAAGGTTATTGTGATATGCATGGCATTAGAAGACAACTCACCACTACATACACACCTCAACAAAATAGTGTTGCTGAAAGGAAGAATCGTACGGTGGTGGAGATGGCACAAAGCATGCTACAAATAAAGGGATTAAGTAATTCATTTTGGGGAGATGCAGTTGATACAATAGTATATATTCTCAATTGGAGTCCCACTAGTGCACTTCATAGGATGACTCTGTATGAAGCCTAGTATGAGAAAAAGCCAAATGTTAATTATTTTAAAGTTTTTGGTTGATTAGCCTATGTTCATGCTCCTGATCAAAAGAGGCAAAAGTTAGATCCCAAAAGTGAGTCATGTAGTTTTGTTAGATATAGTGAGGAAAGTAAGGCTTACGGGTTATATAATCCTCTCACTAATAAGCTTATTGTTTCAAGAGATGTGATTTTTGATGAAGGGGAGTTTATGGTCATCAAAAAGGCCATATGGAGAAGTCAAAATCTATTTTAAATGAAGTTATTATGGATGATACTGATCATGGGCAGCCCACTAATATTTCTATTCCAAGTGCTACAAATCCACCAAGTAACACCTCATCTAGTTGTTCAATTCCAAGTGTAAGTCCATATTCAAGTCCTAGTTCTGCAAGGAAGGTAAGAAGATTGAGTGACATTTATCAAAGGAGTTTAACTCAAGCACATGAATAAAATCCAAGATGTGAAACACTAAATTTTGCTTTACTTACCAAGGTTGATATTAAACCATCATGTTTTGAAGATGCATATACTAATGAGGTTTGAATGCAAGCAATGCAAGAAGAGATGGATTCTATTCACAGGAATGACACTTGGGAGCTTACAAAGCTTCCACATGACAAGAAGAAGATTGGCACCAAATGGGTCTACAAGACTAAGTGTAATAGTGATGAAAGTGTTGAAAGGCATAAGGCAAGATTAGTTGCTAAAGACTTCACACAAAAGTATGGCATTGATTATGCAGAGACATTTGCACCAATAGTAAGAAAAGAGACCATTAGAATGTTGATTTCATTAGCAGCTCAAAAGAAATGGAGCATCCTTCATATGGATGTGAAAAGTGCCTTCTTGAATGGGTACTTAGAAGAAGAAGCATATGTAGAACAACCACAAGGTTTTGAAGTTCAAGAAAAGAAAATCATGTCTACAAGTTAAAGAAGGCTTTGTATGGCCTCAAACAAGCACCAAGAGCATGGTATGCTAGGATTGATAGATATTTTCAAGAGAATAGCTTTCAAAGAAGTAAGAGTGAACCTACCCTTTTCTACAAACAAGAAGAGATGATGGTGCTGAAAGAGTTGATGAGACAACCTATAGAAGTGTTGTTGGAAGCTTAATGTTTCTAACTCATACAAGACCTGATATTGCGTATTCAGTTTCACTTATTTCAAGGTACATGACAGAGCCATCAGAAATACATATGAAGGCAACCAAGAGAATTTTGAGAAGCAAAGTATAGTTGCCCTTTCTTCTACAGAAGCAGAGTATGTTGCAGTCACTTCAGCAGGGACACAAGCATTATGGCTTAGAAAACTTCTTGAAGAAATTGGAGAGATTCAAGTTCAACCCACAATTATTTTTTGTGATAATATTAGTGCTATTAAATTGGCCAAGAATCCAATCCATCACAGCAGGACAAAACATTTTGATTTAAAGCATCATTTTATCCGAGATTTAGTGCAGATGAAGCTAGTAGAATTGAAATACATCAACACTAAAGAACAATTGGCAGATATCTTCATGAAAGTAGTTGCAACAGATCAGTTTTTGACTCTCAGATATCAAATTGTGAGCCCGCTCAACATCAAGGGGGAGTATGTTGAAAAGTGATGCTGAAGCGCAGTGTACTCAGTTCTATTTTTAGACTATTAGTGTAAATTTAGTTTGCATGAACAGTTTTTGTGGAGCTAAATTTAGACAGTTAGTTAATTTTTAGTTAATATATTTTTTAGAAAAAATAAACCCTTAGAAAGGCTAGAGTTAGTTTTAGTTTCTATTACATGCAAATTATTATTTAGATAAATTTAAAATATTTTATTCAATAATTAGAAAAGCATGTTCACATGCAACTCTATTAAATACATTGTAATTGATCTTTATTTTCAAGAAGAAGAAGAAGAAGGAGAATGATTCCAATTTTTTGAAGAAGTATTTTTATATTTTTGCAACTCTTATCTCTTCTGTATTATAAATATTGCATATATTTGGCTATGATTTAATTTCATTTAAAAATTCTACACAAATAATTTAATATGCAGTTGCATCGGTCCTTACAGTTTCTGTTTGTACGAAGTTTAGATCTGGATGACAGCATTGGAAACCTCTCTTCACTAGAGGAGCTAATTTTTAGTACCAGCTGCATCAGTCTTCCTATTAGCTTCGGTCAACTTAGCTCTTTACGCCGTCTGATTTTTATTGAATGCAAAAAACTTGTTGAATTCCCTGAAAGCTTTGGAAGTCTGAGTGCCTTGGGAAAGCTGAAATTACAAAACGTACCAAGACTGAAGAGGCTTCCAGACAGCTTTGGCCAGCTCAATTCTCTACGTTTTCTCAAGTTAGAAGATTGTTTAGGTCTTACTGCACTGCCTGAAAGCTTTGGGAACCTCTCTTCCTTGGAGTTACTGAATTTAAACGGGTGTTGCAGCTTACAAAGCCTAGTGTATTCTTTTAGTCAGTTGAGCAATTTGAAAGTCTTAAAAATGAGCCAATGTACGGAATTGACCAGTCTTTCTGATAAATTTGGATAGCTCAAGTCTTTGAAATATTTTAACATCCAGGGTTGTGAGGGATTAAAGAGACTTTGTAATGATTTCGGATGCTTGGAATCATTGTTTGCAATGAGGGCAGAAGGGTGTTCGCAGTTGGAGGGAAAAGCGATGGATAGCCTGGTTGAGGTCAAGAGTATGATGTTTTTGAACATCCGGAAGTGTCCTATGTTGATTGAGCGGTGGGCACAAATAAAGGAAACGTATCATTCGCTGCTATTTTCTCTGATAAAGCATGTGGGTGAGGAGGCGGACACGGTAAGATTGTTTTTATGTTTATATATATATATATATATATATATACTTCAAAAAGGGATATTTACCAGTCTTTATTTTGCAAATATTGTTCTCATCTGTCTAACAGTTGTATATTGGTAGCGTTTTGATGGGCGACGCGAATTCCTGCAAAAGATGTTCACTGCAATGATGAGTGACGAGAGAAAATGCATGCATGTGGACGGTGTTAGGAAGCTTGTGAAGTGGAGCCCGCCGACGTCCTTTCTTGCTCCCCAGGAAAAAGTGGCCATCTTGTTCACAATTTACGACCCTATTCTCTTACCTTCCAATGATGGGGCTTTGCAAATAATGAGGGAGAAAATATTGGAGTTTGTTGCCCAACATTCCCAGGTCATCTACATTGCTGGATTAGTGGAAGAAAGCGAAGAACGACTGCACCAAATACTGCTAAGCTTGCTTGAGGGGGTTCTTGCTTGGATGCCTCCTCACAGAAAAGCGAACCAATTATTTGCCTATTCTCTCTACTCATAGATCGTGCGGGAGCAGCTGCCTAAGCGCAGTCCATTCATTTACGATGGGTTTCATAGTTTTATCGTGACTTTAACTATGTCGATGGACGGAGAGGGGAAACCACAACTGCAAAATTCAATTCTCTCGCTATGTGTGGGCAGCAATGGCAATTACTTTGATGATTTTGGAAGCAGCTTTGAAAGCCAATTTTCTGCTCTTGAACGTGTAGAGAAAGTCATACGTGTGTATTATGAACATGTGTCATATGTATCAAACAAGGGTCTTATTAAACTTTTTGATGATTTGGAAGGTTGAAAATTAAATATGTGAACTCATTCACATTTTCATGTGTAGAGTTCTAAAATATTTTCTTTCTACATATTTTAATCACGGTAGTGTTTTCAAAAGAGATTTCATACTCTATCAAGAGCATATTTTACACCACAAACTTCATACATTTAATTTCACATTATTATGATTTATAAATTGTTATTAAAGGAGGGTAAGGTGATGAATCTAAGTTTAGTATTAATTATATTTATTTATAGGGTTTTCCAATTAAAGATACTTTCAGTTATTTTTGGTAAGTTTAATGTTTTACGTTATGTCAGTTTAATATGTTTTTAACATCTTAAGACACCATCAAAAAGGTTTGGGAATATATCTTCCCTAGAATAACCATATTTATAGTGGTGTTGCAGCTTAGAGAGTTTATCGCAATAGTTTCGTCTATCAAGCAATTGAGAATCTTACAATTGAATAAATGTAAAAATTGTTTAGCCTTCCTAATAAATTTGGAAAGCTCAAGTCTTTAGAGTATGTTAACCAAGGTAAAATTTAAGAGCCCTTATCCGAAACCACCTTATATTCATTTAGGTTAATTTGACTCACAGCGTTGGTGAATCGGTAAGTCTAAAATTTTCAACCATTTACCTAACCACATTTTATGTAAATAGGTTCCATCCACAAGGTAAAATATTTTATTTTTTTCATCCAGCTAGACGAAGCGACTGAACAACCTAGTCGAATGATGCCACCATAGGTAGACATGATGGTTGTTCCATTTGGCTCTACCTAAGACTATAACTTACACCACTTGACTCTATTGATGACTATGCCATTCAAATTTGGTGATCATGACACAATTTGGCTTTGATGATGGCTGCATCATTCAACTCTATCAAATGATTGCATCATCAACTGTGTCATTTCATAGATTCCTTCTAGCATAACAACACCAAACGATGTGTTGATGACCATGTTGAATGGCTATGTTAAACGATGCAGCTATCAGTAGAGCTAAATGGTTGGGCCAAATGGCTAGTTTGAATGGTTCTATCAAATAGCTCTATTAGTTGGCTAAGTTGAATGGCTCTACCAGATGCCTAAGCCAAATGACTCTACTAGCAGGCTACGCTGAATGGTTTAACTGAATGTCTCTAGTCAAACTAAATGGTTACCAGTTTAACCAATCTGCTACTAGGTTACTTGGTCACTTTTAGGAGGTCCTATTAATATGCCTTGAGCTATCATTTTGTGCATTTGATTCCACATTCCCCCTTAGCCCAACCCACAAGAATTAACCATTGAACATAATAATAAAATATGTTTTTGAAGTACTTTTCACCATGTTAAGCATATGTAGTTTGAAGACCATACAACAACCACTACCAGATGCATACATGGTACAATGATTGGAGGAATATCCTATAGATTTATCTATCTATATCTTGTAGAAATAAGAAGTTCACATTATTTAAGGAGAGCTTTGTGGATGTTAAGAAAAATAAAATTTACCAGGGGTTCATAAGCAAAATTTAGATTCCATATGTTAGGATTTAGTAAAAATAATGGTGATACCTCTGCAAGTATTGCTATTATTTTAGACTAGCTGATATGAGAAAAATGGAATCAAGAACTGATCAAGCTGCCTCTGGTAACCAATGTCATGAATCCATTAGATATCTCCAGAGTCCATCCATAATCATATGGGTTAGCTACAAAATGGTTGAGAATGTCTATTTTAAAGCTATGCGGTATAATTTAGATAATAGTGATAACGAACAATAAGAGATGGCAATTGAACAATGATCAATCAATAAAAAATATGAAGCCCTTGGTGACATAAAGATTCAACTATTTCATTCAATTCAGGATTAAGATCGGTCTATATGGTGGTCACTAATCTTGAATTCCATGAAAAAGTTCAATATTTCTATCACCAAAGTTTTTGTCTTTTTATTATCTGATCATTTTTCAACTACTATCTCTTATTGTTCGTTATCTGTATCATCTAAATCATGCCTTGCATCTTCATAATAGACATTGTCGAATATTTTTTTAGATATCTCATATGATTATAGATGCATTCAAAAACTATCCAATGGATGCATAACGTGGTTACTAGATGCAACTTCACTAGTTCTTGATTTAATCTTTTTTGTATTAGTTGGTTTTTAAAACAAAGGAAATATTTGTAGAAGATGCATTATCATTTATGCTTATTATTGACACATAGAATTCGAATTCTCCTTATAAAACCCTTGTAAATTTATTTTTTCTTCATATTTAGAAAGCTATCCCTTAACTAAATGTGAACTTATTATTTTTATAGGATAGCCAAACAAATGTAAAGGTGCACATGTAGTGTTTTATTTATATATTCCATTGAATGTCGCTTCGGTGTCCTTCAATAGGTGATGTATATTTAATTGTTCTATCTTTTAAGGTTTAGAATTTCGGTTTATTTATTCTTTTCCACCTAATCTTGATAGGATTTAGGAACACGGTCCTTGATTTTATTATTTACCTTTATTCTTTCCATGCCCTAAAATTTTAACCCTGGTGAATGTCCTTATAGTTCCATTCAACACTGTCATTACCTGTATTAGGATTCAGAGGTGTTATCATGTTTAATATCAGGATTGTGAGGTTTATTGTGTGTGTGTGTGTGGTGAATTAAGTTATTTTATAAAATAATGATATAAAGGGTTGGTGAGAAAACCCTCAAAATAATTTATATCCCTAAAATTTTGATGATCTGGTCCTATCTGCTGACCCTAAAAAATTGCCAATAATAAAATCTAAAAATTGGAATATTCATGAATTAATAAATATTCACTGCTAAAATTTACCCTTATATTAACATTTAGAAGGTAAAGGATAAAAGAGGCTTTATAATAATTTTGGATGTTTGAATTCACGGTTGGAAATGAAAGTAGATGGGTGTTTACAATTGAAGGCAAAATCCATAGACAACCTGCTTGAGGATTTTAAACATAAAAGAGTCTCATGTATATGAGCAAGATGGAAATTCTTAACTCTTTTGAAATCATGAAGGCCAGGGTCTTAAACTCACTAGGGATTTTTCTAGTGGCTACCAAATCAGGGGCAATGATGGCTCAGGTAAGGAAGATAGTGATAGAAGAGACCAAGGCTAGATCTAATAGTGTCAATAATCCTTCTATTATTTTTATCGACTTACTCTTTATCCATTCTAAATATTTTTGGTTAGAGAAGGTGTTACCAAGTAGAGTCAATAGTTTCACCTACCAGTCATGATAATATAGAGCCTTATATTCAAAGGTTTTGATAGATGTAGATATTTTTTTAAATGAAAAGGGAATGGACAACAAGAATAATTCATCTCCTTCTAGATCTGATGGTCAAAGAGTTTTTGGATGAATCAATAATACCTAGTTCACACCTATAATGACATTTTCTTGTAGGTTCATATGATTTTGGTAAAAGATCCAATGTATACATTAGGGGAAAGATATTTTGTAAAAGATTTGGTGGTACGTAAACCAAGCTCTCATGTGATGCGAACTAAGAATACCGCTACTTTTTTATTCAATGATCAAGAGATTGAAGTTATTTTTTAGATGAAAAATGGCTATCATCCCAGGGTCTAATCTATAAATTTAAAGGGTTTTTGCCGACTTTATCAACACTTCATGAGTGGTTATCAAACTGATTGTAACCTCTGGTTGAAGGTAAAAGTGATATTTGCCCCTATTCTAGACGGATTTTTAGTTTTATTTTTAAATCTTTAGAAGATAATGAGATTATTTTCAAAGGCTCTATTTGGACATGGGATAACCATAATCTTCTGATGAAACCCTAGCACATAGATTTTAATGCACAGACTAAAATTTTCACCTTCATATGGATTTGGATTAGGATCTCAAATATTCCTTACTAGTTTTGGAATGATTTTGTACTTACTATCATTGGAAATACCATAGGGAAATTTTATACCTCTGATAAATTGATTGATGATAAATGCTTTCCACATATGCCTATATTTTGATTTATGTTGATTTTTCCAATGATTTGCCTACCCAGTTAGAGCTGAATGTAGGAGAAAAAGTTGCATTTAATGCCTAGACTTTGAAGGAATCCACTTTAGGTGTCGAATATGTTTCAAAATAGGGAAACTTATTAATGATTTCCCATGCTTAAAGTTCAAAAAAAAAAATCCTAGTGGAAGAAAGAAGAAATAGAATATTTTATAGTTCTAGTTGTGAATGATAGTGGAAGCAAGAGTGACTGACTAGATCTAATATCTAAGAACCTTTTTGAAGAAGTGGAGTTGACCTAAAATAAGGATGTAGTATGTGTTGAATTAATGACTAGGGAGGTGGATGGTATTGTGTTACAAAAGAGGATAGATGGTAATATTGATAACATACTAGATTCATCATCATAAAATCATTTAAAAAGATAAGGATTATTTGATTAAATTCATACACAGAATCAAGCAAAATTGTTTCATTTCTTATTTATTTCATCAGCATAAAATCCTTTAGAGGGATTCTATATTTTTTATCAGACATCTTAATTCACTCACATCTCATCATTTTATTTTGGGAATGGTTTAGGTTCTAATATATCAAGATAGATTTTTTAGATCATAGATAACCCCTCCTCTATATTTCATCTTGATGCCATCCTGAATAGTTAATCTATATCCTTTTATTTTTTCCTTTGGTCGACATCTTATACTATCCAAACTATGTACAAAGCTAAGTTGTATCTATAGAGATGTGAATTGACAGACCTGAGATCGATGCAGACCAGATCTAAATTTGACTAAATGCATATATCATAAATCTAAGATCTAAAAAAAATTCCATAAACAACCATGAAATATAACCAAACAAATTAGAATCCGATGCCAAATTGAAGACTGGAAAATAAAAACTTGAATGTAAAACCTTTTTAATCTTGTACAGCCAAATATAAGAGATTATAATTGAGAGTAAAATAAAACACAGACATATATGTAATATTTTTATTATTTACACATAGATTTATCATCAAAACATTAATTTTGAACACAACACATGGTTTGTACTATTGGTTTAATGTCACATTTGATGAGAGGCCTATCAATAGATATGAGTATTGGATGTGGCCTACACTCCAAAACATATTTTACACACAAGGCCTAGATTGTAGAGAGTTCCCATAAGGAAAACCTGCTCTAATACCACTGATGGGTTTCACCCCATTAATGAACAATGTGCAAAGAACAATATATTTCAGTCAATCTCCATAATAATTGTAAGCAATAGAAAGAAAGGAAATGGTAAACAAGGTTTGAAACTCATGACAATGTCTTTTAGATCCAACAAAGAAAATCTTATGATAAATTCTTAATTATTTTAGCTCTTGCATTATTTTCATGGAAGGACAATAGTTCTTGTTGAGAATACTAGCATGTGAGTTTATTTTTGCGTAGCTTTTTAGTTATCTTATTGTTGTTTTTATTTAGGTTTTTTTGTTACATAGTCAAGCATATTAAAATTATTGGTTATCCAAACCTAGGTTATTTGTTTCATTTCTAGGGTATGGGTCCCTGGTTTTAAAAATATCACCCTTTACCCTTAATAAAAATGGATATAATGATGGGCACACACAAAGAAACACCATCTTTTACTATTATATTCATAAAGGGACACTGCAATATTATGCATTTATGTAGATTCTAATTTTAAAAATTAGATGTTGAAAGGGATATTAGTCTTTATTTATGTTGACAATATTATTCTTATCTCTCAATTCAAATTTTATATTTATATACTTTTAATGGTTCGAAAGGCACATACGTACAAATGATGTACACTATTTCTAAGAAGATGCATGCATGTGGATAGTGGTCAGAATCTTGTGAAGTGGACCCCATGGACATACTTATAAATGATGTACATTACATTAATAAGAAGACGCATGTATCTGGATAGTGGTAGAAAGGATGGGAA
>JARHVA010008280.1:355000-410000 GCA_037957365.1 Torreya grandis | reverse complement strand
ATCTCTATTTTATGATAGATAATATTAATTTTAATTTTTAGATTGTTACATTGAAGGCATATATCGAATGGGGTGAACAAAACTATCAAAGACTAATTGATAGCCAAACAGGTTGCCACCACATGAAAAGACCATGGACAACATCACAAGCATCATGGTTTACTATTAACTATCCTATATTTTGTTGTTTACTTATGTCAATATAGTTTCCTATTCATCATCATGTGTTTCTATATTCACCTTGTTTAGTAATGTGTGTCAAAAAAATAGCAAGGTTGACTCTATGATGTTCACCGACATAGATGGTAGAAGGCCGAGATGCTACATATCAGGTGCCTAAGCCATGGGGACACTAGGTAGAGGCAGATATATCATGGTATTCATGATGGTAGTAGGGATAACATAGAGGAGATGAAATAACATCATACATCATGTGGAATAACTACAACAATAGAGATGTAATGATCTAGTGGTTGCTTGGGCATGACCTTTAAGCTAGTGGTAGTTGTAAAAGAAGGCCAAAGAGGAGTCTACGCAGCCAATGATGATGTACAAATCTAATTAATAAGTAAAATCACTACTTATATATAAAAAATTTCTTACTATTAATGAAACATGATTGTCTTTTAATAGATTCAAATTGTTAAGCTATTATTATTTTCATCAAATCTTGGCCATGGGTGATAACATGACCATGGCACCACTGGAGAAATAGTAATCACAGCATAAAGGTGTGGCAATTTTATGGGGGTGGTGCTTACATTTTTTGTGATATAAAAAATTGGTGTTATTATGGTAGTGCAACATTATGTGCTGGTGGAGCTATGGTTTACGCACATGGCAATGGAAGTGATAGGGAAAGGTGCCTATTTGATGTCTAGGATTCTAAGAGCCTCAATTTTTGTTTACAATCATCTTGACTCAATTTTTCATGGATTTTAGAAACAAGCATAAATTTTTTTGTTACTAGATCACTTTCTAAGGGGCTTGGCACAATAGATGACATGGTAGGTATGAGTCACTAGACTAGGGTTGATTTGGTAAGCATGTGACCCATATTTTAATTTTCATTCATCCTTACATTTTTGATAAAATATGGTTATTATTACACTTTATAGATAATTTTATCATTGATCTGATAATGATGCATATGCGATGAGTTAAACATGTCATGTGAGTATAGCAATTGACATTAGGCAGTTAAATTTCAGCCTTTAATCAAATGGTGTGAATTTTTTTGATGAACCCATATAAATTGTGACACATTGAAGGATAATAATGATTGAGATGGAATATTTTATGTTTTAAATTTATACGTGTGTAATAAAGGGGTCCCATGGTCGAGTTACTATTTTTATATAGTATTATATTTTTATGTATTCTTAAAAGTTAAATTTTTTTTTATAAAATATTTGCACTTCAAAATAAGGAGTAATTATTGTCTAGGAATAGATTTTTGAGGGATGTGAAAAAGTACAGGGTTCAAGTGCTCCTATTTTTTCTATTATTAAATGTATATAGCATTCAAAAGTATGGCAATGCTCATAAGGAAAAACTCTTCTATGATTTTTTAGCATCACTCTATTGAAAATAATTAATTATCTCATAACATGGAACCTTTCTCTAATATACTCTAAAATAATTTGACATTTAATTTTTTTTTTTGATAGATTAACTATTTTTTTTTTGACAAATTTGCTAGTAGTAATACTAGTTACTGAGTGGCTAGAGGGTGTATAACTCATTAACCCAAAAAAAGGATAATAATTTTCTTCCCTGCTATTCTACCAAGCTATATATGTTATGATATCACCGAATCCATATTGGAGAGAATTTACTTATCTCACAACTATCCATTTGGTAATTAGCTAATTTCTTTTGGATGGACTATCTATTAGGTAGGTGTTGAATGGGTGTGATAGTTATCACTTTATCAAAAAAATTGAGAAATTTCAGAGGGAATTTGGTGAAAATCATCTAAGTCTTGGTGGAAAGGTACGAGTTTAACTTCTCGCCAAGGTGCACTTAACATGTGTTTAATATATAATTTTAATTTTGTTTTTTGAATTTATGGAAAATATATATTTTAAATTGATTTAAAATTCTAAATTTAAAAATATTAATTTAATATAAATTTTTAAAAATTACATTTCATCAAGGATAAACATTGGTGGTCATATGATTATATTTACAATTGTTAATCAAAAAATATAATGATGTAGGGTTTGCACCCATATTTTAAAGATTATCTAACTGGATGGTGGAATATTCTTGTCCAAGGGTCAGCAATGTATAGATTGATTCAAATATTAGCTAATGTTATAAATAAGGTTAAGGGTTGGAATAAGTATACCTTTGGGAATGTTTTGGTAAGGAATAAAAATGCTATGAGTCACCTTTTACAAGTTCAATCAAGAATGGAGCAAGAGGATTTATCAGAGGAAATTCAGACCTTAGATAACTCTCTCTCTAAAGATTGGGTAGTGACATTAAAGGAGGAAGAGATTTATTGGAAACAAAAGTATATGCTCCAATGGTTGAAAGAGGGTGATATGAATATGTCTTTCTTCCATCAGTATACTATGAGGCATACAAAAGGAAAATCTATTGGTATACATAAGTATGAGAATGGGAATGTGGTAGAGGTTGATAAGGAAATTGGGAGGTTAGCTTCCAACTACTTTGAGTCTCTCTTAGTGGATAATCATGTTAATGTTAAAATGAGATATTATGAGTCCCGTTTGGATTTTATCCCTAGTATATTATTTCATGAAGATAATAACCCTTTAACTAAACCAGTTACTAAAGAGGAAGTTAGGGTGGCTATTTTTTCTATGGGAGCATTTAAAGCTCCAAGCCCAGATGGGTTCCCCCCAGCATTCTTCCAAACCTTTTTGGATGTCGTAGTTAAAGATATCACTAATGCTACCAAGGACTTCTATCAAACATGTAGACTCATGTGATAGTTGAACAACACTTTTATAGCCTTGATCCTAAAGAAGACGGAGTCTACCTCTATCATGAATTTTAGACCAATCAATATTTGTAATACGGTATATAAAATCTTTACCAATATTTTATTCTCTCTTTTACAACAACTCTTGGATAATCTCATTGATTCCAACCAAAAATGTTTTGTTCTAGGCAGGAAAATTCTTGATGTAGCTATCACCACTCAAAAGATCATTCATTCTATCTCCAAAAGTAAAACCCCATGTATGATATTTAAATTGGGCATTTTAAAAGCATATGATAGAAATAATTGGGATTTTTTTATTAGGGTGATAAGAAAACTGGGTTTTTAAGATTGTGATCAACCTAGTGAGGGAGTGCATTTCCCTACTTAGATTCTTTATGTTGATCAATAGTTACCTAAAGTTTTTTACCTCAAGGAGACCCTCTTTCCCCATAAATATTCATTTTGATGGTAGAGGTGATGTATAGAAATGCCTGTAATTTTTTGGCATAAGGATCTCTTAAGGGTATTAAGCCTATTTCTACTATCCAGTTGTCTATCAACCAATAGTTTGTTGATGATACTATTTTGGTTGGTATTGCTTCGGTGATTGGGGATAGTAGATGAAAAAGGCTACTAGATGTTTATTAAGAATCCATTGGGTAGAGTATTAACTTTGAAAAAAGTCCACATCTATTTTCTAAAAACATAGGGGGATTTGTAACAAAAAATTACTAGAGATTTGGGATGCTCTAATACAAGACTTCCTGATACCTACCTTGGCATTCCACTCACGATCACTAAAGTCACATTTGACCATTGGAATATGATTATAGATAGAATATAGAGAAAGATGGTTAGCTAGGAGGGAGGTCAAGTACTACAAGTAGGGAAATTTAAACTCATCAAAGTGTCCGTACATGGTATACCTAATTACTTTATAAGTATTTTTAAAATCTTAATATATATAGCTGAGAATATTGAGCAAATTCAAAAAAAAATTCTCTGGTCTAGAGTGGAGGATAAGAGGAGAATTCCATTAGTTTTTTAGGAAAAGGTTTGTACTCCCAAATTCCAAGGGGGTTTTGGCTTGAGAAGGATTCATCTCATGACAAAGATAGGGTAGCACCTCATTTAGGGTAATAAGGACTGGCATGATATCATGAATGCCAAATATCTCAAGCAGGATATAGGTCACAAGATACTACCTGATATTGCACTTTCTAAAGGTTCCATCATCTATAATGGAACTCTCAAAACTTAGGGCCTTCTTCATAGTGGTATCAAATATAAGATTGGGGATGGTAGGAATGTCAACATCTAGAAGGATAGATGGTTGAAGGACTTACCCCTCAAAGATACGGGTTACGGTAGGTTAATTGATAGAGCTTACAAATTCTTTAGTGATAAAGTGATCAACTATATTATCAGGAATGCGGGTATTATTAGTTAGAAGAGAATCTTGGATTGTTTAAATAATCAAGATGAGGATAAAGAGATGTCTCTCCAGCTATAGAAGGATTTTACTGACTATACATTGTCCCTCTTTGCTAACAAAGCCTTGTTTAGTGTGAAAAGTGCCTAAGGACTATTGTTAGAACCTAAAGAAGATAGGTTATAGGGAAGAGTTTGGTTACCTAAACTATTATCTAAAATTAACTTATTTTAGTGGTCCCTAGTTCAAAATAAAATCTTGACTCTTGATAACTTAAAGAAGAGAGGTTTTCAAATTCCTAATGGGTGTATTCTTTGGGGTGAAGAAGAAACTATCTTCTACCTCCTTCTACAATGTAAATTTATTTGGGAGATTTGGAGTCTTACTATGCATAGATTGAATTCAAGCTAAGTTTTTAGTAATAGGGTAATGGATCTATTTAGAGATTGGAGACCCTCTTTCCAACCTAATTCTATGATTATTAAATAACTATGGGTACAAATTCCCCCTCACCTATACTAGAATTTGTGAAAAGAGTGAAATAGTAGAATCTTTAGGGAAAAGTATAAAACCCCCTTGGAGGTGTTCCATAATTTCTCCAAATTGATGGTGGAGAATATCAACTCTTCCAAATTTAAAGCTGTTAAAAACCCACCTGAAGAGGAAGATCAAAGACAAATAAAACAATGGATAGTTAATCAAAATATATATCAAGTTGATCATTCCAAAAGGATAGCTAAGACTAGAACTAAGTAGATTGTGCTTCAAAAATATTTGTTCAAGCTAAACATTGATGGGGCAGTAAAAAAGAACCTAGGGGTGGCTAATGAAAGAGGCATAATTAGATCTAATTTAGGAATGTTTGTGGCTACTTATACTAAGGGAATTGGCATTAAAATATATAATTAGGTTGAAGCTTTATCCATGTTGTGGGGTATTACACGTGCAATCTCTTTGAACATTTGACTCATTAAGATTCCTATCGGATATAGGAGGGATGAGAGAAAGGACCACATAAATGAAGGGCTTATTAAAAAGTTGAGTAGATAATACATTGGTAGATAGACAAATCGAATGATATCCTAGCTTAAAATAACACTATGGAGGCATAAGACGCATGTGATCAAGTTAATAAGTGGATTGCTTGGCCGAAGAGGAGGATGAGATGGCATGTGATGATTGGGAGTGATGATCAAAGGATAGGATGGCATGAGAATAATAATTTCACCGTAATCCTAATATCATGTGATCATAATTTTTTCTTAAGGTGGTGAGGGCGGGTCTTCTCTGAGAATGATAACCATGATGAAAATTATAATGTCAATCTCCTAAATTATTATGCTATTATTTATAGATTTTTATGGCTTGGGAGATAGTGGAAGTATTTTGAGGCACCTATTAATAATATAAGGTATATTTCTAAATGTTCCTTTTTTCCCTTTAATATTTTTCTTTGGATAAGTGATTTTTAGGGTTTGAAATGGGTGGTGACATTTTTAAGGTATGTTCGACCTTCCCTAAGGAATTCCACTAGGATCCTATAGTTTGGCATATTATACAGGAGGGAAATGTGGAATTTTTCCTTGAGGTTATGAATGGCAACGATGAGAATCTATCTCACTAGTTTGTGAAGTCCTGGGAGGAAGATTCTAGATAGGTCCATCTAGGGGGCATTGGGTTTGAAGTCTCGAAGGAAGTGATTGGGCAAGCCACAGGGCTGCCGATAAAAGGTAGAAAGAATTCAAGATGAATTAGGGTGTTAGACCCAAAAAATATGGTGATTTTATTTAGATAATGAGAATTTTCTCTAAAACTTCATTAGGGGTTTAAAAGGAAGAAGCTGCCAGATCCGTGTGGGAAAATTTGCATCATAATAATGAAATACTTCACACTTGAAGGTAGATTTAAGGTATTTTATCATTACTATTTTTCCTTGCTCAGTCATTTTAGTAATAGAATAGAGATAAATTTTCCCTTTTTCTTATTGTACTCACTAGAAAACTCTATTAATCATGCCAATGAGTCTTATGTTAAAAATTCCCCTCTCATTCCCATTCACCAAGGCCTCATTTTGAGGTTGTACCACTTCCATTTAACCTTGGGTCCACCAAAACATATTAATGTCTATTTGTTGGAGGGTAAACCATCAACTCTTACTATCAAAGGCAAAATCAAAAAATCCATTGGAACTCCCAAAATCTCCCTTAAATATCTAAAGGGTGGCCCCAGATTGAGGACTCAACACCTGATTCCAAACAAAAATCTTTAAAGAAATCTAGTGGAAAACTTGTGACTCATATCTGACAGACTGAGGTGGATATGGTGGTGCCCACTAAAATGAAATGAAAAGCTTGGGAGGATGAGGGAAAATTGTCTGGCTAAGTTGAGGAGCTAATAAAAGATTTGGACCCTAGTACCAGATGGGAGGGGAGTGATTATGAGGGTGGTGTTGAAAATATTGATATAGAAAGAGTTCATAGATCTAGCCATATTATTATAATTCCATCCATTCACCCCAAGAGAATTAAATTTTTTGATTCCTCTATGTCTTTCAGGGATTGTAATGGAGAGGAAGAAGATGAAACACCTACTGAATCAATTCATGATGAGGAAGGAATAAGCTATTTTAATAAATTGAACAAATGTAGCTCAAAGGAGATGGAGGAGGTTGTTGTTAAATCTCATGAAAACAAGAAGAAAGGAAACTGCTCATTGTGTGGTAAGACTACTAATGAAATTATGGAGTTCAAAGCTAAGATGTATAAGATGTAGAAGAAACGGATAGTGATGGCAGAATTTATTACCAAGGATCTTCACCATATGCTTCAGTGTTTATTTCTATCAAAGAATTTGATGATAAGGTTAAGGATGTGGGGGTAAAAAACCTGAGGGATTACAAGGGTATGGTTAAGATTTTGTCCAATTATGGGACTATTGACAGTCCTTAAAGGTCTTATTATTTTTCTTTCTCTAGTGTTTTTTCTTTTTTTTCTATTGTTGAAGTGATGGGAATATATTGCTTGTGGCTAAGTGATTTTTAGGGTTTAAAATAGGTGGGAACATTGTTAAGGTAGAGCCAACCTCCCCTGAGGAATTCTACTGGGATCCTCTTGTTTGGAATATTATACAGGAGGGAAATGTGGCATATTTCCTTGAGGTTATGAATGGCCATAATGAGAATCTATCTCACCATTTTATAGAGTCCTGGGAAGAAGATTCTAGACAAATCCATTTGGGGGGCATTGGGTAAGGAAGTTATTGGGCAAGCCATAGGGCTCCCCACAAAAGGTAGAAAGCATTACAGATGAAATAGGGTGTCAGACCCAAAAAATATGGTGATTTTCTTTAGAGAAGAAGAATTTTCTTTGAAACTTGATTGGGGGTTTAAAAGGGAGAAGCTCCTAGAGCTATGCAAAAATATTTTCATCATGATTATGAAATAATTCACACTCAAAAGTAGATTAAAGGTATTTTATCATTACCATTTTTTCTTGCTCAATCATTTTAGGACTAGAATAGAGATCATTTTTCCCTTTTTCCTATTTTTCTCTCTATAAAACTCTATTAATCATGTGAATGAGTCTCATGCTAAAAAATCTCCTCTCAGTCCCATATACCAAGGCCTCATTCTGAGGTTGTACTACTTCCATTGGACCTTGTGCCCATCAAAACCTATTAAAATCTATTTTCTAGAGGATAACCTATCAACTCCTACTGTCAAAGGTAAAGACAAGAAATCCATTGGAACTCCCAAAATTTCCCCTAAAAATCTGAAATGTGGCCCCAAGATTGAAGACTCAACACCAAATTCCATACTAAAATCTCTAGAGAAAGCCAGTGAAAAACTTGTGACTCATATCCAAGAGACTGAGGTGGATATGGTGGTGTCCACTATATTGTCACTATAACGTTATCTATTCATGAGACTATGACCTTGTCTCAATAGATAATCTCAATTGTCCACATGACATGATCACATAGTATCAAATTCATCGAGGTCATAAAGTTTTATTTTATGTTAGCTTTTCCTTGTGAAGTGTATAGATGCATAAGATTATTGATTCAATTTTATCTCTATCTATGTCTCATTGTTTGTCATGGATACATGTCATAATCTATTTAGTGTGGTCCTTGCATTCTAACTACTCATTATCATTCGTTTTTTTTGTTTGCTGAGAGTGAATAACATAGTATTCTATTACTTTTTTACAATCATGAGGTCATAGTTCCAAATATTTTGAGTGGACTTTTAGTGTACATGGACATGTTAAATCCTTAATTTAGTTAGTACATTCATTCATTTATGTGTTCCTTCAAAAAAATTATTTGACATGGCCACTTGTCATCATTCGGTACATTGTGTCCTTGTTAAATCCAATTATTGATTTTACTTTCTTGTTTTATTATGTTAATATAAAAAAAATCACATGGACATTTCTTGTCATTCCATAGTAACAAATTCACAAAGTCTTTGAAATGCCTCACCTCAAAGTGCATCAATTTTTAGAATTATGAATTCCACTTTATATCTCTCAAATTTGAACTATATCATGTAATTGATATATTTTAGCCATGCAAAGACATGTTGTGAACTGAGTACTTCTAGGCTCCAAACCATCTTATTTATTTTGGCCACATGTCAAACTTTGTGCAGTGTGTCTTCACCAAAGCTAGAATTATTCATCATCTTTCGCATATTTCTAGTGAATAGACACATCACAATCATATTTAATAAGATATATAATTTTTAAAATAACACTATGATATAAAGTGAACACATGGTAGTAGCCTACCAACCACAAATTCACAAAACATATTTTACTCTAACTATGGGCTACTAAACTACATGGATCCATTGGACTTTTAAATTTGCCCTATATTGACATGCATTCCTATCTTTCACTGTGTGTTGAATGAATTCACAATGATCATCCCAAAATGTTAATAATGTACACATGACTTTGAATAACCCCTGACATTTTCTTCTTCCCTTCCCTTTTAACTATTTTGATTTTGGGACATATATCATTTATTAAAGCAAAAGCAAAGGAATATTTGGGTTGTGGGTTGAAACTCTAGGTCATGTTTACAACCCATTGTTAGTGTAGACCCAAATATATTATTTCACTAGAGAGAGGATGTGTAAGATAGATAGATAGAAGTGAGTTACTACATATTCATCACTCCAATGTTTATTACTTAAATAAAATGGTCAAATTTTTATTATCTTATTTACACCATGGATATCATATGACAATCTCCCTAGACCAATCCATCTTGGCCCTATCTAATATATCATACATGAATGAGGTTAATCTCACCCTAGTACACTCTAATCAAAATTTAATGAATCACAACATCATTTAATATCTATCAAAAAAATATAATGTTCACTATGAAACAAATTTTAGACATATGGGTTAATCCATGCATTCTTTTATTCCAATCTAATGTATGCATGGAATAGTTGCTTTATTTGAAACTTACATAGAACATAATATTCTTCCAGCATGCCAAACTCACATAGGACATATTACAACTACCAAAACCACTATTAGTACTATTTGCAGTGGAATAGAGTGATTTTAAATCATATTTTCACAATATTATATCATAACATCTCATGTCACTATCTCCCTCTGCACTACCAAGCATTAGGTGAAGAAGGTACTTGTAGATAACTAAATCTAAACAACCCTTCATATAGAAATAATTTTTTATATTTATATAAGTATAATTTGAGGAATCAACATTTCATTCTTATGTGAAAAGGTTATTATAGATATAGCATAACTCACTCATCATCCCTCATCATCCTGAATCACTCCTTAATCATCTCTAATCAAACCTAATCACTGACTCATCAACTCATTGACCCTCATTGTCCCTAATACAACTTTAATAGATCATGATTATCCCTAATAATCTCTATTCACTCTATCATCGACCCTCATTATTTCTTATCATCCCTAATCACTCTCTCATTAGGAATCATAATCCTTCATCATCACTAATCACTCCCTCATCAACCGTCAACATCCCTCATCATACCTAGTCACTCCCTCACAGTCCCTCATCATCCATAATCACCCCCTCATCAACCTTTATTTTTTATAAAAACATGCTCATTGACCCTCATTATCCCTCATCATCCCTAATCACTCCCTTATCCTCTCTTGCCTTCCATAATTGCTCCCTCGTCATCTTTCATCATCTACTGTGTAAATATTTTGTGCCATATCTATATACATGGGGTATTATTTATTCTATGGGTGACCTTCTCTACAATATTGCCATGTGCCCATTAAATCCTTTAGTTTTTATTACACATTTGGGATGGCCAAATTTTTTAATTCCATAACAATTAAGTGCCCACTGTGAAGTCTATCCTTTTATGCCCATTCGGTTAGAATTCCCCTTCTTATTTCAATATATGTCTTTGAAAATTCCACCTCTCCTTTCCCTATATAGTTGATAAGACCCCCTCTCCTAATTTTCAAGCATATCTTTATAATGTTCCCTCTCCTTTATACCTTAATTTAATAATTCCTCCTCTAATGATTTTTAAGCATGATAATTCTCCCTCTCTTTCCAAGATATGGATTAGGTATTCATTCAAGTATTAGATATTCAAGATATGGATTAGGTAAGATAGATATGGTTAGGATTAGATAAAGTTATCCAAGATCAATATATGGCTTCATAATTCAATTAGGTAGGTCATACTCAAGTTGGTAGCACATACTCAAGAAGGTAGCACATACTCAAGTAGGTACAAAAAGAAGGATAGGTAGATATGGCATACTCAAGTAGATAAAGTAGGTAGGTCCTATTCAAGTAAAAGAAGGTAGATAGGGAATATTAAATATCAAGACATGGCTTGGGTATTTATTAAGGGTATATTGAAGTAGGTAATATGTGTAGGGCATACACAAGTAGGTAAATAAGGTATGGTATATTCAGTGGTGTAAATCTATTACATATGTAACATGATCCAAAACATCATTTCTCCTCCTATCCTTTAAAAATCAATCCTCCCTTACCAATAACATAAGCTAAGTAATCAAGGCATAGCTAAGTAAGTATTTAAATAATATATTAAATATATATATTTGGAAACAAGCTTCCATTGATAGATAAGAATCTATTCTAGAAAGGTAAAGTAGGTAGGACAAGAATGTCGCTATATATCAGGAAACAACCTTTCCTTCCCTTATCGGGTAGGGCATAGTTAAGTAGGTAGGGATTTAACAAATATATCCATTTGGAAATAACAAACATGAAAAGGATGTATTCCTATTGCACTCTCAATGGATTAATCCTTCACACTACTGGAACCAGTCTTTATCCCTATTCAACATTTTATACATAGTTTGCTTAGTTGACCCTAACAGGCTTGCTCCAATGTTCTCATAATTTATGAAAGGTTGAAAACCTCATGTAGTTATCATAAAAAATGTCCCATATCCACTCTTCCTCTTCAAATGATCAAACATTCAAAACATGTGGTTTTCTTCATGTTTATTACACACAAGCCTGTACATGCTCATTTAGTCCTTTTAGGCCTAATTACCCCTTCTAAAACTTTTTGCTGCTCTCCATAAATTTGAAACTCAATGAAACCCTATTGAAAGTTAGTACTCAAATTGAAACACTTATTCCATTATCCATCCTCATGGTTTCAAGTAATGGTTTACATGTTTTCCCCAACCCACTTAAAACCTGACTATATGTGTCAATTAGCTCTATTTGAATGAAGTATGAGTATAACCCTTCTTATTTCCACTTTGATGTTTCCCAAAGTATTGTAACATGACATATATGTTCCTATTTAACATGTATATACCTTTTATAACTTGGTTCATTTCACATATACCTTTTCCTCCATTTTCTCATGACAGGGTTCTAGGTGCTTGTTATAGGTCTACTTGACTATAGATTAGTATTTATCTCTTTTTAATAGTTTATTTCCTAATCTATATTTCTAAAATTCTTGAAATATTAAACCTTATAATATTTCATCACTAACTTAAACTATAATCCTTAATTTTACACACGTATGCATCCTCCTATAATCAGGGTTTAGGTCTGCCTGATTGTAAGTTTGACAAAATTGAACTCCATAGGCCAAAGTCAAATAATTTTATGCATTTGGATTTTCAAAAATTTCAATCACATTTTATCATGAATTCATTCATCCACAAACATTAAATTACCCCTCACCAATCATGACTTTTGACCCCATTACTTGCTAAAGACCTGTAGGTGGCCATTTGGGCAAAATGTTGATTCTTCACTATTTGATTCCCCTTTGAGATCCATCAACTAATGTTGAAACATTGTATTTTGATGGATAATTGATTTGAATTTATTATCTACATTTCATTTCATTCATATCATATAAAAAACACATTCAATTCCCATTGTCTACCTTTTGAAGTTTAGTCACCTTGAGTTAGACAATCCTCCTTGAGTTACAACCCCTTTGAAGGCAAGGTGAATTAAGAATTGAGTTTTCATAGAAGGGGATGGTTATTTTAACCATATTATCATAACTTAAGGAGGTGGGTTTGAATATCAACAAGGCTTCATGGGTGTCAATTTCTTGTAGAGGCAAGAAATGACTGCAAGTGATGGTGTTGGGTGGTATTGTCTTGAAACCTATCTATCCACCATAAACATGAAGAGATTGAAACATCAAAATTTCAGATACTAATTGAAAAGGAGGGGAGTACACTATCATATCTTTCAAATACTATATGAACCTTTCATAAACAAATATGCCACCAATGTTGTAGGTTCATAGACCACCTATGATTAGACCTGGAAAACAAGAACTATTGAACCCTGGACTCTAAAGCTTGCCACCCATGAAGTTTATCTTTAAGATTTTATGAATATGAACTCTTTCAATCAATAATGTGAATAAGAACCCCAGAGGGAAATCGCTGTATAGGGTACCATTGGGCATGTCCTGGGCTGAATTCAATGTCATCGCTTGAGTTGAACTAGTCTGATTAGCAGTAATCAAACATAAGAAGCCTATTTGCAGGTTGTACAAGGCACCCTCCATCTCTCCTTCTAGCGCTTCATTAGATTTATCAGCGTCTTCTTACCCCCAAGGTATAGATAAGTTGCTATCATCCAAAGACAAATCAGAAAATTTCTGCTTACCGCTCCATTGAAAATGAGTAAGATATTTCAAACTGAATTTACACTTCGCTCTATTTAGTCTATTCCAAAAAAAATTTTGCGAACAACAAAATCGATTTGAGAAACTCACATAATAATAACTTTTATGTATAACCAATAAAAATGTCATCTACCATTACTATTAATAAAAATATATATTTTAGAATTGAGCACCATACCCTGAACTCCCCTTTCAACTGTCAGAGCCGCGCTCAATTATTGACGACAATCAAAACTGTCAAGTCCGATTGTCGGGAGAATAAGTCGGAAACATTGATTTGAAATTATTTAGAGAGTTTTATCCATATAATCTCTTTTCTTAAATACATAATATTACTTTTAATTTTCATATTGTTAGGCCGAAGGCATATATACAGTGAGGCGAACAAAACTGTGAGACAGCGATCGACGGTCAGCAAATCACCAGCACGTGACAAGACCATGGACAACATCACAAGAATCATGGTTTACTGTTTACTGTTCTGTGTTTTGTAGTTCGATCATGTCAGCACAGTTTACTCTTCATAGTCCTGTCACATGTGTTTCTCTATTCGCTTGGTTTAGCAATGCGGGTCAAAAAACTAGCATGGTCGACTGTGTGATGTTCAGCGACACAGATGGCACAAGGCCCAGGAGCTACATATCGTGGGACACGGGCCAGAAGCGGAGCTCTCATGGTAGTCACGATGGCAGCAGGGATAGCGTAGAGGAGCTGCAAAAGCAGCAGGCGTCGCGTGGAGGGATCACAAGAACAGCGACGCAACGAGCTAGCGGTGGCGAGGTGCAGGAGCAACATTTTGAGGTTGTGGGCAGGACCGCCAAGATAGTGGTAGTTACAGAAGAAGGCCAAGGTGGAGTCTACACAGCCAACACTGATGTACAAATCCAAGTAAGAAGTAAAAGCCCTACTTATGTGTAAAAGTTTTCATAGTATTAATGAAATGTGCATGTCTTTTAATAGGTTCTAATTGTTGTGCTGTTGCTTTTTCATCAAATCTTTACCGCGGAAGATAGCAGGAGCGTGGCGCCGGCGGAGGACCAGTAACGGTAGCACAGAGGCGTGGCGGCCTACTTGTGCGATGGTAAAAGCCTAATACGGTGAAAATTATCCTTCTAATTTATCATAGAGATGCGCTTAACATGTGTTTAATATATAAATTTAATTTTGTTCGATAAATTTATGAAAAATGTATATTTTTAATTGATTTAAAATTTAAAATTTAAAAGTATTAAAAAAGATGTTAATTTTATATATATTTTAAATAAAAATGTATTTCATAAAAGGATAATATATGATAGTTGTATAATTGTATTTACATTTTTAATCATAAAATATAATCATTTTTAAGTAAATTATATAAACTAAAATTTTAAACAAAACATCACAAATTTTAAAAAATTATAATAAATATATAAGTTATCTTTTCTATTTATTTCTTAAAAAACTCAAAACACTAAACACTACACTTATTTGTTACAATATTTTATTATTATTTATTCTATCACAAAATTTAATTATATATATGTGTGTGTGTCTAATATTAATTTAATTAATCTATCATTGCTTTAATTTTTTTTAATCACTTCATTTATGTAATGCAACTTAAAACTTTTATTATTTAGAATGTATTAATTATATTTTAAAACAAAAAACTGCAAATTTATAACATTTATTTATGTTATATAACAATTTCATTTCATTAAAATATATATTTTTAAAATTTAAAATTTAACTTATTTAATATGTATCATAACTAATTTATCAAAATTTTAATTCATTCCAATAAGCTTACCTGATAAGAAGGATTTTTTCCACCATGATTTTGTTATATATAGATTACTATTAATTATAAATAATTAATCTATTGTTTTTATTTTTTATTTTTTAATCTTTTTAATTTTTTTAATATAATTTTAAATTTTTATTATTTAAAATATATTAATTACATTTTAATATTAATAATATTTTTAAAATAAAAATTATAATTATGTAACTCTTTTATATTTTGTGATAAAAATACATGTTTCGTATTTTTTCAATTTTAATTAGTTCAAATAGTTTTACCCAATTAAATTATAAAAATTTCTTAAATACTTTAAATATATTAATTAATTAAACTAAAAATATTTACCTCATTTATACATTATTAATATTATTTTTAATTATAAAAATTTCACAATATAATAAATCAAAGTTTTATAATGTAATAAAGTATACAAATTTATTGTGAATGAAATTATAAAATTTTATAATTTAATTAAACTTATATACTAATATATGTTACAATATATTGTATCAAATTTTTAAAATATTATAATAATGTATATAAATATATTGGAAATAAAAATATAAAATTTTACAATTTAATTATAAATATATATTAATGTTTTTTAAAAATGAAAAAGTATTCAAATGAATACACAAATTATAATATAAAGAAGATAAGGAAAGTGTATGTAAGACATCCAAAAAAATATATAAAAAAGAAAACTAATTCTAAAATGAAGCATATAAACATATTATAATTCAAACAACATAAAATAGGTATCTTAATAATATATACATTATAATTTACAAGTGATTTATAAAACATATGTTAAGTAGCAATAATATATACTACCTAACTGATAATTTGAATATCATAATATAAATAATTAACATAGATAATTTTAGTTAATCATTATGGATGGAGCCCTAATCGCTATCTCTAAGACCAAAAGTGTTAACTCTTCGGTGCTAAGAGTTGGGGTTTCAAGCCTGGGAAGAATAGATCGAGCATCATCAGGGACAACTTTGCAAGATGCATCGAAGGGTAGGGGTAGGACTATCTTCCTAGAGGGAGATGGTTTGTATGGGCATAACTTAATGCTCTACGGAAGTCAAACCCCTATTTACTCCAGTCAGAAGCAAACATGTCCAGTTCAGCCAAGGCATGCAATAATAATGAATGGGAAATAGGGGAGGGAAAACCCTATGCTTCTAGAGGTAAGAATGTAGTTCAGGATAGGGGTAGGTCTTTTATTGAGGCTATGGGTAGACGCAAAATCTCTCCTATAGTGCTAACGAAAGAAACCTCAATTATTTTATTTACCAAATCTGAAATGGAAGTCATTGCTAAGAGGGAGGAATGGCTCACTTAGGAGTGACTAATCTATAAATTTGATGGTTTGTGGCCAACCCTCAAAGCTTTACATGAATGGATTTCATTAGAATGGCAACATTTGGTGGAAGGTAAGATTTAGATCCGCCCTTTTTCTAGAGGCTGTTTCATTCTGATTTTTGATTTAATAGAAGATTTAAAGTATGTTTTCAAAGATAATGTGTGGAATTGGGACAAACAAACCTTATTAGTTAAGCCCTAGCATCAAGATTTTAATGTCTAGACTAAAACTTTCAATGTTAAATTGATTTGGGTGAGACTCCCAAATTTGCCATATTAGTTTTGACATGAAATGGTTTATATAGCTATTGGAAATACTTTAGGTAAATACTTGGTTGTTGACAAAATGACAAAAAATGAGGAACGTACCATTTTTACCCATATTTTGATTCATGTAGATTCTACGAAAGATTTACCTACCTAAATTGAATTGAGGCTAGGTGATAAAAAGTGGATGCAACCTTTAGATTTTATAGGCATCCCATTTAGATGAGGAAGATGCTTCAAATCAAGACACCTTGTAAATGATTACCCGAGCCTCAAATACAAGAAGTTGGTTTCGTGGTGGAATAATGCAAAAATTAAGCATATTATGGTTCCATCTACAAATGATAATGGATGTGAGAATGAGGGTTCAGAATCAACGAACCCACTGGAAGCAAAGGAGTAGAACCATGTTAAGGAGACACTTGATTGTGTAAAAAAGTACATGAAGGAGAGGGTCATGGAGGTACATGAGAAGACTAATACATGTGGATAGTGGTGGGAATCTTATGAAATGGGCCTCATCGACATACCTATAAATAACGTACATTATATTCTTGAGGAGATGCATGAATGTGGATTGTGATGGGAATACTTTTAAATGGTCCCATAGACATACTAATAAATAATGTACATTACATTATTTAGAAGATGTATGCATATGACTAATGCTAGAAATTTTGAAAAAAAGACCCCATCAACATACCTATAAATAATATACATTATATATATATATATATATATATATATATATATATATATATATATATATATATATATATATATATATATAATAATAATAATAATAATAATAATAATCTTATAATCTATACCTTATCAACGTACCTACAAATAATATACATTATATTACGGAGAAGATGTGTACATGTAAATAGTGTTAAGAAGTTTGTAAAATGTACACCCATAGACATACCAAATAATTTACACTGCATTATTGAAAAGATGCGTGCATGTAGACAGTCATGGGAAGCTTGTCAAATTGACCCCATCGACCTCCTTTTCTTGTCATAGAAAACTATTGTTTTACAAATAGTAAGGGATGAAAGAATATTCGAGTTTGATGCCCAACATTTCCACATCATCTAGATTGCAGTTTTAATGAAGAAAGCGAGGAATGATCACGCCAAAAATTTCTAAGCATAGTTGAAGGGGTTCATTAAAGATGACCCAACTATTCTCATATGTTCTTTAAAGGGGTTTTGTGTACTTCCACAAAATCATTTTCTGTCAATTTGAAGAATGTTTCAATTTTTTTTGTTTTCTAAATACAAACATATTGAATATGAAATGAATATAAATATGATTTTTTTGTTTTATGCTTGATAGTCAAAAAATTTAATATTCTAATTATGTTCAGTGCTAAATAGAAACACATTTAAAAGCTTATATTTTTGAGAATGAAGATAAATTTTCAATGGTTTGATAGAATATTTCATCATGTAAACTTTGTTGAATAGGCTTAGGTGAGATACAGATTGGTACAACTTTTAATATTTTTGTGTATAGGAAATAAAACATATATTTTAAAAAATTTATCAATAAAACATATTTAAGATGAATAATAGAGTTCTTGAATGGTTTCTTTTGACATTGTAATATGTTCAAAAAAGGCATTGATCATTAATTGCAGGAAGGATATTTTTTCTAATATTCTATAATGAATATGCATAGTACCAAATGAAAAATACACAAGATTATACTCCAATAATGACTTTATGTATGTTAAATATACTCTAACGATACTTAATGTCTTTTATTCCCCATACATTAATTAGAATGGATAATAATTGTGTGCAGATTTCGTTCCCTTCGGAACCACCTTTATGATATGGGTTGCCCATGTTAATGAATTTTTTTAACAAATTCAAATATGTGATATACTCTTTATTGCTTCCTTTCCACGAAAAAGTTTTCAAACAAAATACTTCATTTTTATTTTACAAATATACATTGTAAAAATATTGTGTTGCATACAACCTAAGACAATGCACATGAATATATTGATTTCATAAATAACAAATAGAATTAAAAAATATTTCAATGCATTATCCATTTTTAAATTTATTTCCATAAAATCCTATCTTTTATAAGTACATGGAAAATTTAATCTCAATAAAATTGAAACATTATATAAAATTATGATAATTACATTTGATAATACCAGTATTCAAATATTTCATTTTTATGTAGTTATAATCAATAAAAATATTATTTATTTTTAATAAAAAATATTTTTTTTAAATTGAACCCCATACCCTCAACTAGCTTCTATCACTCAATTATTGACTCCTCACCCATTGGACTTAGACAGTGAGACAAAGAAAACAGTCCAAGTCCAATTGACGGGAGAATAAATCGGAAACATTGATTTGAAATTATTGATATTCATATTGTTACGCCATAGGCGTATATACAGGAAGGTGAATAAAACTGTCAGAGACATATTGTTATTGTGTCTCAATTCATTTACTTGATTTCGTACTTGTTTAGCATGAAAATATGGTTCTATTATAATGTATTTCCTATTGGCTATAACTTTCTATAGCCACAAATGGTGTGGGTGCTCCATATTCAATCCCGAGTCTGCAGCCCTGTTCATTCTTTTGCAGCCAGTAGTCTACCCGAGGCTATTGCTCATTTTGTAATGGCAGACGTAGATGGAATTAATTATGAACTTGGGGATTGTGTTAATGTAAATTCTGACAGAGGCAAAGACAACATTAGGAGAGTGACTGAATTATTTGAGGCTATTGATGAAAATTGTTGGTTCACTGTCCAGTGGTTTTATCAATCTCGTGACAAGGCTGCTGGGATATTCGAGTCCAAATCACTTGTCATGATGGGGTTTCAAATTTCTCAATTGAGTATCATCAGTTTTGTATTGTTCATCTCGTATTTTTTCTTGGCGCTCTCAGCCAAATCTTAATCTGGAAGTGCAAAATGTTTCTTCTTCTGATTCAAGAAATTAGAGCAGAAATGGCAAAGGGAGATTCGAAGGCTTGCAAATGTTTGTGGAAGAGACCACTTGGTATTTAGACTGGCAGAAGAGCATTTTTTTCCTTCTTCTCCCACTGTTGCTTCTGGAGCACATTTTAGGTGATAAGGTTCCATATTTTGCACAGGTTTTTTTAAAGAGTTGGTGGTGAATAGTCAGATTATTATTACATCCTCGAACCTTGGCATTGAAGTGCAACAACATATATTCAGTATGATAACTCCAAATAAGACTTAGATGCATGAAAACAAGTGTGACATCGAGCACGTATAATGATTACAATGCAGGGTGATGTCCCTGTTCAACCTTGTTGCGGATGCGTTTGGACCGAGTATTCAAACCAGTACAAGTGCCTTAGGAGTATGATGATGACATCAACGAGGTAGGCGACGAGGGAGAGGAATCAATCCGGAAGGAACTGAGTAGGTGGCAATAGATGGAGAGGATATGGAAGGACCTGTTGCAAGTAACGGTTAATGCATGGCAACAACTCCCGCATCGCCTTTATAGGTCGACAGTTCAAACAAAATTGGACTCCTGGAGGCATCACGTATTCCATGAGGAAAAATAGGTTGGCTGGCATCACATTTTTGAAGGATGGTTTTTCATTTACGAGGAGCAAGATTAACATGAGTATGTTTAGCCTTTTAAGAATTGGTATTTGGTGGTATTTAGCATTCAATTTAGCCCGAATACCGATGAATATTTTGTATGAGTGTTATTTGGTTGAAGGATGAAGGTAGATGTAACAGGTTCGAGTGAAGTGAAAGTGATTACTACTTTCTAATATTATAAATGTATTTGGTGGTTGTAGTTTAGTTTCTAGTTGAATCAGAAAGTAAGGAGTTTACGCATGAGAAGTAGTAAGTTGCTATAATTCGTTCTATTTTAACCTTCGATTAATTCGTGCTCCATCAAGCAATGATATCCCTTTATTTTCTGTGCTATAAATATATGAATAATTAGCAAAGGGGAAATGTAAGTTGTTTAATCAAAAGCTTAAAATAATACTAATTTGTGTAATGTAATTGGATGAAATTTTAACATGTTATGTGCGGTTTCATCGAACAGTGTGAAAAGCAAGGATGATAACTTTAAATTAATGTTGTCACTAGTCAACAGTCCCTATGCACTCCAGCGTGATTACTATGTCAATCAAGGTGCACTTACCATCCAACTGTCGAATTTGTTCCACCCCGCTGTCTACTTTGTTTGATCATCTTTATCAGTTACATGGATAGGGAGAAATTAATAAAATGCTTTGACACGGTTTGTTAGGTGTAAGATTTTTTATTTTGTTGGCATGCACTGCTACCATGGCTGCGAAGCCCAAGCAAGCGGTGAGCATGCATAAAGCAAGTAAGTGTTGCGTGTATGTGCCAGATTTGAATCAAAGGGGACGTATCTGTTTGGGCATTTCAGCATGAACATTAAACTGAAAATATTTGCTTGAGGATCTATAACTCACTAACCCAAAAAAAGGATAATAATTTTCTTCCTTACTGCTATGATACGACTGAATCCATACACTTTTCACCGATTTGATGAACTATGGAGTGCACTTAATTGACTCCCAACTCTCCAT
Organism: Torreya grandis; assembly: GCA_037957365.1. NCBI lineage: Eukaryota > Viridiplantae > Streptophyta > Pinopsida > Cupressales > Taxaceae > Torreya > Torreya grandis. Next base: position 388,391 of record JARHVA010008280.1, on the reverse strand, counting down.
TTGGTAATTAGTTAATTTCCTATTTGGTGCATGTTTAAGGGGTGCGACAATGATCATTTTATGGAAAATTGTAATAACTTTCGAATGGAATTTGGTGATAATCATCCAAGTCTTGCGGAAAGGTATTAGTGTAACATATCATTTAGGTCCATTTAATATATAATTATAATATTTTTTTGGTGAATATATGGAAAATGTATATTTTAAATTGATTTAAAATTTTTAAATTTAAAAATATTAAAATAAAAGTTAATTTAATTTATATTTTAAGAAAATTATATTTTATACAAGAATAAAATTTGATAGTCGTATAAGTATATTTACATTTTTTAATCTTAAAATATAATCAGTGAATTTTGAATAAATTATATAAATTAAGATTTTAAACAAAACTTCATAAATTTTAAATTAAAAAAATCTAAGCACTAAACACTACATATATGTATTACAATATTTTACTATTTTTTATTATATTAAAAATTTCAATTCACAATTAGTAGATATAGACATAGATATATACATATACATATACATATACATATACATATACATATACATATATATACATATTTTTTTAGTTTAATATTAATTATCAATAATTAATTTATATTATTTTAATTTTTTAAATTAATTTAATCATCTATTGTAATTTTTAAACTTATATTATTTAAAATATATTAATTATATTTTAAAATCAAGAATATTTTTTAAGACAAAAATTGTAAATTTATAACCCTTATTTATATTGTATGGTCATTATTTTTCATTTCCATACATACTTCCAAAATTTTAAATTTTATTTATTTATTTAATACGTATAACAATTAAATTTGTTCAAACAATTTTACCTAATAAAAAAGCTATCTTTCACCATGATTTTTTAATATATATAAAAACTAATACTAACTATAAATAATTAATCGATCATATTTTTAATCCATCTAATTATTTAATATGATTTTAAATTATTATTATTTAAAATATATTAACTACATTTGATTAATAATAATAATATTTTTTGAGATAATAATTACAACTATGTAACTCTCTTTTATATTTTATGATAATTATATTCCATTTAAATACATATTTATAAAATTTTAAACTTTATCTATTATATATCACAATTACATTTATTAAAATTGTAATTGGTTCAAATAACCTTAACCAATAAAAAGGCCATCATCATCATCATCATCATCATCATCATCATCATCATCATCAAAGGTACAACATAACAACTCTCATTTCTATTATCGCTATCCATGGTCTTAAAACATGGTTGTCTAGCGGTGGCATGTACTCTATAACTTCCTCTCAAACAAAGCCTTCAAATGTGATAAAATCCATTCCATTATGTTAATTACTCTCATTTTTATTATTTTTTTAAAATTTAATATATGAAAAATAATCTAATATATATAACCAAAGGTACAACTAACAACTCTCATTCATGTTATTGCTATCCCTGGTCTTAAATCATGACTATGTAGTGGTGGGACATACTCTATGACTTCCCCTAAACAAAGCCCTCAAATTGTGTCAAAATCCATTACAATATATTAATTACTCTCACCTTTTAAACATGTCAATTAGCTAAAAATTTTAAATTTTTTAAATATATTATACAATTAAACTAAAAATATTTACCTCTTTTTATGTATTATTAATATAGTTTTTTCAATTACAAAGATTTTAAAATTTTATTGTATAATAAATCAAACTTCTATAATATAGAAAAGTATACAATTATATTATAAGTGAAATTATAAAATTCTACAATTTAATTTAAATTTATATATTAATATATGTCACAATATATTGAATCACAGTTTTAAAATGTAATGAAATACACAAACATATTGAAAATGAAATTTTAAAATGTACAATTTAATTAAATTATATATTAATGTCTATTAAAATTGAAGAATGGTTAATGGAACTAAAAAATTAAAATTTAAAGAAGATAAACAAAGTGTACAAAGACATCCAAAAAAATACAAAAGAGAAAACTAATTCTAAAATGAAGCATATAAACATATTATAATTAAAACAACATAGATTGGGTTACTTACTCATATACACATTAAAATTTAAAAATCATTTACAAAACATATATTAAGTATCAATAATTTATACTACTTGACCCTTGATATTTTTCTCATTCTTCTATTGACCACTCTCTTAATTATGTTGAATCTATTTATAAAATAAGAAAGAATTAGTTATCAGTATTGATCAATGGTTAGCAATATTGTTGTACATGGTAGGACCACCATTAGATCAATCTAAAACATCAATGAATTTATAAAAATAATAAATCAATTTAAAAAATAATTTTTTAAGAAAGGTCATTTAGTGACTATCCAAATCACTATCTAGATCTCACATTAATTCAATCATAAGAGACCACCATAGCCCTCCAATTGATCCCTCTTCCTTACAAATACTTTATTGGTACTTTCTAGTGAACACGTGGTTGAGTATGATTACAATGTGTCTATTGTGAGTCTTACATCACTATAATTGTGTGGTTCTTAATGAACAAACAATGCATCTCATCCATCACCATAATTTTTAGTATTAAGCATCAAATTTTGTCACTATAACTTTGTCTATTCATGTGGCTCTGACCTTGTCTCAACAGATAATCTCACTTATCCACATGGCATGATCAAATTATATCAAATTCATGGAGATCATAAATTTTTACTTTATGTTAAATTTTCCATATGAAGTCTATAGATACGTAAGATTATTGATTCAATTTTATCTCTATCCATGTATCATAGTTTGCCATGGCTACATGTCATAATTTTTTTAGTGTGGTCATTGTATTGTATATACTCATTATCCTTAGTTTTTTTGTCTACTTAGAGAGAATAACATATTATTCTATTATTTTTTTACAATTGTGAGGTCATAAAGTGATTCTAAATATTATTAATGAGATTTTGGTATACATAGACATATTAAATCCTTAATTTAGTTAGTATATTCATTCATATTCATGTTCCTTCAAAAATTTCATTTGCCATGGCCAATTATAATCATTTGGTACATTATGTCCTTGTTAAATCCAAATATTCATTTCATTTCATATTTTATCATGTTAACATAGATAAATATGGATGGTCATTTCTTCTCATTCCATGGTAACAAATTCATGAAGTCTTTGAAATGCCTCACCTCAAAGTCAGTCGATTCATATAATTATGAATTCTACTTTATATGTCTCAAATTTTGAATATATCATTTAATTGATATATTTTAGACATGCACAGACATCTTGTGAATTAAGTCCTTTTAGAATCAAAACAATCTCATCTATTTTGGCCACATGTAAAACTTTTTGAAGTGTGTCTTCACCAAAGCTACAACTATTTATCACCTTTCATTTATTTGTAGTGAATAGACACATCACAATCATATTTGATAAGATTTATAATTTTTATAAATAACATTGTGATATAAAGTGATAACATGACAACTATCTACTATCTACTATCCACAAAGTCACAAAACATAGTTTACTCTCACTATGAGATACTAAACTACATGAATTCAATGGCATTTTAAATTTGCCCTATATTGACATGCATTCCTACCTTTCCATGCATAGTGAATGAATACACAATGATCATCCCAAAATGTTATTAATGTACAAATGAATCTAAAAAGCACATAACATTAAAAATAAGGCATGTGGTAGTCAAGAAAACCCATGATATGTCCAAGGTCTCAAAACAAAACTTAAATATTTGAAGGAAAAGTGGCCTCTATAGATGCAATGTATGTGAATTTTAATTTAATCAATATTACCCATACACAATAAATGATATATTATAAATGGATGACTAAGGCCAACAATGGTTTTCATATCCAAAACATCTCAAATCATGGTATGAAAATCTATCATGTTCACACCTTCACGTAATTAAGACTTGCACATAACCTTAGTGAATATAATTTATGTGTCACCAAGATGATCTTCACATGTTGTCATCACAAACTATCAGTGGCCTAAGTAAATAATGCTAATTTTAATCAGTTATATTTATAATTTAAATTAAACATGTTATACTCACATGCCCCCATATCCAAAGTTGATGTTGATAGTGACATAAGCCATATTAATCCAAAATATATATTCCAATACATCGATATAATATGAGTAATTAATACTTTATCAATCCCTTTTCAATGAAGTTCCATGTGTGTGGATCGAGGATTATAACCCATGTCATGATCATAGATAGAATATGAACCTAAATAATGTTTTTGAGGTGTGTATTACTAGAAAATAACATAAAGAAATATTTCATGCTGGTAAATCATGGAAAGCAAGAGTTCCATTTGCACTTTATCACTCATACCTTTTTGGGTATATGTAGGTACCCTCTATTGGTAATATTTTATATTTATTGACCTTTATTGATGCTCATAGTATGGAATTCTAGGTGTAATTACTAAAACACAAGTCATAACATTTTGGTATATTTAAAGACTTCAAAGCATTGATTAAAAATAAAATTGGACATTACATAAAAGTATTATGATTAGATATAGGACGTGAGTATGCATCTAATGAATTTTTGAATTATCAAAATAAATATGTAGTTAGTAAATAACTAATGACAAGGTACAATACATATGAAAAAATGGTGTTACAAAAATAAATTTGAACAATAATGGAAATAGAAAGAAGCATGTTGAAATTAAAGCACTTGAAAAATGATTATTGAACTGAATAAGTAGCATACTAGTATAATTTGTAAACATGTTCCATAAAAATCATGTACATGCTATAAATAATTAAGAATATTGTAGTAAAAGTAAACCCAGTGCTTCACAATTAAGATTTTTTGGTTGTGTGGCATGTTCTCATGTGCCAGATGAAAGGAAAATGATGTTAGATGATAAAAGAGAAATATGTATTTTTATGGGATACAATGAGGATTCAAAAGCATATAAGTTATATAATCTAGTCACCAAGAAATTGGTAATTAATAAAGATGTCCATTTTATTGAAGAATAAGGTGTATGTAACAGAATGTTGGAATCCAAAGTATGTGAAAGCTTACCTATTCCCTACTCAAAATGTAACACCTTATATTGCAAAGAAAGACCCTGTTGCATAAGGGATTGTACATCAGGAGGATAATAAATATACACAAGTGGTATAGTTTTCACTGATGGTCAAATAATAAACTTGGCTTGTGATATCTAAGTTGTTGAGTGGGCCCCATTAAAGGTGTAACCACATGATTAACTAGAGGGGTTAAATCTTGATCATTGTTGTTATCTAAGAGTTCCTCTTGAAGAATATTTATGAAAACATCTTGTATATTATTAAGCTTTTAAATAAAGTACTATAATTAATGCTTATTAATCTCATCAAATATGTGGTCAAATTATGCCATTGTATATTGAAGGTAGGAAAACAAGTTTTGCATAATTTGAACCTTTTATTATAGTAATCTATGAAAGTTTATAAAACTTAAATATTACAGCAAAGTGTGATAATTTTGGAATTGAAATATCAGTATATAAAAAATAGGATACAAACCCTAAGTGTGTCTAAGGCTAGGATTTTTTTGAAACTAGGGTTTATTTTACAACAACTTAATTTAGATGTAAAGTAAATTGAAAAATTAATGTAAAATTTGATTCTAATTTATCTAGATTGTCTATATAAAATCAAGAAATCAGAAGTATGTAGCCCTGAATATATTCCACAAAGATAAGAATTAATGTAAGCTAGTGTTTGATGTAATATTTGAAGTAAGTTGGGTTCACCAAATGATTCAACCTTTTAGGGGTTTACACATGTAATTACCTATCTTTGGTTAATGACCTGAGATGTCTAAATTAGTTGAACCATTTAAAATAATTAAGCTACTAATTTTGTATGATTTTAACCTTGTTTAACTTTTTACAAATAGAAAAAATAGGGATAAATAAAGACTTAGTGGAAAACTGACTATCACAAATGACTTGGGCTCTAGAATTTGAGATATGATCAGTAGTCTTTTTTATCATTAAAGTTTCCATATTTATTTGTTCACTTTATAATAGTGCCCAATTTGGATAGCAACACCATATTTTTCTAGATTCCTAGATATGGTGATAATCTCACATTTTTAGGATTGTTCCTATTTTTAGGGAACACTTATACCTATATCTATGTGTTATGTTTCTACATGACCAAAACCTATAACTATGTATTATACCTAGAAAGATTGATTTTATGTGAAAACCCTAGTTCTCTTTACATGTATGACATGGGAAAGAATTGAGTGTGTGTTATTAGGATGGATTTGACATCCTCAACACCCTGATGTGTAGAGAGTTGTATACATACAAATACTTTGAAGAAGGATCAAGTCTGATTAGTTCTACCACCTAGTGCTTGATGTATGTGCAAGTGAATGCTAGAATGAGTGTGGCCTTAGATTTCTTAAATTTGTATGAGCTTTGGAATTATTGAAAGATGGATTTAGGGATGTTGTATATGGAAGTATGTATAAATTAGGGTTTAATAGGGATATAGTACAATAATTTTTCACAACTTTGTCTTTGATTTTCTTAGCTTTTACATCTTTTCTTATCAAATGAATAGAAGTAGATTAGACTTGTATTTATAGGGTTTTGTTTCTTATATGGATAATAAAACAAGCTTAGGTTGACCTTATGAGGTGAACATATTTTAAAATCTATTCATTGGGAAGAGTTGGGGCTAAGGACAACATCACCTAGTTGGCGAAACTAGCATCATGTGGTTGTAGTGTACCAAATGTGGTGCTAATGTCCTCTAGGTAGAATACTAAGAAAGTTGGATTGGGGTTAGAGAAGACAATTCTATTACTGTGACTTCACTAGTTGTAGGTGATTAAGGTCTGCTAAATGATTAAAAATGTAAGTCTAAGGCTTTATAATAGGTATATAGCTATCTTATATAAGGTTAACTCAAGCACACTCTTAGCATCCAAATACCATTTTTAGGTGATTACATAATCATTGTGTGAGTTATTTCATTTCTCTTTTATAGTAATGATAATTTGTGTTTCTTATAGATGCTACTTTTATACACCTTGTATATTGTGTCATCATGATATGTGTTGTGATGTACCCCCTTGAGTAATTATTTGGATAATTACATTTTACCTTTATCTTTACATTTTACCACATAGGATAAATGAGTTAATTACTATTGTTAAATATTAAGTAACCCCCTTATTACCATCCTTAACCATAATATCTCAAAATTAAATAAAAATTGAAATCTACCCCAACTCTTAACAAACTTATCCCATAGTTAAAATAACTTGAATGACCTCTAAAGTCATTTTAACCCTCATTTACCCCATTCCAACCCATTTGAATGAATTTTCATTCAGATTCACCCTTTTTTGGTAAATCAACAATGATCCTCGTTGATCAATGTCGATCGATTAGGATTGATGCTGATGCATAAAAGTATAATAAACCTCCATTGCTCAAGAAGAATGAACATTAAAGGAAGGACAAAATTTTGATCACCAATTTCTATCAAAACTAGTTGCGAATCAACATAGACCTTACTATCATCTTGTTACCTTTGAAGAGCATTTGATAAGTGATATATTGTCAGGTGATTTTGAAGGTCATTATTGATTATTTCTGGCATTACTTTCTTCAAACCATCCAAGGTCAGTATTGTATTATATTTAAGCATTTATTTAATTCTTCATCTCTATCTTTTATCTACATTTTGTTTCTTTCATTTTATCAAAATTTTAGGCTGTTACTATAGTTTTTTAGTATTAAGCACTTTTGCACAGAATCGACATCAATTCATCTGAATCAACATCAATCGCATTGAATCACTATCGATCCTTTATCAGATCATAACATAATTATTGAACAACCTATTTTAAATCTACTATCATTTATACTTATCTTTGTCTATTGTCCATTTGGTTTTTACCATTTTATCAAAAATATAGGTCATTATTTTAGTCTATTATAAAATTTAAACTTTTATATATAATTAACATCAATTCATCTAAATTGATGTTGATATTTTTGGATCACCGTTGATCCCTGCTTAAATTTAATCTACTAACATATGCATTCTAGTTTGCTAAAAATCTATTTGTGCATGTAGATGACCCTTCCTAGATTAATACTTGATTCGATTAGCATTTTTTATCTTCGTATAGTCTGTCAACCTCTATTTTTTGATCATAGTGATATTGTATTTGAGCTAGGACTTTTCCTTGTGGATTTCACACGTGATTTTGCATACTTTTAAGAATAGTTGACAGTAATCTAAAAAGACATAGATATTTCTATTAATTTTTGGGATGCTTATTTTAATCATATAAATCTTGTTGTAAATTAATTATATTTAGCATTATCTATCCATATTATACATATTTTGTAATTTCATGTTTATTTATAAACATGGACGTTGAGCATGGGTTGACATCCATTTAAGGAAGCATATCACTTCTTGGGACTGGTTTCTTACTAGGTAGTCCACTCATTTTTCTATTAATCCATTTTTTGTTTAAGTGTGGTGAATGACATGCCATTCCTCCCCATCTAAAGAGGAGTTCACACAAATCTTGATCAATGGTGTGCAACCAATCCATATCTCTAAGTAACTCTAATACCTGCATGTAGTTTGATTTTAGTAGCTAATTAACCCACATTAAAAAGCATTAAAAATAATAAAATATTCTGGCACACCTGGTGGGACTTAGGTCTTATTTTTCTTTGTTAAATTAAAAATTATTGAATTTTCTCTCTTTCCATTTCTTTGTTTGTGTGTATTCATCCAAAGATAACATTAGGGCTGCATTTTATTAAAAAGATAAAATAAATTGCATTCATCTTTCCTTTTTAGATTGTTTCACATACAATAATCTAGGTAGAAATCTATCATAGTTATCACATTATCCACACAAAAACCAAATCACAAAATAAATTAACACATATAAACACCTGATATAAGGAAAACAACAGGGATTTCATCACCTTGTGATAACCTTCTTTTTGGCGATCCTACTTAGATTTCACCACCAAGGGGAGGACCAACTCAATTTTATAGCTAAGTATAATATCTAGCTAATTGGTATATTTTGGCTAAGCACTTCCATTGGCTATGGGATTATGATATTAGGGGAGCAAGCCCCAAGTATCAATCCACATACTGATACTAGTACAAATTTCCTTGAGCACTAAGACAAAATACCTAAAACCTTTGTTATCTTTTATTTTTCTATATTTCCTTTCACATTTTAAAGTTAAAAGGGATTAAAAAAAATTTGAATGAATTTAGTTTGTGTGTCTTTCATCCATCATTAAATCAAGATAATGTAAAAAAAAAAAAAATGTTTTATTTGTTTGTTTTATTTCTACTTTTTTTTTTCTATTTCATGGTTTTAACAAAGCAATAGTCAAAGAAAGAATTCAAAGAGGGTGTTACATCCTCTCCTATGGAGCATACACCTAGTCTTACTTATTCCCTTGAGTCCTTTGAGAATCTCATGTTTCCATAGTATTATCCTCAAGAATAACCTTCCTTTGTGGAAATATTGGAAAATAACCTTATTGATCTTAATTATTATCTAAATAGTCAAGAAATACATATTTCTCCTTCCCCTCATGTCCATGACTCTCCATATAGGTATGGGAAGCCTTTCAAAGGAACTGAGAGAACTGGAAACTTTACCATGACCATGGTAACCTTTTCCATTAGATCTCCTCCACCTGGTTCTAATGCTTAGATATCAAAACCTTTAAAGAACCAACCATTCATGATATCTACCAGTTGTGAAATCATTACTTAGATCTAAAATATCACTCTACCTATATCCACCATACCTTTTCAAACATTAGTGGTGTTAATTCCTACAAGTCTTCCACACATTAGGATGACTTTGGCATATAGTGCGTAGTAAATCCCTCACACACAAAAAATCCCTTATGTCCAACCTTTCTAACAATATGTCTCCTCAACCACCAAGTATGTGGCTTCATCACAACCAATGATAACCACTCACTTGCAGTCTTTCCCACAAATAAATATTCCACTACAAGTTCCACAATACATAGTGGCATCTCAAGCTATTATGTCTACCACAATAGGATACCTTCCTATGTCTACCCTTTTACTAAGCTATCAACCCCTTCAACAAGGTGTTTTAGGAAGTGTGCCTCAGAGTAATATTTAGATAGACCTCATGAACATCCTTATGAATAAGATAACTTGTTTGGAAGCCTTTACCTATGGACATAATATAATTCTCACATATGAACAAATTTATAAGGACCCAATCCATCCCTTTATCCCTATCCAACCATACCCCTCGCAATGGGAGCTTCCTAAGTTTACCAAATTTCAAAAAAAAGAAGATCCCTAACAACACCTTAGGGCCTTTTGACACGTGTGTTATCTTATAGCACATGATGATGCCCTCTTACTTAGAAAATTTACCATATTGTTAGTGGGATCTGCATTAGATTGGTAGAATTCCATTCCCCACCATCCCTCTTTTCCTTGAGATAGATTGCCAAAATTTTATTGAAATTCTTCTCAATTAAAACTGCTTAAAAAATGACTATTATAGATCTTTACACTATTAGACAGTTTGACGACGAATTCATATAAGACTTTGTAGCTTGATGGCATAACATAATCAATCAGCTAACCTTTTCCTTTCCACAAACAAAATTAATTTAATTATTTTTACATTATTGTGCAAAACATATATCATCCATGTTATAAATTTAAACTTTTAAGACTTTTTACGAAGCCTTTACCATGGCCTGTAAGCTTGAACTTTGTGGCATTGAAGAGAGAAAAGTTCAGTTGTGTAATAAGAACTTCAAAGTTGATCCCTCAAAAATCAATAGTAATAATCATAAACCAAAAGGGGCAGTAAATGCAATTACTATAAAATTTATTCCCTTATATCATCCAACCAATAAGGTTCTTCTACTTCTCAAACATAGTAACCTAGGGGCCTTAATCATTTTACCCCTAAGAAATATACCCCTATAGGAGAGCCTTATACTTTGGTATTAGATAAAATCCTACAAATAAATGTTATTGAACTCCTTCCTATTTGACTAGTTATGATACGTATCCTAAACCCATTTAGTATAAACAAGATGAGTTGTTTTCTTATCATAGGGTAATAAGACATGAAAAAGAATGATGCCAATCCTTTAAATGATTGGTATAAAAACTCATTGAGTAAGGGGACCTTTAGTTGGATAATCCAAATTATCCTCCAAACCAAAACTTAGATATTTTTAAATAGCCATTTTGAAACCATCCATCTAGATCAAACACAGTCCAAACCAACCCTGCAAAAACACAAAATCAAGCTACTCATATGATTGACACAATCTATGATCAGTTCTTGCCTAAAGAAGTCCTAGAGAAACCTTCAGTCTTAGATCTCCTTACAGGAGATGATTTTTATATAAGTCAACCTCATATCACTAAAACTAGTCCTAAAAACCTCATAGCGCTCCCTGATCTGATTACATGAGATCATTCAAGTGAACCATAACCTTCTCATATTGAATATCCTAAAGGAGAAAATCACACTACAACATAATATGTCATAGATAAACATCTTGATACTTCTAGAGTTGGACGTCCTACCCCTTTGATCCTCTAAAAAGCATATAATGCAATCCTATCCTTTTGCCCAATACCTTGACCCTTCGAAACCATCTTATACCATAACACCACCTTACACCAAAGATATTAAAGGAAAAGTTAAAGCTTTTATCATCAATAGTTGGGACAATTATCTTGGTATTCCACCAAAGAAAGACATAGCTCATCCTTAGATTAAAGTTGATCTTTTATAACGTCAAAAGATATAAACATTAATCTTAATACCCCCTCAGTTGTTAACACATATAAAAACAATTGGCCTATCCCTTTTATATCATCTCCTTTAACTATTTTAGGTCTCCATATGTCTTCTATACCTAACATAGGTGATTCTACCCAAACATGTGGTAAAATGTAAAGTTTTTCTCCATATACACCTAAAGGAAAAGACATTAAAGTTATCCCTCCTATAAAGGCTAAACATCAAAACCAAATGAGTAATACTTTGTCAAAAGAGTATGTTATTAAAAACCCTATAAAACCACAATTTGACCCTTTGAAGGGATATTATGTTGTAATCATTAAATAATTATTGGATACATCCCTCGTTACATTACCACCTATATAGAACATCAACCTTCATCCTCAAAGACCTGCTTGGAATAGAGATTAGGAAATATGTGGATATCATAGAGTACCTGTGCATGATACAAAAAATTGTAAAGTCCTTAAGGATATAATCTAGAAATTAGTCTAGGATGATGACCTCTTAATTGATGATCTCAATGATCAAAATCCTAAGCAAAAGGTCTTTATCCCATCCATTCCACCCACCCATAGTCCTACAAATCTTATAAGTGATAAAGAGTCAGTAGCCTCTTAAGATCCACCTTTGTTACACATCGATGTTGTCCATGTACCCATCCATTCTCAAAACCAAAATCCTAATAAAGATAAGGTTTCAATTATAACAACCTCTACACCCAATACACTTAAACTATATACACAAAATCCTAAAGTTTCTCTTACAGGAACTACACCAACTGAAGCCAAGGAATTGGTACAAATCTCCACATTGAAATAACACCATCAAGCACCTATAAAGATGTCGTTATATGAGCTTATAAAAAATTCTCTACAATATCAACGGGGAATGATAAAAGCTCTCCAAACTATTGAGGCCCAACTAGATGAACCTTGACCTTTGTCATCTTTTGTAAGATCCCTTTAAATGGTCTCAACTCTTAGTTTTACTGATTCTAAGGTTATTCTTTTATTGCCTAAATATCAAAATCCCGCTCTTTTAATTACAACTCAAATTAATCAGACTCAACTTAAAATAGTTATGGTCGATAATGGGGCCAGTATTAATATTATCTCCTCATATGATTTCCAATAATTACAACTATCATAAACCATTGTTTCTTAATCCTCAACAATTCTTCATGCATTTAATGACATGATAGCACCCATGGTAGGAATTGTCACTCTCCCTATTTTTGTAGGTCTTCATACCATAAATGAGCTCTTTTATGTAATAAAAGGGACTTTTCAATAGAACATTCTATTACGTCATCTATGGATTCACATGATGTGATGTGTACCCTCCATAGTTCATCGATGCCTTAAATGTGAAGACGAAGGTCAAGTACACATCATTCCAACTAATCCTCATCCCTTTATATCATGCAACTTCACCTTTATGCTAAGTGATATCATAATAGCCTCACCTAAAGTTATCCCATCGCCATCTTCCAATCAAGCTTCAACTAGCATGTTGTTCCCTACCTCAAAACTACCTTCTCTAGAGTCCATTAAATCCTTAATGAAATATATTTTTATCAGATAATATCAATTATTAACTCTTAATACCTTACCCACTCCTAGATAATATGGTCATCTTGATAAGCAACCCATATATTCAAGTAGTCTAGGTGAGCTCAGTCTTTTTAGACCACCTTTCTTGTGTAGTCACTTAATATATCATGGGATCAATCAATATACATTATAACCTAATGATCATGTTTTCACTAAACCATTTACATCTAATTTTTCCTTTCTTATCAATCCCCAATTCATTCAAACTTATCTTTATCACTGCACTTGGAAAGGTTTTGGCATGGGTAAATATGACCACGATGTCACATTAGGAGATTTTAGAAAACCACATGCAAAACATGTCTTAGGTTTTAAAAAATATTCTAAATCTACCCACAAACCTATTTTTCTACCATTTTTGGAAGAAGAATAACCATCTTCCTCATTCGATACCTCTTCCCTAACTAGCAATACCATGTCCATTCCTCCTAACTTTTTTTTACTCAATATGATCTCCTTAGAACCCCTCATCTTCCATCACGATGATGAAATCTAAACCATCTTCTTAGTATATCCTAACTTAATATGATGTGACACAATAACCATCCCTTTTTTTTAGTGTCAGGATGATGAGTCAATCTTGACCCATCTAGGTGGTGAAAACTCTTATCTTTACAATTATCTTCCATCCAAAATGTCTAGCCTACTAAATGAAGCTATTGCTAATATTAATATCAGGTCTTAGGAAGTCCTAGGGATTATTAAAATTAGAAAAAACTTAGATCCATAAAAAAAAAAACAAGATTTTACCAACTTTTTATCAGACTAGAGTAAAGTCTTTGCCTGGAGTTATAGCGATATCCCTGTTATTGACATAAAGATTTAACTATTGCATGAAATTTAGGATTAGGATTAGTCTATATGGTGGTTAGTAATATTGAATTCCATGCAAAATTTCAATCTTTATATCACCACAGGTTTCATCTTTTTATTATCTGATCATTGTTCAACTACCATATCTTATTATTTGTTATCCCTATCATCTAAATTGTGCCCTACAACTTCATAATAGACATTGTCGACCATTTTTTTAGATAGCTCATATGATTCTAGAATGCATTCAAAAAATATCCAGTGAATGCATAACATGGTTGTTAGAGGTAGCTTCAGTAGTTCTTGATTTAGTCTTTTTGGTATTAGTTGGTTTTTAAAACAATGGCAATATGTGTAGAAGATGCATTATCATTTATGCTTACTAATGACATATGGAATCTAAATTCTCCTTATAAAACCCTCACAAATTTGATTTATCTTCATATTTAGAAAGGTCTCCTTTAACTAAATGTGATGTTTTTGTTTCTATAATATAGCCAAGTAAATGTAAAGGTGCACATGTAGTGTTTTGTTTGTACATTCGATTGAAATTCACTTTAGTGTGATTCAATAGGTGATGTATATTTAATAGTTCTATCTTTCAAGGTTTAAAAATTTGGTTTCTTTTTCCCTTTCCACTAATCCTAGTAGGATTTGGGAACACAGTCCTTGATTTTATTATTTACCTTTCTTCTTCCCATACCCTTAAACTTTATCCCTGGTGAGTGTTCTTTTAGTTCCATTATTTACTACCATTTAGCTATATCAAAATTTAGATGTGTTTTCTTTTTAGATATTAGGATCATGGGGTACGTTGTGTGTGTGTGTGTGTTTTATTTTTTACCATTCTCTATCTTAATTTTAAGGTAAATTTTAGGAGTAAATATTCTTTAATTTATGAATATTTTAATGTTTGAATTCACTAGTTAAAATGAAAGTAGATGGGTGTTTAAAATTGGATGAAAAAGCCATAGACAACCTGCTTAAGGATTGTAAACATAAAAAAGTCTCATACATAGGAGCAAGATGCAATGTTTGAATCTTTTGAAATCATCACAGATAGGGTCTTAAACCTACTATGGCTTTTTATAGTGACTAACAAATCAAGGGCAATGATGGCTTAGGAAAGGAAGCTAGTGATAGGAGATTCCAAGGCTAAAAATGATAGCATCAACAATCTTTCTAGTATTTTTATTGACAGAATTTGTATCCCTTCTAAAGATTCTGGGTCAAAGAAGGTGTTAATATGTAGAGTCTATGGTTTCACCTACCAATCATGATAGTGCATAGTCTTATATTTAACCATTTTGATAGAGGTAGATCATTTTTTATAAATCAAAAGGGAAGGGACAACAAAAATAATTCATCTCCTTCTAGATCTAATGGTCAAAGAGTTTTTGGATAAATCAATAATACCCATTTTACACCTACGATGACATTTACTTGTAGGTGCATATGATTCTACTAAAATATCCAAAGTGTACATTAGGGGGAAGATATTTTTTAATAGCTTTGGGAGTATGTAAACCAAGCTCTCACATGATGCCAACTAAGGATATTGTTGTTTTATTGTTCAATGAGCAAGAAATTAAAGTTATTTTCAGAGGGAAAATGGCTATCATCCCAGAGTCTAATCTATAAATTCGAAGGGATTTGGTTGAATTTATTGATATTTAATGAGTGGATATCAACCTAATGGAAACCTTTGGTTGAAGGTAAAATAGATATTTTACCCTATTCTAGAGGGGTTTTTTTTTTTTTTTTTTTTTTTTTAAATTTTTTTAAATAAATTCTTTAGAAGATAAAGAGATTGTTTTCAAATGCTATATTTGGAAGTTGGATAAGCATAATCTTCTAATAAAACCCTAGAACCTAAAATTTAATGCACAGACTAAAAGTTTCACCTTCATATCGATTTCGATTAGGCTCCCAAATCTTCCTAACTAGTTTTTAAATGATTTGGTATTTATTGTCATTGGAAATACCATAGGTAAATTTTGTACCTCTGATAAATTGATGGATGATAGGGGCTTTCCACATATGCTTGTATTTTGGTTTAAGTTTATTTTTCCAAGGATATACCTACCCAAATAGAGTGTATAAAGCATATTTTAGATGAATAATAGAGCTCTTGAATGGTTTATTTTGACATTGTGACATGTTGAGAAAAGGCTATGGTCACTAATTGTAGGAAGGACATTTTTGCTAATGCTCCATAGTGAATATGCATAGTACCCGATGAAAAATACATGAAGTTATATTCCAATAATGAATCTAGGTATGTAAAATATACTCTAGTGATGCTCAATGCCTTTTACTCCCATACATGAATTTCCACATTAATTAGAATGGATAATGATTGTATGCAGAATTCATTCCGTTTGGAACTACCTTTATGATATGGGTTGATTATATTAATAATTTTTTTTAACATGATCCAATATGTGATATACTCTTTATTGCTTCCTTTCCATGAAAGGTTTTCAAACAAAACACTCCATTTTAATTTTTCAAATATACATTGAGAAAAAATTGTGTTGTATACAATCTAACACAATACACATCAATATATTGATTACATAAATAAAAAATAGGATTGAAAAATATTTCATTGCATTATCCATTTTTTAATTCATTTCCATAAGATCCTATTTTTTAAGTACAAGGAAAATTTAATCTCAATACGATTGAAAGTTTATATAAAAATATAATAATTGCATTTGATAATACCAATATTCAAGTATTCCATTTTAATGTATTTATAATAAAAAACATTTATTATTTATTTTTAATAAAAAAATATTTTAAAATTGGACCCCATACCCTCAATTATTGGACACAAAGAAAACTGTCAAATTCCAATTAACAGGTGAATAAATCGGAAAGTTTGATTTGAAATTATTAATATTACCTTTAATTTTCATATTATTACGTTAAAGGCGTATATACAGTGGGGTGAAAAAAACTATCCTAGACTTTTTGATGGCCAGCAAGTCGCCAGCACATGACAAGACCAACACAAACAACAGAAGGCCTAGTTATAGATTAAAATAATAATACTGCTGTGAAGGTGCCGAATAGTAATACTCATGACCGACTGGCAAGTTGAAAAGTAGTTAAAATAATTGCCTGAGGGTGTATAACTCACTAACATATAAAAGGATAATAATTTTGTTCCTAGCTTTTATGGCAAGTTGGAAATGTTATGATACGATTGAATTCATACACTTTTCACCAATTTGATGAATTACGGATTGCACTTAATCGACTCCCAACACTCTGTTTGGTAATTAGTTAATTTATTTTGTATGAGCTACCTGTTTGGTGGATTTCGAAGGGGTGCAACAATTATCTCTCTATGCAATTAATATATGTGTAATATATAATTGTGAGAACATTGGAATGGAATTTGGTGAAAATCATTCAAGTCTTACGGAAAGTTATGAGTGTAACTTATCATCGAGGTGCACTTAATGTATGTTTAATATATAATTTTAATTTTTTTTGGGTAAATTTATAGAAAATGTTATATTTTAAATTAATTTTTTTTTTAAAAATTTAAAAGTAATATAAAAATATTAATTTAATATATATATTTTAAAAATTATATTTTATCAAGAACAAAATTTGATATTTGAATTATCGTATTTACATTTTTTAATTCTAAAATATAATCATATTTTTATAAATTATATAAATTAAGATTTTCATCGAACACTTAATGTATGTTTAATATATAATTTTAATTTCTTTTTGGGGTAAATTTATAGAAAATGTTATATTTTAAATTAATTATTTTTTTTTAAAATTTAAAAGTATTATAAAAATATTAATTTAATATATATATTTTAAAAATTATATTTTATCAAGAACAAAATTTGATATTTGAATTATCATATTTACATTTTTTTATTCTAAAATATAATCATATTTTTATAAATTATATAAATTAAGATTTTCATCGAAAATTCAATATATATATATATATATATATATATATATATATATATATATATATATATATATATCTTCAATATTTTTTGATTAAAAAATTTTAAGCACTCAACACTACACATATTTGTTACAATATTTTTCTATATTCTATCAAAAATTTCAATTCACAATAAATAAACATAGACATAGACATAGACATAAACATAGGAATATACATATATAATTATAATCACATTTTTTTAGTTTAATATTAATTATACATAGTTAATTTATATTATTCTAATCTTTTTAATCAATTTAATTATCTAATGCAATTTTTAAATTTCTATTATTTAAAATATGTTAAGTATATTTTAATATCAAGAATATTTTTTAAGACAAAAATTACAAATTTATAACCCATGTTTATATTGTATGGTCATTCTATTTCATTCAAATACATCCCTGCAAAATATTAAATTTTATTTATTTAATATGTATCACAATTAAATTTATAAAAATTTCAATTGGTTGAAACAATCTTACCTAATAAGAAGCCTATCTTCCACCATGGTTTTGTTACATATATAAGATAACATTAATTATAAATAATTAATCTATCATTTTTTTTAATCCCTCTAATTCTTTAATATGATTTTAAATTTTTATTATTTTAAAAAGAAATTTAACCCAAGAAATATCATTAATGACCAGAATGAAAGAGATAGAAATAAGAATGCATAATAAAGACAAGTTACCTCTCAAAAACAAACTATACAGAAAAGATTTTATAATTGAAAAAAATCATTGAACGTTAAAAATACTCACAATCTATTATAAGGTTTGTAATAAATATCTTCAAAAGTATAAGATTTATCAAAAAAGAGAAGGATAAAGAGAGATAAAGTGATTCTTAGTAAAGAAAAGAGGAGAGGAAGAGCTCTTTTATAGAGCTAGAGGATGAAAATGAGAGTTACAAAAAACTTCATTATAACTTTACAAGCCCTCTAAGTGTGTATCACTTATGTCCTGATCTCTTATAAAGAGATAGAGGTATTTTATATTTAGAGAATGGAGAGTTAAATACAAGTAATGCTAAATCTAACAAGTGGATTAGGGAGGTGAATGACACATCATAAAGGTATGAATAAAATCTATTTATAATTATAATAAATGCACATATAAATTAGACTTAGGATAAGTCTAATGACCTATAGGAAAGACCCAAATTAAGGTTAATTCTCTAACACTTCTCCTTAAACTTAAATTAGGGTTATAAAAGTTGGGAGAACTTTCATAAACAAAGAAATGAATTGAAATTACATAGTACTCTCCCTTAATAAAAACTTTTTTCAAGAAAAATTACAAGAAATTTAGAGAAAACAAAGAAGAGGAACCATAATAAATTCATAAAGAAGGAAGTGTGATCATCATGAAAATCCAAAAAAATTGTTCGAACAAGGTGGTCAATCCACCATAAAACAAAAACCAACCAAAAAGAGTAATGATCTACAAACTTACAAAATAAGAAATTGAGCACTAGTCTTTAAAGTTAAGTCACCAATTTGCCAAAAATATGATCTACATACATAATGTAATAAAAGTAGATGTACAACTAGGTAAATTAAGCAAAGACAACTTTCATTATAAAGTGCATAAATCTACATGAAAATAAGTTAGTCATAAAAGATCAAAATAAAATATATATCATTTGCAACAAAAAATAAAGAATGCCTACAAGATTTGAGTTTTATCAAAATAGAGACAAAAAAGATGTGTCACTTGCAAAAGATATTTTGAGGGAAGTATTAGAAGAATTATTACAACAAGACCTATCAAAGTATCTAGAATATTTATAAAATTCAAAATTTAAAATAGTTTTACCTTTATAGGTATGAGATTTAGTCATTTTCTAACAATGTAATGTGTCATGCATAGATTTATCATAAAATTTGTATAGATCCAATTTTTAACATTTATGTATACGATGCCTATATTTTTCAGAATGTGAATAAGGTTTAATGGATTTAATTAAAGCATGAACATTAGAAGTAATATAATCAGAAGAAGTTGCATTATAAGTCATTCGATGAAGAGGATAATAAGATGTTGATTTTGCATTAGAAGCATGTGGATCAGTAGAATAAACATAATTGAGACTTTTAGAATTTGTATTAGATGTAGGAAGAAAAGGTTTCAGAATACTATATTGACACTTATCAAGTGAGTCACCTGAATAGTCGATATTTTACATGATTTTTAAGCTAGGGTTAAAAGAAGTGTTTAAAGAAGTTTTAGGTGTATGACAATTAGTAGACCCATTACTATGTACAAAATATGTCAATTTTTCATTTAATGTATCAATAGAAGATTGCATATTATTCATTTTATTTTGAAAATTATTTTGAAGTGCATTAATAGAATGATGAAAAGAAATAATAGTAGCTTTTTGAAGTGCAATTTATTCTTTAAGAGCTACTATTTCATCACTTTGAATAGTTTGCAGAGTTTTCAAAAAAATAAATAGAATGGCCAATTCAAACTCCTTGAAAGCAACTAAGATAAAATTCACTATCATTGAAATAAAATCAATGAAAATAAATACTAACTGATTCAAAATACATTGAAAAAATCTATTTTGATTGAAATTTTTAGATCAATAAACTTCTAAATATTAATGCATGACAAAACTCTAATTTAAAAAAAAAAAAAAGATTTGATTTAAAATGTAAAATGCATTAATAATAATTATTTAAATGTTATATTAAAAAATAAAATTTAAACACACTTTTAAAAAATTAGATATAAAAAAAAAACTTTTATAAAATCATTCCACGTGGGAATATTTAAAGTGGAGTGTGTGTTTTTTTTAAAAAAAAATTATTATTAAAAGATTACATAAAAGAATGAAAGGATTTATGCATTTTGATTCAAATAAAAATAGAATACCAGTATAACATGATATAAAAGCTTCAATTTTTTTAAAATTTTAAAAGCATAAGCACACGTCATAAAAAATAGATTAAGCAATATTTGTTTAAGCATTAAATCTTTGTGCCACGAGTAAAATATTTAAAAAAAAAATTGTGAGATTTGAAAATAGAGTTGAGTTTGAACTCATATAAGACCAACAAAGAAATGACTTTCTTTATTTAATGGAAAGCCACATGGTAAGAGTAAACCGAAGAAATAAGTAAATGTCAAGGAAGACGTTAAAAAAAATACAAAGCAAAAGTAAGAGATTTTAAGAGGCTAATAATTGTATTAAGTTGTCAGTAAAGGTGTTAAGGCTTGAAATATGACAGCAACACCACAAAGGAAAATTGCATAGGCCAGTTAAGGAGTAGATAACCAAAATGCGAATGCTAAGAAAGCAATACACAAATGACATCTAAGATAAGTTAAAAGCTAATGGAACGCTCTAGGAAGAAAATTTATGTAGTCTCCAACAGATAAGAAAAAATATACAATGTTCAAAGGAGAAGTTAGCATGCAGGAAATAACACAAAGAGAAGATGTCGGACCAACTAACCAGAAGGAGATAATGGTTGCAACCTCAGCCAATGATGAATGGTGAAAGAAAAACTCAAGTGCTAAAGTACCAGGAGCCAAAGGAAATGAAAAATGGATTAATCTTTTATTGATAACTAAATAACACCAACCTATGCACCATGGTGGCTAAGGATAAACAAATCCGAAGCCAAAAAAAGAGAAGATAATAGCTTATAAAAAAACATTTAGTAAGATAAAAATGTAATGTCTAGTAGAGAGCAAAACCGAAAAAAGCTAAAAAAAAATTGCTTAATAACTTCATTTTAAAAAAAGGTCAGAAGATTAAAAAAAGGAAAAAATTAGTTTCCCCAAGAGAGTTCTGGACAATGTTCACCAGCAAAGTTAAATAATGTTAAATAAATTATCTAACGCGAAGGAGAGAAAGATTTTTTTTTTAAATTTTTTTTTTAAAACTTCTCATAAAACTAATAAAAAATGATTAGTAAAACAAGTTAAGCAATTTATTACTAACAATTTTTTTCTAAGGTTAGTAAGAAGGATGAGAACGTGGTCAAACCTATAATAAAAAAGGTTAGAAACCACTAATTTAAATAAAGATAATTTTATAAGATATTTACAAGAGTTACAGCCCTTGTAGAAAATGGTGAATTCTCTGTAAAAAAATCTGCACAGTTTCAAATATATATCACTAAAATGATATTTGCTCTGATACCATGAAATGATTTTAACGTAAGAAATAACATTATTGATAAACATGCAGGCAAAAAAAAAATGAATACATAAAAAAGACAAGATACGTCTCAAAAGTAAACCATAGAGACATTATTTTATAAGAGAAAAAGACTATTGATTGGTAAAAAAACCACACAATCTATTATAAAGCTTGCAAAAAAATATCTTCATAATTACAAGATTGATCAAAAGCACAAGAGAAAAATAAATAGATTTAAAATGATTCTTAGTGAAGAAAGGAGGAAAGAAAAAGCTCTTTTATAGAGCTAGAAGAGGAAAATGAAAGTTACATAGAAGAGTAAAATGAGAGAAAAACTATTTACCATATTTTCTTAGAAAGTGTACATATAATTGATAAATTTGCAAAGATATACATTTATTACTATTAAATTGTATTATTTTTTTCAAAAAAAAATTATTGTACAAATGTTTGATAGTTTTTAATATAAAAATATTCACCTACAAATGTACACTTCTAAAAAATAATCAATACCCTACTTAAGATAAGTCTAATGGACTATAGGAAGGACCCAAATTAAGGTTAACTATCCAACAATTTCAAATATATGAATTATATTTTAATATTAATAGTATTTTTTAAGATAAAAATTAAAACTATGTACCTATCTTTTATTTTTTATTATAATTATATTCCATTCAAATACATATTTCTAAAGGTTTAAATTTGATCTATTTAATATATATCACAATTAAATTTATTAATTTTTTTTGTTGGTTCAAATAAGCTTACCCAATAAAGAGGATATTATTATTATTATTATTATTATTATTATTATTATTATTATTATTATTATTATTATTATTATTATTATTATTATTATTATTATTATTGCCCATATGTTAATACCTCAATAGTATGTCATTGCAATGGTGATCACTAGGCCATAGGTTCGAGCCCTCATTGAACTGTGATCATTGGGTGGGGTACTGGCATAAGTCCAAAGGATTAGTCCATTACACTTTCCCTATGATAGCATGTCTAAGTGTGTTCCATGTCACTGGGTCCAACATGGTATAATGTCATGCAAGAAAAGTTTTGGGACACCCTCGGTTACCAAAAACAAAATCTGATATGTATATTCAAAGGTACAACATAACAACTCTCATTTTTTTTATCGCTATAAATGATCGTAAAACATGGTTTTGTCATAGTGGCATGCATTCTATGACTTCCTCTCATACAAAGCCCTTGAAATGTGACAAAATCCATTCCACTATGTTAGTTGCTCTCATTTTTAACCTATTTTTATTCTTTTAAATTAATATATAAAAAATAATATCATATATATATTCAAAGGTACACCATAAAAACTCTCATTCTTGTTATTGCTATCCATGGTCTTAAAACATGGTAGTGTAGTGGTGGCATGTAATCTATGACTTCCTCTCAAACAAAGTCCTCAAAATGTGAAAAAATCCATTCCAATATGTTAATTACTCTCACCTATTAAACATGTGAATTAATCTATAATTTTTAAATTTTTTAAATAGATTAGTCAATTAAACAAAAAAAATATTTACCTCTTTTAATGTATTATTAAAATATTATTTTAAACTAAAAAAATTATAAAATTTCATAGTATAATAAATGAAACTTCTACAATATAAAAAATTATACAAATATATTACAAGTGAAATTACAAAATTGTAAAATTTAATTAAATTTATATATTAATATATGTCACAATATATTTAATCAAAGTTTTAAAATGTAATGAAGTACACAAACATATTAAAAATAAAATTATAAAGTTTAACTATTTAATTAAAATTATATATTAATTTCTATAAAAAATGAAGAATGTTTGATGAACTACAAAAATTAAAATATAAAGAACATAAACAAAGTGTACGAGGACATCTAAAAAAACATAAAAGAGAAAATTGATTCTAAAATGAAGCATAAAAACATATTATAATTCAAACAACACAAATTGGGATACTTACTCATATACACATTATAATTTAAAAATCATTTACAAAACATATATTAACTAAGAATAATATATACTAATTGACCCTTGTTATTTTTTTCAATCTTCTATTTACCACTCTCTTAATTATGGTTAAGCTATATATATATATATATATATATATATATATATATATATATATATACTGAGAAAGAATTAGATCTCAGTATTGGTCAATGGTAAGCAAAATTAGATCAATCTAAAACATCCATGAATTTTGAAAAATAATCCAGCAATTAAAAAAAACTTTTTTTAAGAAAGATCATTTAGTGACTACCCATATCACTGTCTATGTCTCACATTAATTCAATTAAAATAGACCACCATAGCCCTCCAATTGATCTCTCTTCCTTATAAAAACCTTTTTGTCACTTTATAGTGTACATGTGGTCATGTATGATTAAAATGTGTTACTATTGTGAGTCCTAAATCACTATCATTGTGTGGTCCTTAATGAACAAAAAATGAATCTCATCCATCACAATAATTTTTAGTTGAAAGCATCAAATTTGGTCACTATACATTTATCTATTCATGTGCCTTTGACCATATCTTAATAGATAATCTCAATTGACTACATGTCATGATCAGGTTGTATCAAATTCATCGAAGTCACAAAGTTTTATTTTATGTTAACTTTTCCTTATGAAGTATATAGATGCGTAAGATTATTGATTCAATTTTATCTCTATCCAAGTCTCATAGTTTGTGATAGCTACATGCCATAATCTATTTAGTGTGGCCATTTCATTATAAATACTCATTATCATTAGTTTTTTAGTTTATAGTGAGTAATGTATTATTCTATTATTTTTTTTACAATCATGAGTTCATAAAGTGCTTCTAAATATTTTGAGTGGCCTTTTGGTGTACACAAACGTGTTAAATCCTCAATTTAGTTAGTACATTCATTCATGTCTGTGTTCCTTCTAAATTTTCATTTTCCATAGCCACTTGTCATCATTTGGTACACTATGGCCTTGTTAAATCTCATTTTTCATTTTATTTCATGTTTTATCATGTTAACATAGAGAAATATGCATGGTAATTTCATCTCATTCCATAGTAAAAAATTCATGAAGTCTTTGAAAGGCTTCATCTCAAAATCTATCGATTCATAGAATTATGAATTATGCTTTATATCTCTCAAATTTAGAATATATCATGTAATTGATATATTTTAGCCATGCAGAGACATCTTATGAACTAAGTCCTTGTAGGTTCCAAACCATCTCATCTATTTTAGCCACATGTCAAACTTTGTGAAGTGTGTCTTCACCAAATCTACAATTATTTGTCACATTTAATTTATTTGTAGTGAATAGACACAATAAAATCATATTTAATGAGATATATAATTTGTTTAAATAAAAATATTATATAAAGTGAACACATGACAATTATCTAGTCGCTACAAAGTCAAGAAACATATTTTACTCTCATTCTGAGCTACTAAACTACATGGATGTATTGGTGTTTTAAATCTACTCTCTATTTGCATGCAATCCTACCTTTTCCTGCATGGTGAATGAATACACAATGGTCATTCCAAAATTTTAATAATGCAAAAATGACTTTAAATAACACATAACATTAAAAATAAGAAATGGTTGTCAAGAAAACCCAGGGGATGTCAAAGTTCTCAAAACACAACATAAATATTTGAAGAAAAAGTGACCTCTATAGATGCAATTTATGTGAATTTTAATTTAATCCACATTACCCATGCACAATAAATGATATCTTATAAATGAATCACCAAGCCCAACAATGGTTTGCATATCAAAAATATCTAAAGTCATGGTATGAAAATCTAGCATGTTCGCACCTTCACGTAATTAAGTCTTGCACATAACCTTAGTGATGAAAATATGTGTGTGTCACCAAGATGATTTTCACATTTTGTCATCACAAAATATCAGTGACATAAGTATATAAAGCAAATTTTAATTAGTCATATTTATAATTTAAATGAAAATTTCTATGCTCACATGACCCCCATATATAAATTTGATGTTGATAGTAACAAGATCCACATAAATCCAAAATGTATATTCCAATGCATCAATATAATATTAGTAATTAATACTTTCTCAACCCTTTTTCAAGGGAATCCTATGTGTGTGGATCTAGGATTACAACCTATGTCATGATCATAGATATAATATGAACTCGAACAATGTTTTTATGGAGTGCATTCTTGTAAAATAACATAAGGAAACATTTCATGTCGGTAGATCATGAAAATGAAGAGCTCCACTTGCACTAGTTCACTCATACCTTTAGGGGTATATGTACGCACCCTCTTTTGCTAATAACTTATATTTATTGATCTGTATTGATGATCATAGTATGTAAATCTAGGTGTACTTACTAAAACACAAATCATAAACTTCTGGTATATGTAAAGACTTCAAAGTATTGATTAAAAATAAAATTGGTCATTACATAAAAGTGTTATGATTAGATATACAATGTGAGTATGCATCTAACTAATTTTGAAAATTAATGATGCAAAATTATAAATTAATGATGTTAATGATGTATACTTATATAAAATTTTGAAGGAAAAAATTCCTGAAGAGGTATGGTGTGGTAAAAAGCCATCTATTTCTAATTTATGAGTATTTGGTTGCATAACATACATGCATGTACTATCTCAGAAGAGAAATAAACTTGAGTCCAAAGCACTCCCATGTATCCTATTAGGCTATAGCACAACCTCAAAGGCATATCATCTAAAGGATCCTAAGTCGAGGAAATTCTATGAAAGAAAATATGTGGTTTTTGATGAATCATCCTTTGAGATGTAGAATGGTAAATCAATACCAATAACCTATCACCGATGAGTTCCTAAGTTAGATGATGAGGAGACTTCTCAGTAGGAAGAATATTTGCAAGGGGAACTATATGTTGACCTTGGGGATTTATAATATCCACTAGATAGTTCTTCATGTCCACCAAATAGTTCTTTACAACAACAGGAGTTCTTGTCCAAACTAGGTACTAGGCACTAGCAGAGACCCCTATACATCTGGAGTCAAAATGAGGAGTTAGAGAAGACATGAGTTAAATTTTTCACTTATGAGTACAATTATTGATAGCTCTAAACTTGATAATGTTCACGAAGATTTAAATCAACCACAATGGAAGAATATAATTACTGACTTGTTATCACAATAGATTGGTGTTGTTTCTTCTTGATTATGAGACAAATCTAACAAAACTTGATGCATCCATATTTTCTAACATGTTGTAGTAGTTGTGGCTACATATTTTGCTTTAACTAATGGAATTATCAATATAGGTTGATTCTTTGATGCCCATGACACAACTCATTATCCAAAATAAAAGACATGATCAAAAGTAATCTTCTTCTCATCTTTGCTCACTACAAAATCACTATCAATAATACTAATGAAATAAAAATCATTAGATTTAAAATATAAAATTACATGTCCTATTATTCCTACAACATATCTTAGTATTCTTTTTCCAACTTACTAGTGAGCATCCCGAGGTAAATTCATGAACCTTAAAATCAGATTGACACCATACATAATATTTGGCCTAGTAAACATGAGATAAATGAGACTTCCAATAAGTCTTTTACACATATTTAGATCAACACTTGAGCCATTATCCTCTTTAATAATTTTTGATCCTATTGCAATCAGAGTTGATATTGGGTTACAATTCAACATTTTGAATCTTCTCAACACATCTCTAACATACTTATATTGACAAATGAAGATACCTTTATTTGATTGAAAAACTTCAATGGCTAAGAAGTATGTCATCAATCCTAAATTTATCATTTCAAATTATTTCATCATTGCTAACTTGAATATGTCTACTGACAAATCTCTAGTGAAAATCAAATCATCAATATACAAACACACAATCAAAATTTGACCTTGCTCATTGGTACTTACATACAATGTGGGTTCTATACTACTTTTATTGAGTTCATTGTTTATCAAATATGAATCAATCCTGCTATACCAAGGCCTAGGTGCCTGTTTCAAACTGTAAGGTGCCTTTTCCAATTTATAAACTTTATTTTCATGCCCATATACCTCGTAAATAGGTGGTTGTTGAACATAAACTTTTTCATCATGAAAACCATTCAATAAACCTTATTTCACATCCATTTGATGAACCTTCCAATTATTTTGTACACATATTACTAAAATAGTTCCAACTTTATCAATTCTAGAAACTATATCAAAAGTTTCACTATAGCTAATCCCATAATATTCTAG
Source organism: Torreya grandis (assembly GCA_037957365.1). Classification (NCBI taxonomy): domain Eukaryota; kingdom Viridiplantae; phylum Streptophyta; class Pinopsida; order Cupressales; family Taxaceae; genus Torreya; species Torreya grandis. The sequence goes on along the minus strand of JARHVA010008280.1, from coordinate 359,640 downwards.
AAAAACTTTTGTAACTAGTCTTGCTTTATGTTTCACAATTTTTCCATCAACCTTAAATTAGTCATATAAACCCATTTGGATCTTATACAATATTTAATTTTAGGTAGGTCCACTAAGTCACATGTTTTATTTCTTTCAATAAATCTCATTTCTTCATCCATTACATTAATCCAATTATCTTCTTTAACTGCTTCTTCAAAATATACAGGATCATAAGAGAATAAAGACCAATTAGAATATAAATCTATATGTTCTTATCCTTGATCACATATTTTTTAAATATTCTTATTTTATTTCCTTTATACCTTATTATTAATGATGCAAGTGTTGGATATGTCTCATCACTTACATTTGAATCTAGTGTAAGACAATATGGATACACTTATGGTGTTTCATGCATAACATTTCTTGCTGGAGTACTTGGTGTTGTTAGATTTGACTATCTACCTTGTTCTTCAAGTTCTTCTTCACCATTAGATATTGGTGCTCCACCTATGACTACTTTATCAACATTTCCATCACATGATTCTTCTTCCTTGAATTCAACATCTCTACTAATAATCAATTTATTTGAAATGAGATTATACAATTGACAAGCTTTTGATTGTTCACTATAACCAATGAGAATACATTTCTCATTTTTGTCATCAAATTTTATTCTCAATTCAGATGGCACTAATAAATAATCAATACACCCAAAATTTTTAAAATGAGATATATAATGTTTCTTACCATTCCAAACTTCCTGTCAAATTTTGTCTCTAACACTCTTTGTATGACTCATATTCAAAATGTATACTACACATGCTAATGCTTCTACCCACAAATAATTGGATATGTTCTTTAGTTTTAGCATTCTCCTATCCATATCCATTATGGTTTTATTCTTCATCTCTGCTACACCATTCTATTGTGGTATGTTCTTTGTTGTAAACTATTTTTTTATTCCATGATATCTGTAAAAAATTAAAAATTCATTACAACTAAACTCACCACCCCTATCCAATTTGGTTACCTTGATGTATAGGACACTTTATTTTTAATGATGCAAATAAATAATAGTAGGATTTTGAAGCGCAATTTGTTCTTTAAGAGCAACTATTTCATCATTTTGAAGAGTTTGCAGAGTTTAAAAAAAAATTAGAATGACCAATTCAAATGTCTTGAGAGAAACTAAGATAAAGTTCACCGACATTGAAATAAAATCAATGAATGTAAATATTAATTGATCCAAAATACATTCAAAAAAATCCATTTTGATTGAAATTTTTAGATAAATTAACTTCTAGGTATTGATGCACAACAAAACTCCAATTAAAAAATTTGTTTGAAATAAACAAAAAAGTAGATTTGATTTAAAATAAAAAATGCATTAATAATAATGATTTAAAAGTTAGATTAAAAAATTAGATATTTAAAAAAAAGTTATAAAAGCAATCCACATGGGAATGTGTAAAGAGGAGTTTTTTTTTGAAGCAATAAATCAAAGAACGAAAAGATTTATGCATTTTGATTCAAATAAAAAGAGAATTCCACTATACCATGATATAAAATCTTCATTTTTTTTTGAATTTGAAAATCATAAGCACATATGTAAAAAATAATAAAGAAAGCAATATTTGTTTAAGTTTTAAATCCTTATGGCATGAGTAAAATATTTAAAAAACCTTTTGCAGGATTTATAAAAAGCATTGAGTTTGAACTCACATAAGACCAGAAAAAAATTCTAAATTAAAAAAATTACTTTCCTTATTTAATGGAATGCCATATGGTAATACTAAAGCACGTAAATAAGTAGATGTCAAGGAAGACATTACAAAAAAAATAGAAAGCAAAAGTAAGAGATGATAAGAGGTTAATAAATGTGTTAAATTGTCAATAAATGTGTTATGCCTTGAAATAAGACACTAACACAACAAAGGAAAACTTTGTAGGCTAGGTAAGGAGTAGATAACTAGAATGCCAATACTAAGAAAGCAATACATATAAGACATCCAAGGTAAGTATAAATATAATGGAATGCTCTAGGAAGAAAATATATGTAGTTTCAAATAGATAGGAAAAATATACAATGGTCAAAGCAGAAGCTATCGTGAAAGAGATAAAACAGGGAGAAGATATCATACCAACTAACCAAAAGGAGAGAATAGTTGTAACCTCAGCCAATGATGAATGGTGAACCTAAAAAATCAAGTGATAAATGACTAGGAGCTAAAGGAAATGAAAAATGCCTTAATATTTTATTTATAAGTGAATAACACCAACCTACTTGCCATGATAGCTAAGGATAAGTAATTTCAAGGCAAAAAAGAGGAGCTTTTTTTTGAAACAATAAATCAAAGAACCAAAGGATTTATGAATTTTGATTCAAATAAAAAGAGAATACCACTATACCATGATATAAAAGCTTCATTTTTTTTTGAATTTGAAAATCATAAACACATATGTAAAAAATAATAGAGAAAGCAATATTTGTTTAAGTTTTAAATCCTTATGCCATGAGTAAAATATTTTAAAAAACTTTTGTGGGATTTAGAAAAAGCATTCAGTTTGAACTCACATACGACCAAAAAAAATTCTAAATTAATGAAATTACTTTCCTTATTTAATGGATTGCCATATGGTAATACTAAAGCACATAAATAAGTAGATGTCAAGGAAGACGTTACAAAAAAAATAGAAAGCAAAAGTAAGAGATGTTAAGAGGTTAATAAATGTGTTAAATTGTCAATAAATGTGTTATGCCTTGAAATAAGACACTAACACAACAAAGGAAAACTTTGTAGGCTAGGTAAGGAGCAGATAACTAGAATGCCAATACTAAGAAAGCAATACATATAAGACATCCAAGGTAAGTATAAAGCTAATGGAATGCTCTAGGAAGAAAATATATGTAGTTTCAAATAGATAGGAAAAATATACAATGGTCAAAGCAGAAGCTATCATGAAAGAGATAACACAGGGAGAAGATATCATACCAACTAACCAAAAGGAGAGAATAGTTGTAACCTTAGCCAATGATGAATGGTGAACCTAAAAAATCAAGTGATAAATGACTAGGAGCCAAAGGAAATGAAAAATGCCTTAATATTTTATTTATAAGTGAATAACACCAACCTACTCACCATGGTAGCTAAGGATAAGTAATTTCAAAGCAAAAAAGAGAATATAATAGCTTAGAAAAAAAACTTAATAAGATAAAAAAAATAATGTTTGGTAGAGAGCAAAACAAGAAAAAAGATAAAATTGTCTGATAACTTTGTTTTGTAAACTTCAAAAAAAAAAAAGGTAAGAAGATAAAAAAAGGAAAAAATGAGATTCTCCAATAGAGTTCTGCACAATGTTCACTAGCAATGTTAAACAATATTAAAAAAATTATCTAACATAGAGGATAGAAAGATTTTTATTTTATTTATAAATTAAAAACTACTCATTAAACTAATAATAAATTATTAGTAAAATAGATTAAGCAATCTATTACTAACAATCATTTTTAAAGGTTAGTAAAAATGATGAGAATATGTCCAAACATGCACTAAAAAAGATAGAAACCACTTATTAAAATAAAGAGATTTTTTTCAATATTAAAAAGAGTTATAGCACTTGTAAAAATTTATGAATTATCCTTAGAAAATTTTTACACTTTCAAGAAAGTGTCATTAAAATGATATTTTCCCTGATACCATGAAGTGATTTTAGCCTAAGAAATAACATTAATGACAAGCATATAAGAGAGAAAAATAAGAATGCATAAAAAATACAAGTTACCTCTAAAAATTAAACCATAGAGATAATATTTTATAAGTGAGAAACAATGTTGAATGGTGAAAAAACCCCACTATCTATTAGAAGGCTTGCAACAAATATCTTCATAAGTACAAGATTGATCAAAAGGACAAGAGAAGAATCAAGAGAGATAAAATGATTCTTAGTGAAAAAAAGAGGAGAGGAGGAGATCTTTTATAGAGCTAAAAAATGAAAATGGTAGTTACATAAAATCCTATTAGGACCTTACAATCCCTCTAAGTGTGTGTCACTTGTATCGTAGTCTCTTATAAAGAAAGGTAGGTGTATTTCATGTGGACAAGGGAGAGTTACATGTAAGTAACTCTAAATAAAAAAAGTGGATTAAGGAGGTGAATGCCACCTCATAAAGGTAAGAATAAAATGCATTTACAAATACAATAAATGCACATTAAAATTAGACATAGGATCAAGGTTTTTTTTGGGGCTATTTTCTGCCAATTGACTATTTTTTAAAAATAAGTCTAAAATTTTAGATTCGCTAATGAATAAATTTTTGAAAAACTATTCACTATATTTTTATAGAAATTATCCATAGAATTTGTAAATTCACCAAGATATACATATATTACTTTAAAATTTTATTATTTTCTTCAAAATTTTCTTATTGTACATATGTTTGATAGTTTTTAAAATAAGAATATTGACCTACAAATATACACTTCTAAAAAATTCTCATTCTTAAAAAAATAACCTACCTAAGATAAGCCTAATTGACCATAGGAAGGACCAAAATTAAGGTTAATTATCTTGAAATTTCAAATAGATGAAGTATATTTTAGTATTAATAATATTTTTTAAAATAAAAATTGTAACTATGTAACTCTTTTTTATAT
>JARHVA010008280.1:305000-350000 GCA_037957365.1 Torreya grandis | reverse complement strand
TCCACTTGCACTTGTTTACTCATACCATTGTGGGTATATGTAGGAACCCTCTATTGTAAATAACTTATATTTATTTACCTTTAATGATGATCATAATATGGAAATATAGGTTTACTTACTAAAACACAAGTCATAAACTTTTGGTATATTTAAATATTTCAAAGAATTGATTGAAAATAAATTTGGACATTACATAAAAGTATTATGATTAGATATAGGAGGTGAGCATGCATCTAGTGAATTTTGGATTATCAAAATAAAGATGGATTCAATAAATTGCTCACCACAAAGTACATACACCTCATAAAAATGGTGTTACAAAAATAAATTGAACAATAATGGAAATGGAAAGAAGCATGTTGAAAGTAAAACACTTTAAAAATGATTATTGGGCTGAATAAGTAGCATGGTAGTATATTTTTTAAACATATGCCACAAAAAGAGTGTTCATGGTATAAATCCTCAATAATATTGGAGAGAAAATAAACCCATTATTTCTCAATTAAGATTTTTTGGTTGTGTGGCATATTCTCATGTGCTAGATAAAAGGAAAAATAAGTTAGATGATAAAGGAGAAAGATGTATTTTTGTTGGATACAATGTGGATTCAAAATCATATAAGTTGTATAATGTAATCACCAAGAAAGTGGTAATTAACAAAGATGTTTATCTTATTGAATAATAAGGTGTATGTAAGAGAACGCTAGAATCTAGAGCATGTGAAGGCTTACCTATTCCCTGCTCAAGATGTAACACCTTAGACTATAGAGAAAGAACCTACTACATAAGGGATTGTACATCATGTGGATAATAAATAGCCATAAGTGGTGTAGTTATCACTGATGGTCTAATAAAAAGCTTGGGTTATGTTATCTAAGTTGGTTTCATGGGCCCCACTAAAGGTGTAACCACACAATTAAATGGAGAGGTTGAAGATTGACCATTGTTGCTATTTAGGAGTTCCTCTTGAAGAATAATTATCAAATCATCTTGCATATACTTAATTTTGTACACAAAGTCTTGTAATTGACACTTATCATTTTTTTCATCCAAATATGTGGTCAAATTCTCCCATTGTAGTTTGAAGGTGGGAAAACAAGTTTTGCATATTTTAAACCTTTTATTTATAGTGATCTATGAAAGTTTATAAAAATGAAATATTGAAGTAAAGTGTGACATTTTTGGAATTGAAATATGAGTATATAGAGAAAAGGATACAAACCCTAAGTGTGTCTAAGGTTAGGATTTTTTTGAAACTAGGGTTTATTTTAAAATAATTTAAATTAACTATAATGTAAATTTAAACCTTGATGTAAAATGTGATTTTAATTTATCTAGGTTGCCTAAATAAAATACAAATTTTAGAAGTATTCAGCCCTGAATATATTATAGAAAGATAGGAATTAAAGTAAACTAGTGTTTGGTTTAATATTTGAAGTAAGTCAGGTTCACCAAATGATTTAACCTTTTAGGGTTTTACACATGTAACTGCCTATGTTTGGTTAAGGAGATGAGGTGTATATATTAGTTAACTCATTTAAAATAATTAATCTACTAATTTTTTTTGATTTTGACTTGGTTTGAATTTCTATAAATAGAAATAAATAGGGATAAATAAAGACTTAGTTGAAAACTAACTGTCACAGATGACTTGGGTTCTAGAATTTGAAATCTGAGCAGTAATCTTTATTGTCAGTAAAGTTATGGTATTTATCTATTCACTAGACAATAATGCCTAGTTTGGGTAATATAGCCATCTATTTTTAGTGTCCCAAATATGGCACTAATCTCCCCTTTACAAGATTATTCTTACTTTTAGGGAACACCTATGCATGTGTTTATTTATTATGTTCCTACATGAGTGAAATCTATAACTATGTATTGTACCTATAAAGAATGATTTTATGTGCAAACCCTAGTTCTCTTTGCAAGTATGATATGGGTAAGATTTGAGTGTGTGTTAGTAAGATGGACTAGACATCTCCAACACCTCAATGTGTAGAGAGTTTCCTACATACAAATACTTCAAAGAGGGATCAATTCTAACTACTTGTCCGACCTAGTGGTTGATGTATGTGAAAGTGAATGATAGAATAAGAGTGGCCTTATATTCCTTGAATTTTCTTGATTTTTAGAATTATTAAAAAATGGAGTTAGGGATATTGTATATGGTATTATTTATAAATTAGGGTAGAATAGGGATATAGTACCATAATTTTGCACAACTTTATCTTTGATTTGTATATTATTTTAAAAACAAATCATCTAATGAATAGAGGTTGATTAGACTTGTATTTGTAGGGTTATGTTTCTTATGTGGATAAGAAAATGAGCTTAGGTATACCTTATGAGGGGCACACATTTTAAATACTATTCATTAGGAGGAGTTAGGGCCAAGATAGTAGCACCTAGTTTGGGACAGTAGCACCATGTGGCTATAGTGTCCCAAATGTGGTGTTAACGTCTTCTTGGTAGACTACTAAAAAATTTGGATTGGTGTCAGAGATGATAGTTCTAGGACTGTGTCTTGACTAGTTGTATGTGATTGAGATCTACTAAATGATTATAAATGTAATTTTAAGGCTCTAGAATAGGTTTATTTCTATCCTACAGATAGGTTAACTCAAGTACATTCTTAGAATCTACTTATGACTTTTAGGTGATTACATAATTATTGTGTGAGTTATTTCATTTCTCTTTTATAGTAATGATATTTTATGTTTCAATCTATAAATTATCATATGATTTTTATGTATATTATACTACAAAATCCTCATACTCATGATTGTAAATAGACCATATTGAAAGCATACTTTTGGTTCATTAGATATTTATCCCCACCTTCCCCTTGTAGGAAATGCTCAATATCATCGGCTTTTCATGAACATGGAGGAGATTGGAAGGAACAACAAGTATGAAGGAATGTCTATCTTGATAGATGAAGGAGATGAATCCTAAGTATAATACAGGGAATAATCTATGAAAGATCACAATGAAAATGAGTAGTCATAACATACTTAAAAGTAATATTATTAATTTCAAATAAATAGACAGGGGTTGCCTAAGTTTGGGATGTTACATGAGGGGGAGCAATAGTCACTACGATGAAAGAAGTTAGTGTGCGCAAAACTAGAGGGAGATCCATGCAAATGATACTACTGAGCATATCTTAGAATGAATTTAATGCCATGGATTGAGCTAACCCAATCTGCTTAACACTAAATGGATACAAGAATCATATTTGCAAGTCATAAAATAAACCCTCTATCTCTTTCAAGTGCTTCACTAGATGCTTTAGCCTCTTCCTGCTCATAAGGTAGAGATCTATGGCCATTGTCCAAAGCTAAATTAGATGATGTTTAGTTGACATTATAGTGAGAATGTGCAAGAGATTTAAAACTAAAAAGATGCTTCCTTCTACTTAGATTGTTCTTAGGGAATGATAAAAGTAGCAAAATTGATCTCAAATACTAGCATAATAGTAAATTTTATGTATAATCAATAAAAATATCATTTAATTTTAATAAATAATATATTTTAAAATTAAACACCATACACTCAACTCTCCTCTCAATTACTAGAACCTGCTCGATTATTGACTCCCATCCATTACACTAAGGCCAAAAAAATATTATGTTTGATTGATGGGAGAATAAATCAGAAACATTGGTTTGAATTTTTTTGCACATTTTAATCCATAGAATCTCTATTTTATGATATATAATATTACTTTTAATTTTTATAGTTTTACATTGAAGGCATATATAGAATGGGGTGAACAAAACTATCAGAGACTAATTGGTAGCTAATAGGTTGTTGTCACATGACAAGACCATGGATAACATCACAAGCATCATGGTTTACTAGTAGATATCCTATATTTTTTTGTTTACTTATGTCGATATAGTTTCCTATTCATCATCATGTGTTTCTATATTTACCTTGTTTAGTAATGTGTGTCAAAAAATAGCAAGGTTGACTCTGTGATGTTCACTGACATAGATGGTAGAAGGTTGATGAACTAGATATCAAGTACCTTAGCCATGGGGGCACTAGGTAGAGGTAGATATATCATGGTATTCATTATGGTAGTAGGGATCACATAGATGAGATGAAACAACATCATACATCATGTGGAATAACTCCAACAATAGAGACGTAATGATCTAGTGGTTGCTTGTGCAGGCCTTTAAGCTAGTCGTAGTTGAAAAAGAAGGCCAAAGAGGAGTCTATACAACCAACAATGATGTACAAATGTAAGTAATAATTAAAATCCCTACTTATATATAATTTTTTTCTTACCATTAATGAAACATGCATATCTTTTAATACATTCAAATTTATAAGCTATTGTTATTTTCATTAGATCTTTGCCATGGGTGATAACAGGACCATGGTACCACTGGAGAAATAGTAATTATAGCATATTTGTGTGGTAGTTGTATGGGGGTGGTGCCTACTTATGTTTTGATATAAAAAATTGGTGTTATTATGGTAGTGCAACATTATGTGCTGGTGGAGCTATGGTTTACGCATGTGGCAATGGAAGTGATAGGGAAAGGTGCCTATCTGATGTATGTGATTGTAATAGCCTCAATTTTTGTTTATAGTCATCTTGAATTGAGTTTTCATGCCTTTTAGAAATAAGAACATTTTTTTATGTTACCAGATCACTTTCTAAGGGGCTTGGCACAACATATGACATGGTAGGGATGAGTCACTTGACTTGGGTTGATTTGGTAGGCATGTGACCCATATTTTAATTTTCATCTCTCATTAATTTTTTTATAAAATATGGTTATTATTACACTTTATATATAAGTGTTATCATTGATCTGATAATGATGTATATGTGTTGATTTAAACATGTCATGTTAATATAGCAGTTGACTTTAGCCAATTAAATTCCAGCCTTTAATAAAATGTTATGAATTTTTTTGATGATCCTATTTAAATTGTGATGCATTGAAGGATAAGAATGATTGAGATGGAATATTTTATGTTTTAAATTTATACGTGTGTAATAAAGGGGTCCCATGGTGGGGTTATTGTTTTTATATAGTATTATATTTTTATGTATTCTTAAAAGTTAAAAATTTGGTTATAAAATATTTGCAGTTCAAAATAAGGACTAATTATTATATAATAAGAAATTTTTAAGGGATGGGAAGAAGTAGAGGGGTCAAGTGCTCTTATTTTTTATGTTATTAAATGTATATAACATTGAAAAGTATGGAAATGCTCATAAGGAAAATCTTTTCTATGATTTTTTAGCATCACTCTATTGAAAATAATTAACTATCTCATAACATGGAACCTTGCTCTAATATACTATAAAATAATTTGACATTTAAAAAAAAAATTGATAGATTAACTATTATTTTGTTCACAAGTTTACTAGTAGTAGTACTAGTTACTGAGTGGCTGGAGGTTGTATAACTCATTAACCTAGAAAAAGGATAATAATTTTATTCCCTACTTTTCTACCAAGCTAGATATGTTATGATATCACCGAATCTATATGATTTTCACTGATTTGATGAATTATGGAGAGCATTTACTTAGCTCATAACTATCCATTTTGTAATTATCTAATTTCCTTTGTATGGACTATCTATTAAGTAGGTGTCAAAAAGTTGTGATACTTATCACTTTATCAAAAAAATTGAGAACTTTCAAATGGAATTTGGTCAAAATAATCTAAGTCTTGGGGGAAAGCTATCAGTTTAGCTTCTCATCAAGGTGCACTCAACATGTGTTTAATATATAATTTTAATTTTGTTTGGTGAATTTATGGAAAATATATATTTTAAATTTATTTAAAATTCTAAATTTAAAAATATTAATTTAATATAAAATTTTAAAAATTACATTTCATCAAGGACAAAAAATGGTGGTCACATGATTATATTTACAATTATTAGTCAAAAAATATAATGATGTAGGATTTGCACCCATATTTTAAAGATTATCTAGCTAGATGGTGGAATATTCCTGTCCAGGGGTTGGCAATGTATAGATTAATTCAAATATTATCTAATGTTAGAAATAAGGTTAAGGGTCACAATAAGTATACATTTAGGAATGTTCTGATAAGAAATAAAAACATTATGAATCACCTTTTAGAAGCTCAATAAAGAATGGAGAAAGGGGATTTATAAGAGGAAATTTAGACCTTAGACAACTCTCTCTCTAAAGATTGAGTAGTGACATTAAAGGAGGAAGATATTTATTGGAAATAAAAGTATAGGGTCTAATGGCTGAAAGAGGGGGATATGAATGTGTATTTTTTACATTAGTCTACTATGAGGTATTTGAAAAGAAACTCTATTGGTATACATAAGGATGAGAATGGGAATGTCGTAGAGGATGATAAGGAAATTGGGAGGTTAGCTTCCAACTACTTTGAGTCTCTCTTGGTGGCTAATCATGTTAATGTTAAAATGAGATATTATGAGTGCCTTTTGGATTTCAACCCTACTATATTATTTGATGAAGATAATAACCTTCCAACTAAACCTGTTACTGAAGAGGAAGTTAGGGCAGTTAGTTTTTCTATGGGAGCATTTAAAGATCCAAGCCTAGATGGATTCCCCCCTAGAATTATTCCAAACCTTTTGGGATGCAATAGGTAAAGATATCACTAACACTACTAAGCACTTATTTCAAACATGCAGACTCATGCGATAGTTGAACAACACTTTTATAGTCTTGATCCTAAAGAAGACAAAGTCTACCTCTATCATTAATTTTAGACAAATCAATCTTTGCAATAGAGTGTATAAAATATTTAACAAGATTTTAGTCTCTCTTTTACAACCACTCTTGGATAATCTCATTAATTCCAAATAAAAAGGTTTTGTTCTAGGTAGGTAAATTCTTGATGTAGCTATCACCACTCAAAAGATCATTTATTCTATCTTCAAAAGTAGAACCCTAGGTATGATATTTAAATTTGGAATTTTAAAAGCATATGATAGAAATAATTGGGATTTTTTTATTAGATTACTTATAAAACTTGGTTATTAAGACTGACTGATCAACCTAGGAAACATTTAGAGAAAAGAAAGAAGAGAAACCATAATAAATTCATAAATAAGGAAGTGTGATCATCATGAAACTCAAAAAAACTTCTTCAGACAAGGTGGTCAATACGCCATGGAAAAAAAAACAACCAAAAAGAGTAATGATCCACAAACTTAAAAAAAAATAAAAAAATCTAGCACTAGTCTTTTAAGCTAAGTCACCAATATGCTGAAAATATGATCTACATACATAATGTAATAAAAGTAGATGTAAAACTAAGAAAATTTTTGTAAAGACAACTTTCATTATAAAGTACATAAACCTACATGAAAAGAAGTTAGTCATAAAAAATCCAAATAAATTATATATCATTTGCAACAAAAAATAAAGAATGCCTACAAGATTTGAGTTTCATCAAAATAGAGACAAAAAAGATGTGTCACTTGCAAAAGATATTTTGAGTGAAGTATTAGAAGAATTATCACAAAAAGACATATCAAAGTCTTTATAAGATTTATAAAATTTAAAAATTAAAATAGTTATACCTTTATAGGTAGGAGATTTAGTCATTTTCCAACAATGTAATGTGTCATGCATGGATTTATCATAAAATTTGTATAGATCCAATTTTCAATATTTATGTATACGATGCCCATATTTTTCATAATGTGAATAAGGTTTAATGGATTTAATTAAAGCATGAGCACTAGAAGTACTATAATCAAAAGAAGTTGCATTATAATTCATTCGATGAGGAGGATAATAAGATGTTGATTATGCATTAGAAGCATGTGGATCAATAGAATAAACATAATTGAGAATTTAAAATTTGCATTAGAAGTAGGAAAAAGAGGTTTGAGAATACTATATTGACACTTACCAAGTGAACCACCCATATAGCCCATATTTTACATAATTTTTTAATTAGGGTAAAAATAAGTGTTTAAAGATGTTTTAGCTATATGACAATTAGTAGACCCATTATCATGTAAAAAATATGTCAATTTTTCATTTAAAGCATCAATAGAAGATTGCATATTATTCATTTTGATTTGAAAATTATTTTGAAGTGCATCAATAGAATGATGCAAAGAAATAATAGTAGCTTTTTGAAGTGAAATTTATTATTTAAGAGCAACTATTTCATCACTTTGAATAGTTTGCAGAGTTTTCAAAAAAAAAAAAATAGAATGGCCAATTCAAACTCCTTAAAAGCAACTAAGATAAAGTTCACTATCATTGAAATAAAATCAATGAATATAAAAAAAGAATGAAATGATTTATGCATTTTGATTCCAATAAAAATAGAATACCACTATACCATGATATAAAAGCTTAATTTTTTTTAAAATTTTAAAAGCATAAGCACACATGTCAAAAAAAAAAAAGATAAAGCAACATTTGTTTAAGCATTAAATCCTCGTGCCACGAGTAAAATATTTAAAAAAAAATTTGTGGGATTTGAAAATAGAGTTTAGTTTGAACTCATATAAGACCAAAAAGAATTTGAATTAAGGATATGACTTTCTTTATTTAATGGAACGCTACATGGAAAGAGTAAAGTGAATAAATAAGTAGATTTCAAGGAAGACGTTAAAAAAATAAAAAAGTAAAAGTAAGAGATTTTAAGAGGTTGATAATTATATTAAGTTGTTAGTAAAGGTGTTATGCCTTGAAATATGATATTAACACCATAAAGGAAAATTGCATAGGCCAGTTAAGGAGTAGATAACAAAAATGTGAAGACTAAGAAAGCAATACACAAATGACATCCAAGATAAGTTAAAACCTAATGGAACGCTCTAGGAAGAAAATATATGTAGTCTCCAACAAATAAAAAAATATATACAATGTTCAAAGGAGAAGTTAGCATGGAGGAGATAACACAAAGAGAAGATATCAAACCGACTAACTAGAAGGAGATAATGATTGCAACCGTATCCAATGAGGAATGGTGAACAAAAAAAATTCACGTTATAAACAACCAGGAGCTAAAGGAAATGAAAAATGGATTAATATTTTATTGATAACTAAATAAAACCAACCTATGCACCATAGTGCCTAAGGATAAACAAACCTAAAGTAAAAAGAGAGAAGATAATAGCTTAGAAAAAAATGTTTAATAAGATAAAATGTAATGTCTAGTAGAGATCAAAGCAAAAAAAAAGATAAAAATTGCTTGATAACATTATTTTATAAACCTACAAAAAAATGTTACAAGATAAAAAAGGAATAAATTAGTTTCTCCAAGAAAGTTTTGCACAATGTTCACCAGCAATGTTAAACAATGTTAAATAAATTATCTAACGCAAAGGATAGAAAGATTTTTTTTTAAATTAAAAACTTCTCATAAAACTAATAACAAATGCTTAGTAAAACAAGTTAATCAATCTATTACTAACATTTTTTTTTAAAATGTTAGTAAAAAGGATGAGAATGTGGTCAAACCTATAATAAAAAAAGTTAGAAACCAATAATTTAAATAAAGATATTTTTTAAAGATATTAATAAGAGTTACAACCCTTGTAAAAATTGGTGATTCTCTGTAAAAAATCTGCACACTTTCAAAAACATGTCTTTAAAATGATATTTGATTTCATACCATGAAATGATTTTAACCCAAAAAATAGCATTAATGATAAGCATGCAGGAAAAAAAATATGAATGCATAAAAAAGACAAGTTACTTCTCAAAAGTAAACCATAGAGATATTATTTTATAAGAGAAAAAAACTATTGGTTGGTGAAAAAAACCCAAAAATCTACTAGAAAGCTTGCAAAAAATATCTTCATAAGTACAAGATTGATGAAAAGCACAAGAGAAAAATAAAGAGAGTTAATATGATTCTTAGTGAAGAAAAGAGGAGAGGAAAAGCTCTTTTATAGAGCTAGAAGAGGAAAATGAGAGTTACATAAAACTCCATTATGACCTTACAATCCCTCTAGGTGTGTGTCACTTGTGTCATAATATATTATAAAGAGAGGGAGGTGTTTTCCATGTAAATAAATGAGAGTTACATGTAAGTAACTCTAAATCTAACAAGTGGATTAAGGAGGTGAATGACACCTCATAAATGTAAGAATAAAGTATATTTAAAAATATATTAAATGCACATAAAAATTAGACTTAGGATTAGGGTATTTTTAGGGGCTATTTTTCATCAATTGACTATTTGTTTAGAAAAAATATAAAATTTTAGATTAGCCAACGAATAAATTTTTGAAAAAATATTCACCAGATTTTCATAGAAAGTGTCCATAGAATTGATAAATTCGCAAAGATATACATATATTACTATTAAATTTTATTATTTTTTTCAAAATTTTCTTATTGTACATGTGTTTGATATTTTTTAAAATAAAAATATTCAGCTGCAAATGTACAGTTCTAAAAAATTATCATTCCTTAAAAAATACCCTCCTTAAGATAAGTCTAATGGACTATAGGAAGGACCCAAATTGAGGTTAGTTATCCAACAATTTCAAATATATGAACTATATTTTAATATTAATAATATTTTTTAAAGATAAAAATTAAAACTATGTACCTCTCTTTTATATTTTATGATAATTATATTCTATTCAAATACATATTTCTAAAGGTTTAAATTTGATCTATTTAATATATATCACAATTAAATTTATTAAAATTTTAATAGGTTCAAATAACCTTACCCAATAAAGAGGATATTATTATTATTATTATTATTATTATTATTATTATTATTATTATTATTATTATTATTATTATTATTATTATTATTATTATTGCCCATAGGTTAATACCTCAATAGTATGTCATTGCAATGGTGATCACAAGATCACAGGTTTGAGCCCACATTGAACTACGATCATTGGGTGGGGTACTGGCATATGTTCAAAGGATTAGTACATTGTACTTTCCCTATGATATCATGTCTAAGTTTGTTCGAGGTCACTAGGTCCAACATGGTTATAATGTCATGCAATAAATATTTTGGGACACCCTCAGTTACCAAAAAGAAAATCTGATATGTATATTCAAAGGTACAACATAATAACTCTCATTTTTTTATCGCTATAAATGGTCATAAAACATGGTTTTGTTGTAGTGGCATGTACTCTATGACTTCCTCTCATACAAAGCCATTGAAATGTGACAAAATCCATTCCACTATGTTAATTGCTCTCATTTTTAAATTTTTTTATTCTTTTAAATTAATATATAAAAAATAATCTGATATATATATATTCAAAGGTACAACATAACAACTCTCATTCTTCTTATTACTATCCATGGTATTAAAACATGGGAGTGCCATGGTGGCATGAAGTCTTTGACTTCCTCTCAAACAAAGCCCTCAAAATGTGCAAAAATCCATTCCAATATGTTAATTACTCTCACCTTCTAAACATGTGAATAACGCTGTAATTTTTAAATGTTTTAAATATATTAGTCAATTAAACTAAAAAATATTTAGCTCTTTTAATGTATTATTAAAATATTTTTTTCAACTACAAAAGTTATAAAATTTCATAGTATAATAAATCAAAATTCTAGAATATAAAAAAGTATACAAATGTATTACAACTGAAATTATAAAATCTTACAATTTAATTAAATTTATATGTTAATATATGTCATAATATATTGAATCAAAATTTTAAAATGTAATGAAGTACACAAACATATTCCAAATAAAATTATAAAATTTAGCTATTTAATTAAAATTATATATTAATGTCTATTAAAAATGAAGAATGGTTGATGAACTACGGAAACTAAAATATAAGGAAAATAAACAAAGTGTACGAGGACATCTAAAAATATATAAAAGAGAAAAATGATTATAAAATGAAGCATACAAACATATTATAATTCAAACAGCACAAATTGGGCTACTTAATCATATACACATTATAATTTTAAAAAAAATTACAAAACATATATTAAGTAGCTGTAATAGATACTACTTGACCCTTGTTATTTTTTTCAATATTTTATTTACCACTCTCTTAATTATGTTTAAGCTATATATATACTAAGAAAGACATAGCTATCAGTATTGGTCAACAGTAACAAAACTTATTGTACATGGTACGACCACCATTAGATCAATCTAAAACATCCATGAATTTTGAAAAACAATCAAACAATTAAAAAAATCTTTTTTAATGAAAGATCATTTAGTGACTACCCAAATCATTGTCTATAGTCACATTAATTCAATTAAAATAGACCACCATAGCCCTATAATTGATCTCTCTTCTTATAAAAACTTTTCTGTCACTTTCTAGTGTATATGTGGTCAAGTATGATTAAAATGTGTCACTATTGTGAGTCCTAAATCACTATCATTGTGTGGTCCTTAATGAATAAATAATGCATCTCATCCATGACAATAATTTTTACTTGAAAGTATCAAATTTGGTCACTATAACTTTATCTATTCATGTACCTCTAACCATATCTTAATAGATAATCTCAATTGTCTACATGGCATGATCACATTGTATCAAATTCATCGAGGTCACAAATTTTTATTTTATGTTAACTTTTCCTTATGAAGTCTATAGATGCATAAGATTATTGATTCAATTTTATCTCTATCCAAGTCTTATATCTTGTGATGGTTGCCAGCCATAATCTATTTAGTGTGGCCATTGCCTTCTAAATACTCATTATCATTAGTATTTTTGTTTACTCATAGTGAATAATGTATTATTATATTATTTTTTTACAATAATGAGGTCATAAAGTGCTTGCAAATATTTTGAGTGGCCATTTAATCTACACAGACATGTTAAATCCTAAATTTAGTTACTGCATTCATTCATGTTCGTGTTCCTTCCAACTTTTCATTTTCCATGGCCACTTGTCATCATTTGGTACATTATGGCTTTGTTAAATCCAATTTTTCCTTTAATTTAATGTTTTATCTTGTTAACATAGATAAATATGCATGGTAATTTCTTCTCATTCCATTCTAACAAATTTATGAAGTCTTTGAAATGCTTCACCTCAAACTCTATCGATTCATAAAATTATGAATTCTGCTTTATATCTTTCATATTAATAATATATCATGTAATTGATATATTTTAGCCATGTAGAGACATGTTATGAATTGAGTCCTTGTAGGTTCCAAACCATCTCATCTATTTTATCCACATGTCAAACTTTGTGTAGTATGTCTTCACCAAAGATACAATTATTTGTTACATTTAATTTATTTGTAGTGAATAGACATAATAAAATCCAGTTTAATGAGATATATAATTTTTATAAATGACACTATGATATAAAGTGAACACATGAGAATTATCTACTAGCCACAAAGTCATAAAACATATTTTACTATCATTCTAAGCTACTAAACTACATGGATCTATTGGTGTTTTAAATCTACCCTATATTTGCATGAAATCCTATCGTTCCCTACATGGTGAATGAAAACAAAATGATCATCCAAAATTTTTAATAATGCAAAAATGACTTTAAATAACACACAACATTATAAATAATAAATGGTCGTGAAGAGAACCCATGGGATGTCAAAGGTCTCAAAACACAAAATAGATATTTGAAGTAAAAGTGGCCTTTATAGATGCAATCTATGTGAACTATAATTTAATCCACGTTACCTATGCACAATAAATGATATCTTATAAATGAATCACCAAGCCCAATGATGGTTTGCATATCCAAAATATATCAAATCATGGTATGAAAATCTATAATGTTCACACCTTCATGCAATTACGACTTGCACATAACCTTAGTGATGAAAATATGTGTGTGTCACCAAGATGATTTTCACATTTTATCATCACAAAATGTGAGTGGCCTAATAAAATAAAGCTAATTTTTTTCAGTCATATTTATAATTTAAATGAAAATTGCTATGCTTACATGACCCCCATATATAAATTTGATGTTGATAGTAACTACAGCCACATTAATCCAAAATATATATTCCAATGCATCAATATAATATGATTAATTAATACTTTCTCAACCCTTTTTCAAGGGAATCCTAGGTGTGTGGATCTATAATTACAACTTGTGTCATGATCATAGATATACTATGAACTCAAACAATGTTTTTATGTAGTTCATTCTTATAACATAACATAAAGAAACATTTCATTTTGGGAGATCATGGAAATCAAGAGCTCCACTTGCACTAGTTCACTCATACCTTTATGGGTATATGTACACACCCTCTATTGGAAATAACTTATATTTATTGACCTTTATTGATGATAATATTATGGAAATCTAGGTGTGCTTACTAAAACATAAATAATAAACTTTTGGTATATATAAAGACTTCAAAGCATTGATTAAAAATAAAATTGGTCATTACATAATAGTGTTATGATTAGATATATGAAGTGAGTATGCATTTAAGTAATTTTTATATTATCAAGATAAATATGTAGTCAAGAAATAACTCACTACAAGGTACATACACCACAAAAAAATGGTGTTACAGATTTTTTTTTAACAATAATAGAAATGGAAATAAGCATGTTGAATGTAAAACACTTGACAAATGATTATTGTATTAAATAAATATCATGCTAGTATATTTTTCAAACATATGCCATAAAAAGAGTGTTCATGGTATAAATCCTCAATAATATTGGATAAAAAATAAACCCACTATTTCTCAATTAAGAGTTTTTGGTTGTGTGGCATATTCTCATGTGCTAGATGAAAGGAAAAAGAAGTTAGATGCAAAAGGAGAAAGATTTATTTTTGTGTTAAATAATGAGGATTTAAAATCATATAAATTGTATAATCTAATCACCAAGAAAGTGGTAATTAACAAAGATGTTAATTTTATTGAAGAATAAGTTGTATGTAAGAGAATGCTAGAATCCAAAGCATGTGAAGGCTTACCTATTCCCTGCTCAAGATGTAACACCTTATACTATAGACTAAAAACATAATACATAACATAATGTACATCAGGTGGATAATAAATAGCCACAAGTGGTGTATTTTTCATCGTTAGTTGAATTACAAGATTTGGTTGCACTATCTAAGTTGGTTGAGTGGGCCCCACTGAAGGCGTAACCACATGATTAACTGAAAGGGTTTAATATTGACCATTGTTTCTATTTAAGAGTTCCTTTTGAAGAATATTTATGAAATCATCTTGAATATCCTTAAGTTTGTACAAAATTTCTTGTCATTGATGCTTATCATTTTCATCAAATATGTGGTTAAATTCTACCATTATAGTTTGAAGGTAGGAAAACAAGTTTTGCATATTTTGAACCATTTATTTATACTAATGTATGAAAGTTTATAAATATCAACTATTAAATCAAAGAGTGATATTTTTAGAATTGAAATTTAAGTATATAAAAAAAGGATACAAACCCTAAGTGTGTCAAAGGTTAGGATTTTTTTAAAACTAAGGTTTAGTTTACAATAATTTAAACTAAATGTAAATTAAATTGCAACCTTAATGTAAAATGTGATTTTAATTTGTCTAGGTTGTCTAAATAAAATCAAAAAATTAGAAGTATGCAACCCTGAATATATTCTAGAAAGATAGGAATTAATGTAAGCTTGTGTTTGATGTAATATTTGAAGTAAGTCAGGTTCACCAAATTATTTAACCTTTTAGGGTTTTCCACATGTAATTACCTATGTTTGGTTAGGGAGATGAGGTGTCTAAATTAGTTAACTCATTTAAAATAATTAAGCTACTAATTTTTTATGATTTTGACCTTGTTTGAATTTTTATAAATAGAAAAAAATAGGGATAAATAAAGACTTAGATAAGAACTAATTGTCACAGATGACTTGGTTTCTAGAATTGGAGATCATAGAAGTAGTCTTTATTGTAAATAAAGTTATAGTATTTATCTATTCACTAGACAATAATGACCATTTTGGACAATATATCCATCTATTTTTAGTGTCTCAAATATGGTGCTAATCTCCCCTTTCCAAGATTCTTCTTACTTATAGGGAAGACCTATGCCTGTGTTTTTATATTATGTTCCTACATGACTGAAATCTATAACTACGTATTATACCTAGAAATATTAATTTTATGTGCAAACCTTAGTTCCCTTTGCATGTATGATATGGGCAAGAATTGATTGTATCTTAGTAGGATCGACTAGACATCCTCAACACCTTGATGTGTAGAGAGTTACCTACATAAAAATACTTTGAAGTGGGATCAAGTCTAATTACTTTTCCCACCTAGTGTTTGATGTATGTGAAAGTGAATGATAGAATGAGAGTGGCTTTTGATTCCTTGGATTCACTCGATTTTTTGAATTCTTAAGAAATGGACTCAGAGCTATTGTATATGGTAGTATGTATAAAGTAGGGTATAATAGGTATATAGTACCATAATTTTGCACAACTTTGTCTTTTATATGAATATATTTTAAATATTTTTTCATTTAATGAATAGAGGTTAATTAGACTTGTATTTATAGGGTTATTTTTCTTATGTGCATAAGAAAATTAGCTTAGGCTAACCTTATGAGGGCATACATTTTAAGTGCTATTCATTAGGAAGATATGTGGTTAAAGACATCAGTACTTAGTTGGGGACACTAGTGCCATGTGGTTTCAGTGTCCCAAATATGGCACTAATGTCCTCTTGGTAGACTAATGGGAAATTTGGATTCATGCCAGAGATGACAATTTTGGGATATGTCTTGACTAGTTGTATGTGATCAAAGTATACTAAATTATTATAAATGTAAGTTTAAGGATCTATAATAGGTCTATGGCTATCCTACAAATAGGTTAACTCAAGCACACTATTAACATCCAAATACCACTTTTAGGTGATTACATAATCATTGTGTGAGTTATTTCATTTCTCTTTTGAAGCAATGGTAATTTATGTTTCAATATACAAATTCACATATGGTGTTTATGTGTATTATACTATAAACTCCTTGTACTCATTGTTAGAAAGAGATAATATTGAAGGCATACTCTCGATTCCTTCAGACTCTTCCACTATATGTTATTAGAGGTAAACTTATGGTAAAACTTAGTCTACAATGGTATAACTAGCTAGAATCACTTGATTCAACGATCAATGCATTGGGCTCATTCCAAACTTGGAGGATATCTTTTCTACTTTACCATTATCTCTATTTTTTATTATTCATTGAACTTCAACTACTCTTTCCCCTTGTATTTAGAAACATGAAGCATAATACTTGAATTCTCATAACAATATTTGCCATATGTGTATTAAATTTAGATTGAACTTTTAATGGTGATAGTGAATCTCTTGGAGACTATTAACACAAATTCTATTTTTGAATTCAAGTATCTATAGTTGTGCTTTGGGATAATCTTAAAGCAGTCTTAGAATAGAGGATGAAAGTCCATAGTTGTCCCCACCTTCCCCTTGTAAGGAATGCTCAATCTCATGGGCTTTTCATGAACACAAAGGAGATTAGAGGGAACAACAAGTATGTAGGAATGTCGAGCTTGACATATAAAGGAGATAGATCCTAAGTATGATATAGGAAATAATCTATGCAAGAACATAATGAAAAAGAGCAGTTATAGCATAATTAAAATAAATATTATTAATTTTAAATAAATAGGCAGGGTTCACCTAACTTCAGGAGGATGTGGGAGGGGGAGCAATAGTCACTACCATGAAAGAAGTCACAATGCCCAAAACTAGAGGGAGATACATGTAAAGGGTAATATTGAGCACATATTAGGCTAAATTCAATGCCATGGCTTGAGCTGACCTAGTCTGATTAGTACTAACTTGACACAAAAATTCTATATGCAAGTCATAAAATGCATGCTCTAGCTCTCATTCAAGTACTTCACTAGATATATTAGTGTCTTCTTGATCATAGGGTAGAGATCAGTGGCCATCATCCAAAGCCAAATCATAATTATTTTAGTTGTCATTGCATCGAGAATGAGTAAGACATTTCAAACTAAAATTATGCTTCCCTCTACCTAGTTTTTTTGGGAATGATACAAGTAGAAAAATCAATCTCAAATACTCACATAATAGTAAATTTTATGGATCATCAATAAAAATATCATTTAATTTTAATGAAATATATATTTTAAAATAAATTCCCATACACTCAACTCTCCTCTCAATTATTAGACCTTACTCAATTATTGACTCACATCCATTACACTGAGGCAATCAAAACCATCAGGGTTGATTGATGGGATATTAATTCAAAAACATTGGTTTACATTTTTTACACATATTTATCCACATAATTAATATTTTATTATAGATAATATTAATTTTATTATTTAGATTGTTACACCGAAGGCATATATAGAATGGGGTGAAAAAATTTGTCGGAGACCAATTGACAGGCAACAAGTTGCCACCACATGATAAGACCATGGAAAACATCACAAGCATCATGGTTTACTATTAACTATCATGTATTTTGTTTTTCACTTATGCTAGTATAGTTTCCTACACATCATCATGTTTTTATATATTTGGTTGGTTTAGTAATGTGGGTCAAATAAAATAGCAAGGTTGACTCTGTGATATTCACTCACTCAGATGGTAGAAGGCCGAGGTGCTACATATCAAGTGCCTTAGCCATGGGAACACTGGGTAGAGTCATATCTATTATGGTAGTCATGATGGAAATATGGATCATGTAAATTAGATGAAACAAAAGCATATGTCATGTGGAGGAACTAAAACAATAGAGACATAATGTCTAGTGGCTATTGGGTGCAAGAGGAATATTTTAAGGTTGTGGACAAGACCTTCAAGCTAGTGGTAGTTGCATAAGAAGGCTGAGGAGTCTACATAGCCAATAATGATGTACAAATCTAACTAAGAAGTAAAATCACTAATTATATATAAAAATTTTCTTACTATTAATGAAACATGCATGTCTTTTAATAGATTCAAATTACTATGCTATTATTATTTTCATTAGATCTTGGCCATGGGTGAAAGCAGGAGCATGGAACTAGTGGATAAATAGTAATGGTAGCATAGAGGTGTGGAAGTAGTATGGGAGTGGTTCCTACTTGTGTTATTCTATAATAAGTGGTGTTATTGTGGTAGTGTAACATTGTGTGCTAGCAGAGCTATGGTTTATACATGTGGCAATGGAAGTGATAGGGAAAGGTGTTTATTTGATGCCCATGATCATTAAGAGCAACAATTTTTGTTTATAGTCACCTTGAATAGAGTTTTTATGGCATTCAGAAACAAGCACAAATTTGGCTATTACTAGATCACTTTCCAAGGGGCTTGGCATGATAGATGACATGGTAGGGATGAGTCACTCAACTAGGGTTGATTTGGTAGGAATGTGACCGATATTTTATTTTTCATTCTTCCTAGAATTTTTGACAAAATATGGTTATTATTAAACTTTATATAGAAGTGTTATCATTGATATGATGATGATGCATATGCTTTGAGTAAAACATATCATGTGTGTAAAGTGGTTGATAGTAGGCAGTTGTATTTTAGTCTTTAATAAATGGTTGTGAACAATAAGGATAAAAATGATTGAGATGTAATATTTAATTTTTTAATTTTATGCATGTGTAAGAAATAGGTCCGATGGTGGGGTTACTATTTTTATATAGTATTATATTTTTATGATTATTAAAATTAAAATTGTTTATAAAATATTAGAACTTTAAAATAAGGAGTAATAATTATATAGGAAGAAATTTTTGAGGCATGGGAAGAAGTAGAGGGTTTAGGTGCTCCTATTTTCCTTTTGTTAAATGTATATGATATTAAAAAGTATAGCAATGCTCATAAGGAAAAACACTTATATGATTTTTTAGCATCACTCTATTTTAAAATAATTAACTATCTCATAACATGGAACCCTTCTCTAATACACTCTAAAATAATTTGATAGTTTTAAAAAAATTCAATAGATTAACTATTATTTTGCTATCAAGTTTGCTAGTAGTAGTACTAGTTACTAAGTGGATGGAGGGTATATAACTCATTAACCCAGAAAAAGGATAATAATTTTCTTCCATGCTTTTCTACTAAGATGGATATGTTATGATATCACTAAATCCATATGCTTTTCACTGATTTGATGAATTATGAAGAGGATTTACTTGAATCACAACTATCCATTTGGTAATTAGTTAATTTACTTTGTATGTGATATCTATTAGGTGGGTCTTGAAGGGGTGCAATAGTTAGCACTTTATCAAAAAAATGTGAGAACCTTTGGATGGAATTTGGTGAAAATCATCTAAGTTGTGATAGAAAGTTATCACTTTATCTATGATTAATTTTAGACCAATCAATCTATACAATATAGTATATAGAATCTTCACCAAGATTTTAGTCTCTCATTTACAACGACTCTTGGATAATCTCATTACTTCCAATCAGAAAGGTTTCGTTCTAAGTAGGCAAATTCTTAAAGCAACTATCACCAGTCATGAGATCATTCATTCTATCTCCAAAAGTAGAACCCCAGGTATGATATTTAAATTAGACATTTACAAAGCATATGATAGAGCTAATTGGGATTTATTGATTAGGGTGATTATAAAATTTGGTTTTCAAGACCGAATGATCAACCTAGTGAGCGAGTGAATTTCCATGATTAGATTCTATATGTTGGTAAATGGTTCCCCTAAAGGTTTTTTCCCTCAGTGAGAGGCCTTAGACAAGGAGACCCTCTTTCCCCCTATCAATTAATTTTGATTGTAGAGGTGATGGATAAAAATCCCTATAATATATTGGCACAAGGATGTCTTAGGGATATTAGGCCGACTTCTACTATCTAGCCATCAGTCATCCAATAGTTTCTAGATGCTATTATTTTGTTTGGTATTACTTTAATGGTTGAGGATAGTCGATGTAAAAAACTACTCAATGTTTATGAAGAAACCTCTAGGTAGAGTATCAACTTTGATAAAATCCACATCTATTTTCTAAACACACAGGAGGATTTGTAGAAAAAAATACTAGAGCTTTGGGATGCTCTAGTGTGAGACTTCTTACTACATACCTTGGCCTTCTACTCAAAGTCATTAAAGTCACATCTAACTATTGGAATATAATTATAGAGAAAATGTAGAGAAATTTGCCTAGTTGGGAGGTATCTTTTCTGAGTCAAGTATGGAAATTTTAACTCCTCAAATCATCCATACAAGGGATACCTAATTAGTTTCTAAGTATTTTTAAAAAAATTAGATATTTAGCTCAAAATTTTGAGTAGATTTAGAAAAAAATTCTCTAGTCTAGAGTGGAGGATAAGAGGAGAATTGCATTAGTTGGTTGGGAAAAGGTTTGTACTCCTAAATGCCAGGGGGGTTTGGGATTGAGAAAGATTCATCTCATGAATAATGCCCTCATGAAAAAGATAGGGTGGAACCTCATTCAAGGTAATAAGGACTAGGTTGATATCATGAATGCTAAATATCTCAATGGGGATATAGGTCATAAGATACTACCTGATATTGCACTTCCTAAATGTTCTATTATATATAATTGAACTCTCAAAACATAGGGCCTTCTTCGTAGAGGTATCAAATGGAAGATTAGGGATGGTAGGAATGTCAAATTCTAGGAGGATATATGGTTGAAGGTCCCACCCCTCAAATATATGGGTTATGGTAGGCTAATTGATAAAGCATATAAATAAATTGGTGATAAAGTTATCAAATATATTAGCAAGAATGAGAGTATTAGGAATTGGAAGAGTATCCTGGGTTGTGTAACTGATCAAGATGAGGATAAAGATATGTCTCTCTAGCTACAAAAGGATTTGACTAACTATATAATATCCCTCTTTCCTATATAGAACAAGATGATTTGGGATAAGGATGACAAAGGCCTATTTAGTGTCAAAAGTGCCTATGGACTATTGTTAGAACCTAAAAAACATAGGTTGTGGGGAAAATTTTGGTTACCTAAACTATTACCTAAAATCAACTTCTTTTGGTGTGCCCTAGTTCAGAATAAAATATTGACTCTTGATAACTTAAAGAAGATAGGCCTTCAAATTCCTAACATGTGTATTATTTGTGGTGAAGAAGAAGAAATTTTCATCCACCTCCTTTTACAATGTAAATTTACTTGGGATATTTAGAGTCATAATATGTAGAGATTGAATTTGAGCTGGGTTTTTAGTGATAGGGTAATGGATCTAGTCAGAGATTTGAGACACTCTTTCTGACCTACTTCTCTAATTATTAAATAAATATAGGTAAAAATTCCCCCTCAACTATCCTATAATTTGTGAAAAGAATGAAATAATAGAATCTTCATGGAAAATTATAAAAACCCCTTATAAGTCTTCTAGACTTTCTCCAAATTGCTGGTGAAGAATATCAATTATTGCAAATTTAAATATGTTGAAAACCCACCTTGAGAGGAAGATCAGATAAAATTAAAAAAA
The DNA here is from genome assembly GCA_037957365.1 of Torreya grandis. Lineage (NCBI taxonomy): Eukaryota > Viridiplantae > Streptophyta > Pinopsida > Cupressales > Taxaceae > Torreya > Torreya grandis. The sequence continues at coordinate 327,585 of JARHVA010008280.1, read as the reverse complement.
TAGAATGTTAATCCAAATATCTATCAAGTTGATAATTCAAAAATGATAACTAGGACTAGAACTAAATAGACCATGTTTAAAAAAGAATGTTTCAAGCTGAACTTTGATGGGGCAGAAAAAGGAACCTAGGGGTGGCCAATGGAAGAGGCATAATTAGATCTAATTCAAGAATGTTTGTGGCTACTTATGCTGGGGGAATTAACATTGAAAACAATAATGAGGCTGAAGTTTTAGCCATGATGTGGGGTATTAACTGTGTTATCTCTTTGAACATTCAACATATTCATGTGGAAGGGGATTCAAAACTTATAGTGAATGTTGCCTTATGATTTGTGAGTATAGGTTAGACATTAACAGATATTATTGGTGATATTTGGTTGTTTCTAAATGCTTTGGAGGAATATAAGATTTCTCATATATATAAGGAAGGTAATGCTATTGCAAATGCTATGGTGAATTAGGGAAATAATAGTAATGGTTGGCAGTGTTAAAGGCTTGTGTCCAAGTTGCCTCTTGAGATTCAAAATCTTATTAATAAGGATGGAATCACTTCTAAAAATTAGTTTTTATGGGTTCCTTGTCATTATAACGCTCTATATTAGTGGAGATGGCTATTTATTATGGCAAGGCAATAAATTTGTTGAGGAATCTAAAACTGTTGAATTTCAAACTCAGTATGGCGGTAATAGGATTTTAATTCTACAATTTCATTAGAGAAATATTAAGGATATGAAAAGAGGGGAGCTAAGTAGGATACTCATTAAGATGCCTATTAAATATGGAAGGGATGGGATAAAGGTCCATATAAATGAATTGATTATTAGAAAGCTAAGTAGATAAGACATTGGTAAACAAATAGATTTATACGATAGTCTAGCTTAAAATAACACTATTTAGGTATTAGATGGCACATGATTAGGTTAATAAGTGGATAGGTTAGCCAAAGAGGAGGATGGGATGGCACTTGATGGTTGGGAGTGATGATAATTTCCATTATAATCCCCATCTCATGTGATCATCATTTTTGACTAAGGTGGTTAGTGTGGGTCTTCTCTGAGGATGATAACTAGGATGGAAATTGTAATACCAATATCCAAAATTATTATGCTATCATTTCTAGATTTTCATGGCTTTGGAGCTAGTGGAAGTATTTTGAGGCATCTATTAATACTATAAGATATATTTCTGAATGGTCTTTTGTTCCCTTTAATATTTTTCTTTGGCTAAGTGATTTTTAGGGTTTGAAAAGGGTGGCAACATTACTAAGGTAGAGCTAACTTCTCATAAGTAATTCTACCAAGATCCTATGGTCTGGCATATTATACAATAGGGAAATGTCGCATCTTTCCTTGAGGTTATGTATGGCCACGATGAGAATCTATCTTGTCAGTTATTGGAGTCCTAGGAGGAATATTCTAGATAGGTCCATCTAGGGGCCATTGGGTTCAAAGTATCAAAGGAAGTGATTGGGCAAACCATGGGGATCCCCATAAAAGATAGAAAGCATTGCAGATGAAGTAATGTGTCAGACCTAGAAAATATGGCAATTTTGTTTAGAGAAAGATAATTTGATTTAAAACATCATGGGGTGTTTAAAAGGGAGAAGCTACCAAAGCCATGCGGGAAAATAGACCTCATGATGATGAAATAATTCACACTTGAAGGCATATTTTAGGTATTTTATCATTATCATTTTGCCTTGCTGAATCATTTTATGAATAGAATACAGACTAGTTGTCCCTTTTTCCTATTGTCCTCTATGGAAAAATATATTAATCATGCCAAGGAGTCCCATTCTAAAAACTCCCCTCTCATAACCATTCATCAAGGCCTCATTCTGAGGTTATATCACTTCCATTTGACCTTATGCCCACCAAAACCTATTTATGTCTATTTGCTGGAGGATAACCCATCAACTCCTACTATCAAAGGTAAAGATGGTAAATCCATTGGCACTCCCAAAAGCTCCCCCAAAAAATTGAAAGGTGACCCTAGGATTGAGGACTCAACCCTTGATTCAAAACTAAAATCTCTAAAGAAAGCCAGTGGAAAACTTTTGAGTCATATCTAAGAGACTAAGGTAGATACTATGGTACCCACTAAAAGGGAATGAAAGGCTAGGGAGGATGAGGGAAAAGTGTCTAATAAGGGTATAACTGAGAAGGAGGACTCTAGTTAAATTGAGGAACCAATAAAATATTTAGACCCTAGTCCTAGATGGGAGGGGAGTGATTGTGAGGGTGGTGCTGAAAATCTTGATAAAGAAAGAGTTCACATATCAAGTTGTATTTCTAGAATCCCATATATTCACCCCTATGGAATTGAATTTTCTGATGACTTTGAGTCTTTCTAGGATTCCAAGGGAGAAGGAGAAGATGCAACTCCTACTAAATCGTTTCATGAGGAAGGACCAAGCCATTTTGTTGAATTAAACAAATCTAAATTGGAGGAGATGGAGGAGGCTATTGTTAAAGCTTGTGACAAGAAGAAGAATAAGGGAAACTGATCAATGTGTGTTAAGAATACTAATGAAATTATGGAGTTTAAAGATAAAATGGATAAGATGTAGAAGAAATGGCAGGTGATGGTAGAATTTGTTGTCAAGGCTCTTCACTGTATGACTTCAGTGTTTGTAGCTGTCAAAGACTTTTATGACAAGGTAAATTATGTGGGGGTGGAAAGCCTTAGGGATTATAAGGATATGGTCATGTGCTTGGCCAAGTATGGGACTATTGATATTCTGAAGGACCTTTTAATATACATCGACATGTTAAATCCTTAATTTAATTACTACATTCATTCATTTCTGTGTTTCTTCAAAATTTTCCTTTGCCATGGCCACTTGCCATCATTCAGTACATTACGCCTTTGTTAAATCTAATTATTGATTTTACTTTCTTTTTTTATCGTGTTAACATAGATAAAAAATCATGACCACTTTTTGTCATTCCATAGTAACAAATTCACAATGTCTTTGGAATACCTCAACTAAAAGTCCATTGATTTGTAGAATTATGAATTTCACTTTATATCTCTCAAATTTTTAATATATCATGTAATTGATATATTTTATCCATGGAAAGACATCTTTTGAACTGAGTACTTCTAACCTCCAAACCATATCATTTATTTTGGCCACATGTCAAACTTTGTGTTGTGTGTCTTCACCAAAGCTAGAATTATTTGTCACCTTCGACATATTTGTAGTGAATAGACACATCAAAATCATATTTAATAAGATATATAATTTTCTAAAATAACATTATGATATAAAGTGGACACGTACTAGAAATATACTAACCACAAAGTCACAAAACATATTTTACTCTAACTATGGGCTACTAAACTATAAGGATCAATTGTACTTTTTAATATGCCCTATATTGACAAGCATTCCTATATTTTGCTACATGTTGAATGAATACACAATGATCATCCCAAAATGTTGATAATTTACACATGACTTTAAATAACCTATGACATTTTGTTCTTTCCTTCTTGTTTAACTATTTTTATTTTTGGATATATATCATATATTAGAGCAAAGGCAAAGGAAGATTTGGGCTATGGGTTGAAACACTAGGTCATGTTTACAATCCATTGTCAGTGTAGACCCAAATATATTATTTCACTAGAGTGAGGAGGTGTAAGATAGATAGATAGAAGTGTGTCACTCCATATTCATCAATCCAATTTTTATGACTTAAATAAAATGATCAAATTTTTATTATCTTATTTACACCATGGATATCATATGATAATCCCCTTAGATTAATCCATATTGGGCCTATCTAATATACCATACATGAATGAGGCTAATCTCACCCTAGTACACTCTAATCAAAATATAATGAATCAAAACATCATTTAATATTTATCAAAAAAAGATAATGTTCACTATGAAACAAATTTTAGACATATGAGCCAATCCATGCATTATTTTATTCCAATCTCATGCATGCATATAATAGTTGCTTTATCCAAAACTCACATAGAAAATAATATTTTTATAGCATGCCAAACTCACATAAGACATATCACAACTACCAAAACCACTATCAGTACTATTTGGGGTGGAGTGGAGTGATTTCAAACCCTATTTTATCAATATCATATCATAATATATAATATCACTATCTCCCTCTCCACTACCAAGCATTAGGTGAAGAAGATATTTGTAGATAACTAAACCTAAACTAATCTGCATCTATAAACAATTTGGTATATTCGTATAAGTGTAATTTGAGGACTCAAAATTTCACTCTTATGTGGCATGGTGATTATAGATATACCATAACTCCCTCATCATCCCTCATCATCCGATATCAATCCCTCATCATCCCTAATCAAACCTAATCATAGCCTCATACTCTCATTGACCCTCATTGTCCCTAATACAACTTTGATGGATCATGATCATCCCTAATCATCTCTAGTCACTCTGTCATTGACCCTCATTATTTATTATCATCCCTAATCACTCTCTCTTTAGACATCATAATCCTTCATCATCACTAATCACTCCCTTATCAACCATCATCATACCTCATCATCCCTCATCATACCTACTCACACTCCCTCACAGTCCCTCATCTTCCATAGTCACTTCCTCATCAACCTTTATTTTTTATAATCACATGCTCATTGACCCGCATTATCCCTCATCATCCTTAATCACTCCATATCGCTCATCTCCCCTCATCATCCTTAATAATTCCTTGATTGACCCTCAACATCCCTAATAACTCCCTCATTATGCTCATCATCACTCATAGTCCCTTATCATAGGGTCATTGGCTCTTGTTATCCATCTTCATCCATAGACATTCCCTAATTAACCCTAATTATATCTCATCATCCCTAATAACTCCCTCATCAACCCTCATCATCCATAATCACTCCCTCATTGGCCCTTATCATCCCTCATAGTACCTATTGACACCCTCATCATCCCTCATTTCCCCTATATAGCCCCTAATCAACCCTTATCATCCCTCATTATCCATAATCACTCCCTTATCCTCCCTTGTCATCCATAATCACTCCCTCATCATCCCTCATCATCTTTTGTGAAAACATTTTATGTCATATCTATATACATGGGGGTAATATTTATTCTATGGGTGACCTTCTCTATGAGATTTCCAAGTGCCCATTATATCTTTTAGTTCTTAGTGCTCATTTGGGATGTCCAAAAATTCCCATTCCATAAGAAGTAAGTGCCCATTATATAGTCTATCCTTTTATGCTCATTTAGTTAGAATTCTCCCTCTTATCTCACTATATGTCTTGGTAAATTCCACCTCTCCTTTCCCTATATAGTTGATAAGACCCCCTCTCCTAATTTTCAAGCATCTCCTGATAATGCTCCCTCTCCTTTATACCTTAATTTAATAATTCATCCTTTAATGATTCTTAAGCATGATAATTCTCCCTCGCTTTCCAAGATATAGATTAGGTATTCAATCAAGTATTGGATATTCAAGATATGTATTAGGTAAGATACATATGTTTAGGATTAGATAAAGTTATCCAAGATTAAGATATGGGTTGGGTATTCAATCGGGTAGGGCATACTCAAGTAGGTATAAAAATAAGGATGGGTAGATATGACATAATGAAGTAGATAATTAGGTAGGTCATATTCAAGTACAAGAAGGTAGGTACAAAATAGTAAATATCAAGATATGGCTTGGGTATTTTTTAAGGGCATATTAAAGTAGGTAATGTGTTTAGGACATAAACAATCAGGTAAAGCAGGTATGGTATATTTAGTGGTATAAATCTATTACATCTATTACATATGTAACATGATCCAAAACATTGTTCCTCATCCTATCCATAGAAAAACAATTCTCCCTTACCAATAACATAAGCTATGTAAGTAGGGCATCGATAAGTATGTATTTAAATACTATATGAAATATATGGATTTAGAAACAAGCCTCCTTTGATAGATAAGAATCTATTCTAGAAAGGGAATGTAGGTAGGACAAGAATGCCACTATATATCAGGAAGCAAGCTTTCCTTCGCTTATCGGGTAGGTCATAGCTAAGTAGGTAGGGAAATAACAAATATATCTATTGGGAAATAACAAAAATAACAAGGATGTTTCCCATTTTACTCTTAATGTATTAATCCTTCACACTACTAGAATCAATCTTTAGCCCTATGCAACATTTTACACATAGTTATGCTCAGTTGACCCTAACAAGATTGCTCCAATGCTCTCATCATTTATGAATGGTTGAAAACCTCATGTAATAATTCTAAAAAATGTCTCGCATCCACTCTTCCTCTTCAACTGATCAAACAATAAAAATATGTGATTTTCTTTAGGTTTATTACACACAGGCCTGTACATGCTCATTTAGTCCTTCTAGGCCTAATTATACCATCTTAAGATTTTCGTGGCTCCCAATAAATTTTGCACTCAATGAAACCCTATTAAAAGTTAGTACTCAAATTAAAACACTTGTTCCATTAGCCATCCTCATGGTTTCAAGTAATGGTTTACATGTTTTCCCCAACCCACTAAAAACCTAACTATAGGTGTCAATTAGCTCTATCTGAATGAACTATGAGTTTAACCCTTTTCATTCGAACTTTGATGTTTCTTAAATGATTCTAAAATGATATATATGTTCCTATTTACCATATAAATAACTTTTATACCTTGGTTCATTTCACATACACCTTTTCCTCTATTCTGTCATTATAGGGTTATAGGTGCTTCTAATAGGTCTACTTCACAATAGATGAGTATTTGTCTCTTTTTAATATTTTATTTCCTTATCTATATTTGTGAAATTATTGAGATATTAATCCTTATAATCTTTCATCACTCACTGGAACTATAATCCCTAATTTAACACACTTATGCATCCTTCTATAATCAGGCATGTAGGTGCTTGTTTAACGCTGCCTAATTGTAAGTTCGCCAAACTTGAACTCCATATGCCAAAGTCAATAAATTTCATTCATTTGGATTTTGAAAATTTTCAATCACATTTTATCATGAACTCATTTCACTAATTATGGCTTTTGACCCCATTACCTACTAATGACCTGTTGGTGGCCATTTGTCCAAAATGTTGATTCTTCACTATTTGATTGCCCTTTGAACTCCATCAACTGATGTTGGAACATTGTATTAAGATGTATAATTGATTTGAATTCCTTATCTACAATTCATTTGGTTTATTTCATATAAAGAAAACACTTTCAGTTCCCATCATCTACCTTTTGAAGTTTAGTCACCTTGAGTTAGACAAGCCTCCCTGAGTTACAACCCCTTTAAAGGCAAGGTGAATTAAGAATTGAGTTTGCATAGACTGAGATGGGTATTTTAACTATAGTATCACAACTTAAGGAGATAGTTTTGAATATCAACAAGGTTTCATGGGTGTCAATTTCTTGTAGAGGCAAGGAATGACTGCAAGTGAAGGTGTTGTTTGGTGTTGTCTTGAGACCATAAACCTGAAGAGATTGAAACATCAAAATTTCACAGACTACTTGGAAAGGAGGGAAGTACACTATCATATCTTTCAAATACTATATGCAGCTTTCATAAATAAATATGCCACCAATGATGAACTACAAGTCTGCAGACTTATAGGTTCATAGACCACCTGGGATTAGTCCTGAAGAATAAGAACTATTGAACCCTGGACTCTAAAGCTTGCCACCCATGAAGTTTATCTTCAAGATTTTATGAATATGAACTCTTTCAATCAATAATGTGGATTATTAAAATATAACCTTGATTGATAAGATTTACCCACCATTAGGATAATGAGACATATAACTACCACAGTAGCTTGGGCCAGGGCAGTTTGTTGGAAGTAGATAGGAGTTCCCCGAATTCAGGAGGATGCAGGAGCGGGAGCAACAATCACCATCACAAAAGAAGCCGTTGTGTTAAACACCAGAGGGAGATCCCTACACAGGGTACTATTGGGCATGTCCTGGGCTGAATTCAATGTCATCGCTTGAGTTGAACTAGTCTGCTTCGCAGTAACCGAACACAAGAAACCTCTTTGCAGGTTGTTAAAGGCACCCTCCATCTCTCCCTCAAACGCTTCATTAGATTTATCAGTGTCTTCTTACTCCCAAGGTAGAGATCAGTCACCGTCATCCAAAGCCAAATCAGAAGATTTCTAATTACCACTACAACGAAAATGAAGAAGATATTTCAAGTTGAATTCATACTTCACTCTACTTGATTTATTCCAAAAAGAATGGTGCGAATAACAAAATCGTTCTGAAAAACTCATAAAAATATTTTTTTATGTATAATGAATAAAAATATCATCTACTATTAATAAAAATATATATTTTTGAATTGAGTATCAAACTCTCAACTCCCCTTTCAACTATCAGACTCCCGCTCAATTATTGACGACAAACAAAACTGTGAAGTCCGATTGTAGGGATAATAAATCCAAAACATTCATTTGAAATTATTTACATAGTTTTATCCATAGAGTCTGTATTTTTTTAATAGATAATATTAATTTTAATTTTCATATTGTTAGGCCGAACAAAACTGTCAGAGACCGATCGATGGTCAGCAAGTTAGCAGCACATGTCGGGTGTACGAGGAACATTTTTAGGTTGTGGGCAGGAGTCTACATAGCCAATAGTGATGTACAAATCCAAGTAAGAAGTAAAAACCCTACTTATATGTAAAAGTTTGCATACTATTAATGAAACATGCATATCTTTCAATAGATTCAAATTGCTATACTGTTGTTTTTTCATCAGATCTTTGCCTCAGGCGATAGCAGGAGCAGGGCACCAATGGTAGCACAGAGGCGTGGCGGTGGTGCCTACTTGTGGAGCTATGGTCTGCGTAGGGATAGGTGCCCGCGACGACAAGAGCCTTCGGATTTTGTCCTTGCTTATTTGCTTATCGAACATAGCGGTTGAATGTAAATTGTGATGCATTGAAAGATAAGAATGAACGAGGGGGCACATTTTATGTTTTAAATTTATATGTATAAAATGGAAAGGGGTTTTTATGTTGAGGGTTATTGTTTTTATAATTTTATATATTATATTTTTATGTATTTTTAAAAGTTAAAAAATTGTTTATAAAATATTTGTGTTTTAAAATAAAAATTAGATATTTTTTACGAAAGAAATTTTTAAAGAATGGAAATAAATAAAGTGTTAATGTACTCTTATTTTTTAAATTATCAAATGTATATTTATATCCAATGAATTTTTTATTTTTTTTTCAAACTACTATTTTTCTGTAAAATACTTTTAATTATTTTAAAGCAGTGTATATTTTATAAAGTAGTAAAAAATATGGGACTTCTCACAAAGAAAAATTCTCTTCTAGTTTTTCAACATCACTCTCCTAAAAATAATTAACTATCCCATAATATGGGATGCTACTCTAATATACTCTAAAATAATTTTAGATTTTTAGAAGAATTCTATAAATTAATTATTATACTGCTGACAAGTTTCCTAATGGTAGTAGTAGTGACTGAGTAGCTGGAAGGTGTATAACTCACTAACCCGAAAAAGGACAATAATTTTCTTCCCTGCTCTTTTGCCAACCTAGATATGTTAAGATATCACTGAATCCATATGCTTTTCACTGATTTGATGAATTATGGAGTGCACTTACTTAGCTCACGACTACCCACTTGGTAGTTAGTTAATTTTCATTGTATGGGCTACTTGTTTGGTGGGTGTTGAAGGGGTGTGATAGTTATCACTTTATGAAAAATTGTGGGAACCCCTAGATGAAATTTGGTGAAAATTATCCAAGTCTTTGGGAAAAGGTATGATTCTAATTTGTCAGATATATGCACTTAACATGTATTTAATATATAAATTAAATTTTGTTTATTAAATTTATGGAAAATGTATATTTTTAATTGATTTAAAATTTAAAAGTATTAAAAAATATGTTATTTTCATATATATTTTTTAAAAATTGCATTTCATACAAGGATAAAATGTGATGATCGGGTAATTGTATTTACATTTTTAATCTTAAAATATAATTATTTTTTAGGTAAACTATATAAACTAAAATTATTTTATTTGTTACAATATTTTATTCTATCAAAAAAATTATATATATATATATATATATATATATATATAAAATTAATTTATCATTACTTTAATTCTTTTAATCATTTTACTTATCTAATGCAATTTTTAATCTTTTATTATTTTTAATAAATTAATTATATTTTTATACTAAATATATTTTTTTAAGACAAAAACTACAAATTTATAATCCTTACTTGTATTCTATAACAATTTTATTTCATTTAAATACATATTTTTAAAATTTAAAATTTTATTTATTTAATATGTATCATAATTAAATTTATCAAAATTTTAATTAATTAAAATAACCTTTCTTAATAAGAAGGGTATCTTCCACCATGATCTTGTTATTTATATAAATTAATATTATAAATAATTAACCTATTACTTTTTATTATTTTTTAATCTTTTTAATCTTTTTAATTTTTTAATATAATTTTAATTTTTTATTGTTTAAAATATATTAATTACAATTTAATATTAATAATATTTTTAAAATAAAAAGTATAATTATAATTTTATTTCATTCAAATACATGTTTCAAAAGTTTTAAATTTTAATTATCTTGAATTACTTTACGCAATAAAAAAGCTATCTTCCACTTTAATTTTATCATTTTTAACCTTTTTTTAATATATATATTCGAACGTACAAAATAACAACTCTCATTCCTGTTATCGCTATCCATAGTCTTAAAACAAAGCCCTAGGAATGTGACAAAATCCATTCCAATATGTTGATTGCTCTCACCTTTTCAACATGTGAATTAGCCACTATTCTTATTTGAAATATATTAGTTAATTAAACTAAAAATGTTTACCTCATGCATTATTAATATATTATTTTAAATTATAAAAATTTCACGTTATAATAAATCAAAGTTCTACAATCTAATAAAATATATAAATATATTGTAGATAAAATTATACAATTTTATAATTAAATTAAATTTATATATTAATATATTGGATCAAACTTTTATAATATAATAAAGTATATAAATATATTTCAAATAAAAATATATAATTTAATTAAAATTATATATTAATATTTAATAAAAATTAAACATTATTCATGCGAATACAATAATTATAATATAAAGAAGATAAGGAGAGTGGATGAAAACATCCCAAAAAATACAAAAAAGAAAACTAATTTAAAATGAAGCATACAAACATATTATATTTCAAACAAAATAAATTGGGTTGCTTAATAATATACACATTATAGTTTATAAATCATTTATAAAACATATCTTAAGTACCAATAATATATACTACCTAACCCTTGTTTTTTTCACTCTTTCCTTTACCACTCTCTTAATTATGTCGAAAGTGTATATACAATAAGAAAGAATTAACTATCAATACGGGAATTGGATCCCATTATCATACTTACAAATGATGTACACTGTACTATTTAGAAGATGCATGCATGTGGATAGTGGTACAAAGCTTGTGAGAAGGACCTCATTCACATACTAACAAATGATGTACACTCCATTATTTCATGTGGATAGTGGTGGTAATCTTATGAAATGGGCCCCATCAAAATACCAACAAATGACACACACTATATTCTTGAGGAGATGAATGAATGTGGATTGTGGTGGGAATATTTTTAAATGGACCCATAGACATACTTATAAATGATGTATATTGCATTATTGAAAAGATGTGTGCATACGAATAATAATAGAAAAATTGGAAAATAGACTCCACCAATATACCTATAAATTATGTACACTACATTATTACATATTAATACTAATGAACAATTTGTAAAATGAATTCTATCAACATACCTATAAATAATATACATTATGTATGTGTGTGTGTGTGTGTATATGTATATATATATATATATACACACACACACACACACATACATAATGTATATTATTTATAGGTATGTTGATAGAATTCATTTTACAAATTGTTCATTAGTGTGTGTGTGTGTGTGTGTATATATATATATATATATATATATATATATATATATATATATATATATATATATATATATATATATAATACAAAGCTTATAAAATATAAGCTATCAACATACCCACAAATAATATACATTATATTATGGAGAAGATGTGAACATGTAAATAGTGGTGAGAAGTTTATCAAACGTACCCCCATAGACATCTCCAAATAATGTACACTGCATTATTGAAAATATGCGTGCATGTAGACAGTGGTGGGAAGCTTGTCAAATCGACCCCATCGACCCCCTTTTCTTCTCATGGAAAACTATTGTTTAGCAGATAGTAAGGGATGAAAGAATATTCAAGTTTAGTTTTAATGAAGAAAGCGAAGAATGATCACGCTAAGCTTAGTTTAAGGGGTTCTTTAAAGATGAGCCAACTATTCTCCTATTCTGCTTACTCAATGAGTTCATTGTTTGATAGTAAGTTTAACTGCCGATGGAGGAACATTTGAAAGGCTATTTTGTTAACACTAACAACACTTGGATCGACTATCGACAGGGTTCGTAATACCAACCAGTATGGTCCCTATCTTTTGGACAACTGTGAAGGTTGAAAATAAAATAACTAAAATCACTAGAATTCTTGTTTGACATGTCAATTTATTTCTCAAAATTAGAAATTTTAAGCACTGTACGACATCAAAAATTCATGATAATCCAATGGTAGGAGCTAATTAGTGGAAACTTGATGATGCTAGCAGGGAGAAACCAACTCACACTATTGTGTCATGTTTGTAGCACTGATCACAAGCTGTCCAATTCATCCTAGAATAAAACATAAATAAAAAATAAAATAATAAAAGTTGTTTCAAATTCAAATTTAAAATTACAAATCATCTTCGAAATACAATGGTGTCAAAGCTCTTTGAGAAATTTACTAGCCATAAGTTAAATTCACTCAATGGAAGCAAACTTTGAAACCAAAGTTTTAATTTTTTTTCAATAACAATTAAAATATGTTATTCTTTCTAAAAAGTAACGTGTTCACAATTTTAAGTGTCTCAAGAATTTTTGGCTTCTCATTAGTGGTATGGGAAAATTTTATCTGCATTTGTTCTATTTTATTTTAGGTTAATATTAGTATGAGAATGGTGATGCAATTTCATATTATTTTGAGAAAAAGTATTTATTATAGGTTATGTAATTTACAATAAAGGATTATATTTCTAAATTATTAGTCTCCTTAAACATGTGCATTTTCTTTTTTAAATTAACTAATTATTATGTGCTTTGTTTATGTTTTAGAATTTGTTGATCCAAATTAGTCGATAATTTTTTTTAAAATATTTTTTTTTTGGTATTTTATTCAGTACATTTAATCTATGTTTATAATAATGCATACAAGTTATATGGGTCAATTTTCATTAAGAAATCAGCATCATAGAAATAATGAAGTTCATGTTTTGATGCATAGGAAAAGTGACTGTGGGATTCCTAAAATTATATCAATGCATTTGAAAACAATTTATTAACAATGCTTTACACATGAAAAAAGTAGAAAAAAACCTAGATGACATAATTATCATATCATGTAAAATATAGTGTTTCTAATTTACTACAATTAATTATAAAATATTTATATATTTTAAATTCAATATATATAATATCATATTTTATTATCATTTCTAAATTTGATTTGTGTTTGACATCCTTCACCACTAGTGTGTATCCTCTATGCTAAGATTTATATTTCAAATCCACATAAAATGGTTCACCTAATCAATGATCATTATGGTTGCTTTGAGAAAAAAGGATGATATAATATGTAAATGGATAATCAAAATACAATAGTTTTCATTGTGTAATTTTTTAATACTACCTTCACCTAATACTGATTTTTTCATGATGCTCACCAAAGAAAAGAGTTTTAAATTTTACTTAATTTAAAACATTATCTTTACAAATACCAAGTGATTCTTCTCCTTTAAATAAATAAATTTTAATAGATTTATCTTGAAGGGCAGGAATTGACATTATAATTGTAAATCCATCTAGCAAAGTGTGACCATCATTGCCATTATTATTTTTTGATATAATAACCTCATTTTCAAAATTAGTTTAACTAGTCACATTCTAACCATCAGGAACCAATTCAATTTGAATGTATATTTTTAATGTGATACAATATCCTTTTGAACAACTATTTGAGTGCTTTACTAATAACACTTACATGCACATTATTTGATTGAAACTAGATATTAGTTACACGACTATTTTTTTTTTGTGTCCTCTATGATTTTCTCAACATTTTATGGAACATTTATTATTGTGAATTTTAATCAAAACTATGGTTTTATATGCAAACAATTTATTATTTGTGCAAATTTCAATCAATGCAAAAAACCATTATTAATTTAAGATCATTGAGAAGTGAAAAGAATGGTAGCACTTATTTGAAGACAATTATATCAAGCGATGCAAAATTTGGAAATATTTCATTATTTGAATACCTATAGAAAGTGTAACATATTTTTTTGTCTTCTTTCACTAAATAATTTTCTATCAATTTTGAGTATGTTTCTTTTTTTTTTTTTTCTAAATACAATCATATTGAATATGAAATGAATAGGAAAATGATTTTTAATTGTCTTATGCGTGTTACTTAAAAAATTTAATACTATAGCTAAGTTCAACGTTAATTAGCAAGACATTTAAAATTTTATCTTTTAGAGAATGAAAATAATCTTTCAATGGTTTGACAGGATATTTATTCATGTAAACTTTGTTAAAAAGGCTCAAGTGAGATACAAATTGGTATAACCTTTAACATTTTTGCGTATAGGAAATGAAACATACAACAATTTGTTTTTACCCATAAAGCATATTTTAGATGAATAATATAGTTCTTGAATGATTTCTTTTCACATTGTGACATGTTCAGAAATGGCATTGATCACTAATTGCAAGAAGCATATTTTTGTTAATGCTTCATAATGAATATGCATAGTACCAAATGACAAGTACACAAGGTTATATTCCAATAATGACTCTAGGTATGTTAAATATACTCTTGTGATATTCAATGTCTTTTTTTCCCACATATTAATTTTTACATTAATTAGAATGGATAATAATTGTATGCAAAATGCATTCCCTTCAGAATCACTTTTATGATATGGGTTTCCCATGTTAATGAATTTTTTAACAAGATCAAATATGTGATATACTCTTTATTGCTTCTTTTTCATGAATAGTTTTTGAAACAAAACATTTCATTTTTATTTTACAAATATACATTTTAAAAATATTATGTTATATACAACCTAAAATAATGCACATCAATATATTGATTGCATAAATAAAAAATAGAATTGAAAAATATTTCATTGCATTATCCATTTTTTAATTCATTTCCATAAAATATTATTTTTTAAAGTACAAGGAAAATTTAATCTCAATAAAATTGAAACTTTGTATAAAAATATGATAATTACATTTAATAATACCAATATTCAAATATTTCATTTTTATGTATTAATAATCAATAAAATATTGTTTATTTATAATAAAAATATTTATTTTTAAATTGAACCCATAGCCTCAAGTACCTCCTCTCACTCAATTATTGACTCCTCACCCATTGGACTTAAGTCAGTGAGACAAAAAAAACTAAGTCTTATTGATGGGAGAATAAATCGGAAACATTGATTTGAAATTATTAATATTACTTTTATTTTTCATATTTTTATGCGAAAGGCGTATATACATTGAGGTAAACAAAACTGTCAGAGACCGATTGATGGCCAGCAAGTCACCATCACATGACGAGATCATGGACATGTTAACCATTATGTGTTTCTCTATTCGCTTGGTTTAGTAATGTGGGTAAAAAAAATAGCATGGCCAACTCTATGATGTTCACTGACACAGATGAAAAAGGCCGCCTAGGAATAGATTAACTATTATATTGCTGACAAGGTGGTGAGTAGTAATACTAGTGACTAGCTGGTAAGATGCCAAGTAGTAGTTAAAATAATTGGCAAGTTGGCAAATGGTATTACTTTTATGGCAAGTTGGATATCTTATACTGAATCCATACATTTTTCACTGATTTGATGAATTATGATACGATTAAATCCATTTGGTAATCGGTTAATTTAATTTGTATGGGCTACCTATTTGGTGGGTGTTGAAGGAGTGCGACAGATATCACTTTATGGAAAATTTTGAGAACTTTCGAATAGAATTTGGTGAAAATCATCCAAGTCTTGGGGAAAGGTATGAGTGTAACTTATCATCCAGGTGCACTTAAATATGTTTAATATATAATTTTAATTTTATTTGGTATATTTATGAAAAATGTATTTTTTAAATTGATTTAAAATTTTAAAATTTAAAAGTATTAAAAAAATGTTAATTTAATATATATTTTTAAAAAATTGTATTTTATATAAGAACAAAATTTGATAGTTGTATAATTATATTTATATTTTTTAATCTTAGAAAATAATAAATTTTTTGAATAAATTATATAAATTAAGATTTTTGATAAAATTTCACAAATTTTGAATAATTATAATAAATATATAAATTATCTTCAATATTTATTTTTTAGAAAACTCTAAACATTAAACACTACACATATTTGTTACAATATTTTACTATTTTTTATTCTAACAAAAATTTCAATTCACAATTAATAGACATAGACATAGACAAATATTCATTTTTTAAGTTTAATATTAACTATAAATAATTGACTTATATTATTATGTTTTTTTTTAATCAATTTAATTATTTAATGCAATTTTTAAACTTCTATTATTTAAAATATGTTAATTATAGTTTAATATCAAAAATATTTTTTAAGACAAAAAATGCAAATTTATAACCCTTATTTATATTATATGGTCATTCTATTTCATTTAAATACATACTTCCAATATTTTAAATTTTATTTATTTAATATGTGTCGAAATTAAATTTATCAAAATTTAAATTAATTCAAATAATCTTATCTAAAAGAAGGCTATCTTATACCATGGTTTTATTATATAAATTAATTTTAATTGTAAATAATTATTATATGTTTTTCTTTAATCCTTCTAAATATATTTTTAAATTTATTATTTCAAATATGTTAACTACATTTTAATATCAACAATATTTTTTAAGATATAAAATACACTTATATAACTATCTTTTATATTTTATAATAATTCTGTTCCATTCAAATATATATTTCTAAAGGTTTAAGTTTTATCTATTTAATATATATTATAATTAAATTTATTAAAATTTTAATTGATTAAAATAGCCTTATCTAATAAAAAGCTTATCTTCTACCTTAATTTTGTCATTTTTAATTCACTATTTTTTATTTTTCTTTTTCCTTTTCTTTTTTCTCTTAAATATCTAAATAACCTAATATGTATATTCAAAGGTACAACATAAGAACTCTCATTTCTGATATCACTATCCATGCTCTTAAAACATCGCTATGCATTGGTGGCACGTATTCTATGACTTCTTCTCAAAAAAAGCCCTTAGAATGTGACAAAATTCATTCCAATATGTTATTTCATCTCACCTTTTAAGCATGTGTGTTAGCTACAATTTTTAAATGTTTTAAATATATTAGTCAATTAAACTAAAAATATTTATCTCTTTTTTTTAAAAGTATTATAAATATATATTTTTTAACTATGAAAATTATAAATTTTCATAGTATAATAAATCAATCTTCTAAAATATAACAAAGTATACAAATGTATTAGAAGTAAAATTATAAAATTTTACAATTTAATTAAATTTATATATTAAAGTATGTCACAGTATATTGAATCAACGTGTTAAAATGTAATAAAGTACACAAATATATTGAAAATGAAATTATAAAGTTTGATAATTTAATTAAAATTATATCAATTTTTATTAAAAGTGTATGAAGACATCCAAAAAAAATATAACCCAAAAAATTAATTCTAACATGAAGCATACAAATATATTATAAGTCAAACAACATAAATTGGGTTACTTACTCATATACACATTACAATTTAAAAATCATTTACAAAACATATATTAAGTAAGAAAAATATATATTACTTGACCCTTATTTTTTTCACTCTTCTATTTACCACTCTCTTAACTATGTTGAAGTTGTATATATAATGAGAAATAATTAGCTATCAATATTGGTCAATGGTTAGCAATATTGTTGTACATCCTAGGACCACCATTAGATCAATCTAAAACATCCATAAATTTCAAAAACCAATCATGCGATTAAAAAAATGTTTTGTAAGAAAGGTCATTTAGTGACTTCCCATATCATTGTCTATATCTCACATTAATTCAATTGTAAGAGACCACCATAGCCTTCCAATTGATCTCTTTTCCTTATAATCACTTTGTTGTCACTTTATAGTGTACATGTGGTCAAGTATGGTTAAAATATGTCAATATTGTGAGTCCTACATCACTATCATTGTGTGGTTCTTGATGAACAAACAATGCATATCATCCATCACCATAATTTTTAGTTGCAAGCTTCAAATTTAGTCACTATAACTTTATCTATTCACATGTTTCTGACCTTGTCTCCATAAATAATCTCACTTGTCCACATGGCATGATCAAGTTTTATCAAATTCATTGAGGTCACATATTTTTATTTTATGTTAACTTTTCCTTATGATGTCTATAGATGCATAAGATTATTGATTCAATTTTATCTCTATCTTAGTCTCATAGTTTGTTATAACTATATGTCATAATATGTCTAGTGTGGTCATTACATTATAAATACTCATTATCCTCATTTTATTGGTTTATTTAGAGTGAATAACATCGTATTCTATTTTTTTTTATAGTCATCGGGTCATAATGTGTTTCAAAATATTTTGAGTGACCTTTTGGTATACATGGACATGTTAAATCCTTAATTTAGTTAGTACATTCATTCATGCTTGTGTTCCTTCCAAATTTTCATTTTCCATGGCCACTTGTCATCATTTGGTACATTGTGGCCTTGTTAAATATAATTATTCATTTCCTTTCATGTTTTATCATGTTAACATAGAGAAATATGCATGGTTATTTCTTCTCATTCCATAGCAACAAATTCATGAAGTCTTTGAAATGCCTCACATTAAAGTCCATCCATTCATAGAATTATTAATTTCACTTTATATCTCTCAAATTTTGAGTATATCATGTAATTTATATATTTTAGCCATGTAGAGACATTTTGTGAACTAAGTCCTTGTAGGCTCCAAACCATATCATCTATTTTGTCCACATGTCAAAATTTTTAAAGTGTGTCTTCACCAAATGTACAATTATTTGTCACCTTTCATTTATTTATAGTGAGTAGACAAATAACAAATTTTTAGTTGCAAGCTTCAAATTTAGTCACTATAAATTTATATATTCATGTGTTTTTGACCTTGTCTCAATAGATAATCACACTTATCTACATGGCATGATCAAGTTTCATCAAATTCGTTGAGGTCACATATTTCTATAATATGATAAATTTTCCTTATGATGTCTATAGATGCATAAGATTATTGATTCAATTTTATCTTTGTCTAAGTCTCATAGTTTGTCATAACTATATGCCATAATATGTCTACTGTAGTCATTACATTATAAATACTCATTATCCTCATTTTTTTGGTTTACTTAGAGTGAATAATGTAGTATTCTATTATTCTTTTATAGTCATGAGGTCATAATGTTCTTCCAAATATTTTGAGTGACCTTTTGGTATACATGGACATGTAAAATCTTTAATTTAGTTAGTACATTCATTCATGCTTGTGTTCCTTCCAAATTTTCATTTGCCATGGCCACTTGTCATCATTTGGTACATTGTGGCCTTTTTAAATGTAATTATTCATTTCCTTTCATGTTTTTTCATGTTAACATAGAGAAATATGCATGGTTATTTCTTCTCATTCCATAGTAACAAATTCATGAAGTCTTTGAAATGCCTCACCTTAAAGTACAAGTATGAAGGAATGTCTAGATTGACACATGAAGGAGATGGAGCCCAAGTACAATATAGGGAATAATCTATGCAAGAGCACAATTAAAAAAAGGAGCCATAACACAATTAACATAAATATTATTAACTATAAATTAACAAACATGGGTTGCTTGAGGTAAGGAGAATGTGGAAGGGGGAATGATAATCACCACCATGAAATATTTTGAAGTTCCCAACACCATAGGGAGATCGCTAAAAAAGCTATTTTTGGGCATGTCTTAGGCTAAATTCAATGTCGTGGTTTGAGCTGAGCCAATCTACTTAGCACTAACTGAACACAAGAACCCTCTTTACAGGTCATAAAATGCACCCTTTAGCTCTCATTTACGCACTTCATTAGATGTATCAACCTCTTCTTTTTCACATGGTAGACATAAGTGGCCATCATCCAATGCCAAATAAGAAGATTTTTAGTTACCATTGCACCAAGAATGAGAAAGAGATTTCAAACTGAAATTACGCTTCCCTCTACTTGGTCTGTTCTTGGGGAATGGTACAAGTAGGAAAATCAATCTCAAAGAATCACATAATAGTAAATTTTATGTATATTCAAACAAAATATCATTTTTTAAAAATAAAAAATATATATTTTAAAATTAAACAACATACACTCAACACCCTTCTTAATTATTAGATACCACTAAAATTACTGACTCTCCTCCTATACATTGAGGAAAAAAACTATCAGGTCTAATTGATGGGAGAATAAATCAAAAACATTGATTTGAAAATTTTTACATAGTTTTATCCATAGAATCTATATTTTATTATAGATAATATTACTATTAATTTTCATATAATTATGCCGAAGGCATATTTAGAATGATGTGAATAAAACTATAAAAGACTGATTGATAGCCAACAAGTCACCAACACATGCCAAGACCATGGAAAACATCACAAGCATCATAGTTTACTATTTCATATCCTATATTTTTTTGTTTACTTATGTCATCATGGTTTACTATTCATCATTATGTCTTTCTCTATTTACTTGGGTTTACAATGTAGGTTGAAATAAAATAGCAAGGTCGACTCTGTGATGTTCATCGACATAGAAAGTAAAAGGCCTAGGAGCTACATATGGAGCATCTCAACCAAGGGGATGATTTGAAAAGGTAGAGATCTCATAGTAGTCATGATGGTAGCAGGGATCATGTAGAGGAGCTAAAATAACAACATACATTAAAGAAGAAGTAGAAGGTTGAAGTGCTCCTATTTTTGAGAGGTGGGAAGAAGTAGAGGGTTGAAGTGCTCCTATTTTTTTCTATTTCTAAATGTATATAATATTAAAAATTATGAGACTGCTCATAAGGATAAACTCCTCTATTTTTTTTTAGCATTACTATATTGAAAATAATTAACTATCTCATAACATTTTACCCTACTTTAATATACTTTTCATTTGTCATGGCCACTTGTTATCATTCGATACATGTTAGCCTTATTAAATCCAATTATTCATTTTACTATCATGTTTTATCATGTTAGTATAAATAAATATGCATGGCCGTTTCTTGTCATTTCATAGTAACAAATTCATAAAGTCTTTGAAATGCCTCACCTCAAAGTCCATCGATTTGTAGAATTATGAATTCCACTATATATATCTCAAATTTGAAATATATAATGTAATTGATATATTCTAGCCATGCAAAGACATCTTGTGAACTGAGTATTTATAGGCTCTAAACTATCTCATCTATTTTTGCCACATGTTAAAATCTGTGTAATGTGTCTTCACCAAATCTATAATTAATTTTCACCTTTCACATATTTGTAGTGAATAGACATGTCAAAATCATATTTAATAAAATATATAATTTTTTAAAATAACACTATGATATAAAACGAACACATGGCAACCATATAATGAACACAAAGTCATAAAAACATATTTTAATCTAACTATGGGCCACTAAACTACATGGATCCATTGTAATTTAAATTTTTCCATATATTGACATGCATTCCTACCTTTCCCTACATGGTGAATGAATACACAATGATCATCCCAAAATGTTTATAATGCACACATGACTTTAAATAACCCACAACATTTTCTTCTTTCTTTCCACCTTAACCATTTAGATTTTGGGACATATATCATCTATTAAAGCAAAGGCAAAGGAAGATTTGGGTTGTGGGTTGAACTTCTAGGTCATGTTCACAAATCATTGTTAGTGTAGACCCAAATAAATTATTTCACTAGAGTGAGGAGGCATAAGAGAGAAAGATAGAAGTGAGTCACTCCATATTCATCACTCTAATATTTATTACTTAATTAACATGATGAAATTGATATTATCTTATTTACGCTATGGATATCATATAATAATTTGCCTAGCTTAATCCTTCTTGGCCCTATCTTATATACTATATATGAATGAGGGTAATCACCCTAGTACACTCTAATAAAAATATAAGGAATAAAAATATCATTAAATATTTATAAAAAAAATAATGTTCACTATTAAATAAATCTTAGACATATGAATCAATCCATGAATTCT